>BSBN01002016.1:0-507194 GCA_027924645.1 Cunninghamia lanceolata | reverse complement strand
ATCAATCGATAGACATAGCTATGGTGGTGTCTCGAAAGGAACAACATGACCATGCAAGAGCAACGCGCAAGTTTATAATGGGCGCAGTCTGTCAAAGTAAACCAAGCCTTGACTCATACACAGGGAACTCATGCTACTAGAAGTTCATTCTAGGCATAGCTTAAGAAACAAGACACAGCACCATCAGATACAAAGGAATCAACGGCTCGGGCAGGTTGAGAATAGAGAAAGTGGAGGATGCCATTTGTCCACATGGTAGGTGTTTGAGGAGCATCAATGAGATATCCATCCCAGGATGAGTGCCAAAGAGCCACGTGGCTGAGCATGGAGAGAGATAAATCAAATATTTTGTTTCATCTTATAAAATGCATCCAATATGTCACGTGGGCCCTCTAAAGCTAAGAGCTAATAATGTAAAATAAGAGTTTCTCAAATTTAAAAGCTCACGAGAGGGAGATAAAGTATGTTTTAAATAAATAATAAGTATTTTCTTATTAAAGAGATATGGTGGGTCCCACCAACATAAAGTAAGTGCTTTATTATTAAAGTGACTTGTATTTGGCTCTTCATGGGAGAAGAATATGTTGCAGCCCTAAATTATGTTTTATTTTTCATGGGAAACATTTTTACGACAACCACAAATGAAAGACAACATTTGAAGGTTAGGTTTTCACACAGGTAGAGATGGAGGCAAGTGCATTTCCAGCCATGGGGAAGAAACAGATCTAACAGTTGTAGTTACCAATACAATTATCTTCCAGAATTAGTGCTGAGTTTTATCTATTCAATTGCAAATATTTTTCTAGGCAGTTAGTTGCAAAAGATCTTCAAAGGATTTATCTTTTTCGCTTATAAATATCAGATCCGAGATTGAGGAAGACAGTAATACATAGAGTTCTACATACACAGATTTTGAGCAGTAGACAGAGATTTTTCTTCTTTGCCTCAACATTTGCCTCTCAATGAGGGATTTGAATGTAATATTCTATGCAAGTTATTTTTGCCTTTGTATTTCGTTCTCCTGTCAAACAATGAAGAGAGATGGTGTTTTGTGCATATTTGTCATGCCCACATTTTTTTCCGTGTGGTCACAACACACATCACATGTGTCATAGCCACATCTGTCATGTGGTTATGACACGAAATATAAAAAAATTTCTCACGCTTCCCTAAAAAACCCCCTCGCATGCGTAAGCATGCTCGGTGGTGTTTACTCAAGGCGAAAACACTACAGTTTTCGGCGGGGTACAAGTACAATTGCGTGCAACAGACGCAAACAGTCCAACAAGGGGGTCTCTACGACGTCGTTAACGTCATTACAAGGGTGAGATTACCAAGGTTCCTAAATCTAAATCTCGGCATATTCCGGCAGCATAACACCTTACGGCGTAAGTGGGAATTAACCAACACTATTTTACGCACGTGGTTCACTGATAGATTAACAACTTCCCACGACGCCTTGTTCCGACTAAACCGACTCGTGATCTCCCTATTTAGTCATTTTTCAGCAAGGCATGGTTGTCTGTCTCCTCTCTTGCTTCCTGAAACATACTCCTCCTTCGACTTAGCATTCTCAACAAGGCGGTTCGTTTGCTCTCTCTTCCCCTTTTCTCTGGGTCTTAATTTTGATTGTATTTTTATCGCGCTTACCTTAACTATTTCTCTGATAATTTAGTTTGTTTATATTTCGGTCTCTCTCTCTTTCGTTTTCTATGCTTTCTTTATATTTATCCGGTCCTTTCTTCATATTTCACATCAATCAAGGTTATCACTGTATCTTTTGTTGATATTAAACCTAACTTCCGGATGGTCCAGGTCACATAGGCTGGTTTACTACTTCGCTGGACTCGGTCTCCTAGTCTTCTCAAATCTAGGTTTCTCCTCTTCGTTTGTATTAATTAAACTTGTTCCTAAGCAAATTTTGGCAGGAGGGTCCATCAACTTAGTTCTCTTATCCCATGTGGGAAATGTCGCGCATTTTCTCCTCCGTGTTTTCCAATGTTACTTTTTCTTCTTCTGACTCTCTTACAGGTTTACTTATATGGACGTTTACTACAGTTGAGATTAAAATGGCCTCACATGGAATGTCTGTGATGACTTCTTAAGTTTATTTCCAGTGATCTTTTAAACAAGGTGACGTGTAATTTTCCTCTTCATTTTCCCGATTATTGACTTGTGTTGATAGTTGAAACTTCCGAGAAACTCTTCCTGGAGTATTACAGTATATTCCTTTATACTCTTGTAAAATTATAATTTTATTTTCTCTTAGATTGTAAAGGGAAAACAAATGGCCTCTCCGATAAAATTATCATTTAAATAACATATGTATATTTCGATATATATATACCTATTTACACAACTATATTTCTCTTATCGTTATAATTACTGTTGTTATTATTACTATTAATTCGTACTAATACTATTATTACAATAGTTAGGTTATTTTACTTAATTATGTAAATATTATTACTATTTTTTTTTATATTATCTCATTTGTTATTCTTCTATATTTCTAATAATTTAACAATAATATGTCTTCTTTTTTTTGAATATAATATATATATATATATATATATATATATATATATATATATATATATATATATAACATTGTTAAACTAAATAGGAGGCTCTCCTCTTTATAAAACCCTTACCATGGGATTATAGTATCTTTTTCTTTGGTTGTTTTGTTCAACATAAAAAAATAAAGAACTAACTGTGATTATTTTTATGCAGGGCAGGGGCCAAGGGGAGCGGCGGCGGACGGAACCAGAGGGCGGAGGCGGAGATGGAGGGCAGGGCGGAGTGTGGGCGGTGGAGGCCGCACTAGGCAGAGCGGAGTGTGAGCGGCGGAAGGGCCGCGCGGCGGGGAAAACGCTGCGCACAGCGCGCTGCGGGGAAGGCATAATGGCGGGGCCGAGTTCTTTGTAGGGATGTGGGGAGGGGCGGAGCCCCACCCACATCCCACGATGTGGGGTGTGGGTGGGGCTCCGCCCCTCCCCACACCTTAAAAAGGGACTGCTGTGGGGTTTCAAACCCCACCGCCACATGTAATTTTTTTTTTATATACTGTGTTTTACACAGTGACATCCACATATCTTTATTTCGATTTCCATGAGGTTTAAATTCCATCTCATTAATAATTAATGATAATTAAATATATATATATATAACAGTTGCATGATATTACTCAGTAATATATACAGTGTCTCAAATTTTTATTTAACAAATAAAAAGGTAAAATATATAACAATTCAAATATATATATATATAACCCAAATTTCACAAATACAGTGCTTTATTCAGTTTCTCATGTCTTGTTAAAATGATCATATAAGAAATTTAATAAAGAATATATATATATATATATATATATATATATACATACTTTTAGCTCACATTTACTCAAATTTTAACAGAGAACAAAACTTTCTCAAAAAGGATAAAATGAAAGAATAATTTTACCAAGTAGATGCAAAATTCTTACAGTCACATTATCTCGTAATTACAATTTCTTTCGTACTAATCTCAACATGATAACATTAAATAACTACTAATCCAAAGAATAAAGGAAATGGATTTTTAATCAGTTTAATTCTGTAATTTGTCAAGTAAGTGTCCATTTCAACTATTTAAGCAAATCTATTCTTATAATTACATAAACAAGTTCAGATTTGAATGCAAATAAGTAATGATCTCTTCCTTTCACTAACACATTTAATACACTAAGACTTTCTATTTAATTTCAACCTTTCCATATGAAATTCAAGGTAAACAATTACATCATACACAATACAGGAAGAATCAACTCTTTCACTACCCTTAACAAGATGAAAGATAAGGCTTTCCTTCTCCCAACCAACATACAAAAGAAGTTATGTAACAACTAAGTAACAGTTACTCCCAATAACAAGATCAGGGAGGGTATTTCCTTCGCTCCCAGAGTGACAATAATTTACAAAAAATATCAAGAGAGGTGCTCTCTTTTACACTCTTTACAAAAGATCATGAACTAATTCTCAAGACAAAGAAGAAGAATCTGTTTCTTCATGAATAGAACTTCTCCAAATCCAACTAGAAGCTCCAAGAGGAAACATGCGTATCAAAGACAAACAAAGAAGAAAACACCACTCATCTAGCTCTCCTCCCTTCCCTAGACCCACAAGAGGGTCACCCCCGAGCTAGGGAGACCATACTCACACCTGGGTAACTCAAGCACTCCACTTCACAACAGGGACAACAACAAACCCAAAGCACACAAACACCTGTGGGTAAATTACGCAACACAGAAACTCAACTACAGTGAGTTTCATAAGGGGCAGGAGAGTGGACACACTCGACTCCAGATTGTCACCCTTACAGATAATTTAACCAACACAATTTCTCTTTGCCTCAAACCAAGTTTGATCACAAATTTTAAGAAATTTGTATTTGACTCTCAAGTCAAAGATACAGTGACAGATACATGCCCTCAAGGCTTTCAACATCCCAAAAGATGGAAATAGGTATGCACCCAAGGAGGATCTCTCCTCCCCTACCCCAAACTTGATGAGCATTTCTCCCAAGTGGGAGAAGCTTTGTCAAACAACCCGACAACAAACCCCACAGAAAACAACTCTAAAAACACAAACAAATAAGCATCTTTCACACACTTTACATACACATTCAGATATACGAAAGAAAGGTAAACATCAAACCAACCTTACAAAGCCCTCCTGGAATGAAAAATGTTGCAGAGCTCCACTGAGTTTTCTTCCAACCTTAGCCAACAACTCCCTCTCCCTTTCCTCACCTCCTAGCTTAACTTCCCAATTTTTTTTTTGCAATAATAAAAACTCTCCCCAAAATTCAACTAACTCCCTCTCATCCCAAAATTGGAAACAAATAACCCAAATTCTTTTCCGTTTAGAAGAATGGGGAGGTGACACTTGTCACCTCCTCACTCTCCCCCAAAACCACTATTTTGTCCTGGTGACTTATGTCACTCACCCATCCCTAGAGTACTCCTTATCCCTCTCCTCATGTCATTTCTCTTACATATGGGAGAAATAAAAGGAGTTAAAGGAGTAAAAGACAGGTGACCCATGCCTCTTCTTCCCTCCTTCACATGGATGGCCCCACAACACATGGGGGAATCTCACTAATGGAGAAGGTGACTTCAAGTCAATCCTTCAATAATGGATGGGTTTGTAGTCATCTCTAACCTTGGGGATTGAAGAGGGATGGGTTGGGTGTTGGTACAATCCCATCATGTCCCCCCCATACCCCAATTTTCGCCACTTAACTTTAGGGGGAAGTTAAGATGACTAGATGGAGGTTACTCAAGGGTTACCCATGCCAAATGGGCCCCTAGACCCATGGGGTATAACCCATGGTCAACTTTAACCCATCCAGGACACCCATGGTCAAGGTAAAGCACATGAAAAGGCCTCAAAGATTTAAATAAAATAAAGAAATTCAAATTCAAACTTTTTACAACACAAATCATAAAATATTGTTACAAGAAGGTAACCAAACCCACTCGACCATACGAAAGACCACATTACAACATCACATCAAACACAGAAAGATCTTGGTTCCTCGTGGAACCAAATTGGCTTAACAGGGGATAACAATAACAAGGTGTGGAATGATCTCCGAAATCTGTGGTTCGATTAGTAAATCTTGCACACTAAATTACAAGATCAGTATCCACATATAATCATCATAGCCGAAGCAACTTATAAACATGCATTATCATGACATAGTTCCAATTAACATAAATGAAATCATATTACAATTTTCCAACATCACCTAATTAACTTTTCTGAAATGTAAACTTATCCAAACATCACCCAATTAGTTTTTCCGAAATCATAATAAAGTTTAATAGTTTGACAATTCCGGGAACTGCTATCCCACAAATATAAAAAGTAACAATAATAGTAATGTAAATAGTCATAACAACAGAAGTAAAAAGGGCGGTCCTCACATCCTCTCCCCCTAAGATGGTACTTCCTCCTGGAAGTCGTCAAAAAGGTGAGGATAAAGGGTCTTCAGTCTCTCTGTATCTTCCCATGTTGCAGTGACTTCGTCGTATAGGTCCCATTGGACTCTAACCTGGTCCAGCTCTCGACCTCGAAGGGCCAGCGTCTGACGAGCCAATATGTGAATTAGCTCCAGCAACAGCTGTCCATCTGCCTCTACCTGAAGAGCACTCCAATCCAACACGTGAGATAAGTCAAAAATATATTGACGTAAAACTAATACATGAAATATATCGTGGATACATGACAGGCTAGGTGGCAAGGCTAGACAATAGGCTACTAGTCCTATCCGCTCCAAGATTTCGAAAGGTCCTATAAATTGAGGTGCGAGCTTAGAGCCCTTCCCATAACGGATTGGACTCTTGTGCGGTCGCACTCTCAAAAATACCCTTTCCCCCACAGAGAAGCTTCGGTTTGTCCTCTTAGCATCGGCATACTTCTTCTGCCTGTCCTATGCTTCCTGAAGTCTCTGTCTAATCTGTCTGACCTGCTGTTCCATATTCTGAACTATTTCTGGACCGATGACTGTTTTGTCCTCTATCCGATCCCAACTCAAAGGTGTTCTGCATGGTCTGCCATATAATGCCTGGAAAGGAGGCATACCCAACGAGCTATGATGCCCATTATTGTATGCAAACTCAACTAGATATAGGTATTCCTCCCATCTAGACTGATGGTCCATCACATACATGCGAAGCATGTCTTCTAACACCTGGTTTACTCTCTCTATTTGTCCGTCAGTTTTTGGATCATAGGTTGAACTAAAGTTGAGCTGTGTGCCCAACGCCTGATGTAAGGCTCTCCAGAATGAAGACGTAAATACGGAGTCTCTGTCAGATATAATGCGGCGAGGTACCCCATGAAATCTAACAATCTGGTCAAGAAACACCTTTGCCACTGATGGTGCATTGTATGTTGTGCATATTGGTGAAAAATGTGCCACTTTGGTCAGCTTGTCAACTGTCACCATAATAGCATCATGGCGACATGATGACATAGGTAGACCAACGATAAAATCCATAGAAATGGTGTCCCATTTCCATTCAGGTATCTCGTGAGGGTACAACAGTCCCGCTGGATGCTGATGTTCGGCCTTGACCCTCTGACATTCTAGGCAACGAGCAACAAATTCGGCAAGGTCACACCTCATCCCAGCCCAATGATAAAGCTGTCGTAAGTCAGCATGCATCTTCTTCACTCCTGGGTGTGCTGCATAGGGTGCTCTATGAGCCTCTGATAGGATTACTGTACGAAGATTACCCACATGGGGTACATAGATGCGTTGCTGATGTCGAAGCATACCATCAGACTCAAGGGTATATCCTGTAAATTTGCCCTCAAGGGCCTTCTGATTTAGTAATGCCTGCTGCACCTCAAGAAACCACTCATCTTCTGGTAGATGCTGTAAGATGCGATCTTTCAAGTCCACCTTCAAGGTCAGGGTCAGGATCTCGTGGCGCCTTCGACTCAAAGCATCAGCTACCACGTTCTCCTTCCCTTTGATGTAGTGGACATCGAAGTCGTATTCGCATAGGAATTCCATCCAACGCCATTGGCGGGCATTCAAATTTGGCTGTGTAAAAATATACTGCAAACTATGATGATCCGAATGGAGTTCAAAGCGTCGACCTAGGAGAAAGTGTCTCCAGCGGACCAAAGCATGAATGACTGCTACAAGCTCTAAGTCATGAGTAGGGTAATTTAACTCATGTGTCTTCAATTTCTACGATTCGTATGCGATCGCTCGACCATCCTGCATAAGCACGGCTCCCAATCCTTCTAATGATGCATCTGTGCAAACTACAAACTCCTCTGTAGGATCTGGGACCGTTAAAATAGGAGCACTGGTAAGACGCTCCTTGAGGACTCCAAAGGCCTTTTCACACTGCTCGGTCCACATGAAATCCTTCCCTTTTCGCTGAAGGGAAGTAATGGGATGTGCTATCTTGGAGAAGCCCTCGATAAACTGACGATAATATCCGGCTAACCCCATAAAGCTTCTGACCTATATCACGTTGGTGGGTGCCGGCCAGTCTTGAATTGCTCTGATTTTAGATGGATCTACGGAGATGCCATTGCCTGATAAAATGTGTCCCAAATACTGCACCTCTGTCCTGAAGAAGGCACACTTCGCCAGATTGCCATAAAGCTGTTGCTCTTGTAATTGCTGCAAAACTTGACGCAAGTGTTCCACATGCTCTTCCTCAGTCGGTGAATAAATCAAAATGTCATCTAGAAATATTATCACGAACCGATCTAGGTAAGTACGAAACACCCCGTTCATGAGACTCATGAACACTGCAGGAGCGTTCGTCAACCCGAAGGGTACCACTGTGAATTCGTAATGGCCATATCTGGTTCGAAAAGCAATTTTATGAATATCTGTCTCCGTGATGCGCAATTGGTGATACCCAGATTTTAGATCGATTTTTGAGAACACTCTGGCTCCCTGCATCTGATCAAAAAGGTCGTCAATCCTAGGCAGAGGATAACGGTTCTTCACCGTCACCTTGTTCAACTGCCTGTAGTCCATACATAAACGAAGAGACCCATCCTTCTTCTTCACGAAGATAACCGGTGCACCCCATGGCGAAACGCTAGGTCGGATGTGCCCCTTCTCAAGTAATTCCTCTAACTGCAGTTTAAGTTCGGTGAGTTCGTGTGTAGTCATCCTATAGGGTGCACGGGATATCGGTTCTGCACCCGACACTAAGTCGATGTGGAAGTCCACTTCTCTGCGTGGAGGCATACCTGGTAATTCTAGCCGAAATACATCGGCAAACTCTCTAAGGACAGGGTGATCATCTAAAGTACCCTCAGGTTCTTCCTCTACTCTATTACTGACCGTGATGGCAAACATTTGACATCCCTTCCGCATACAACGCTTAAGCTGCTGAGCGGATATCATACGAACAACCGTCAGCTTTTGAATGCCCACTATCTCAACCGATGAACCATGATCGTCTAAACAGCTAATCGTCCTCTGGCGACAGTCAAGCTTGGCTCTATGTGCCGCAAGCCAATCCATACCCAGAACTACACCGTAGGATCCTAATGGCATAATCCTAAGGTCACATGTTGTGGTGAATGATCCCAATGTGATCTCACAGTCTTTAACCAAGGTATCTACTGACATCCTGGCCCCTGAGGCCAACTCAACTTCCCACCTAATGTCTTGCCTAGAAGCCACCAGCCTGCAACGCTCCACTAACGATGTAGACAAAAAGGAGTCAATAGCTCCTAAGTCGAAAAGGATCGAGATGGGGAAGTCTCTAATTGTACCTGCTACCTCGATGACGGAAGCCTAGAAATCAGCCTGGCGGTTATCAACCACTGCAAACATGTGGTGGGATCTGCCCACGTCACGTACGGTCTGCTCAGACCCTCCTGATTGGGACTGTCCCCCTACTGTAAAGCCCTGCGGGCACTCTCTAGCCAGATGCCCTGCCCCAACACACACATAACATGGTCCTCTAACCTGTAACTGCCCTGACTGTGTTCTGCCAGATTGTTGTTGCCCAGTCCGTCCTGTAGACCCCTGTGAGCCTCTGTAAGACTGCTGGGACCTCGCAGGTCCTGCCGATGAACCCTGTTGTCTCTGATCTCTGTGTGGACCCTGCTGCTGCCATCCACGATTCTGTCCTCCCTGACCCCTCTGTTGGAATTTAGATTTTTGTTGATGTTGCTGCTGCTGCAGAGGCCTAGGAGGTAATGAGGAAGAGTTATATCCTCCTTTCTGTGTTGTGTTTGGAGGCCTTCGAAAGTTTTGCTGTTGCTGGGGATTACATTCCTGGTACTGCGGGCGTGAATTCTGCCCTCGTCCCTGAACTTCCTCTGATATAAGGGCCTTTTCAATAGCCTCGCTCATGGTCTGGGGATTTGCCATACGAACTGGTCCTGCTATCCCGTGATTCAGCCCTCTGATGAATTTGTGTATTAAGATTTTCTCGTCATGGAGGTATTCTACGTAACGAGAAAGCTCAATGAATCGGCTCTCATACTGAGTAACAGTGAGTCCCCTCTGCTGTAAATCATGGAACTCATCGATCCTGCGCTATCTGTAATGTTCTGACAAATATCACGCATTAAAGCGCTCTATGAAGATGTCCCATGTGAGTGTATCCACGAAAAGTCGGCGCTTGCACTCCTCTGTGCGCCACCAGGTAGCTACTGCATCCCTAAGAAGATGGACTGCCACTCGTGCTTTCGTGTTGCTTCCATATGGTCGCAAAGCGAAACACCTGTCTAAGCTAATCAGCCAAGCCTCGGCCACAGCTCCCTCTGTAGCACCTGCGAAAGTGGGTGGGTTGAGCCTAAGTAGATCTTGTATGGGGTCCCCTCTGTCTCTAAGTCTCACAACTGGCTCTTCCACACCATCCTCATACAATCCATAATGAACCTGTTTTGCCCTCTGGTTCTCATCTCATCTCAAAGGTCTTGGAGGACTCCTGCTCCGTGCACGAAAAGCTGACCCTACCTCCTCTACTGTTGTGTCAGGAATCTCAATGAAAGGCTCCACACGTGGCACCTCTAGTGGATCAATGCGGGGCTCCCCACGTGGCTCAATACGTGACTCGGCACGTGGCTCCCTACGTGGCTCCTCTCGCGGATCAACACGAAGCTCTACACATGGCTCAGGAATCACTGGCGGTAACCTGTCTAACATAGCCTGTAGTGCCTGTAAGATCTGTGGACCTATATCCAATACTGGTGTCGCCTGTGGTACTAGTGGTGCTTGTGGTTCAGGTGGTGCAGGTGGTGCTGCTGTAACTAGGGGTGCTAGTCCCTCGGCTGAGGAATTGGTGTGCACCTCGACAGACGCTGTGTGGCGTGACCGCACTCGTCGAACACGGGGAGGCATCCTACAAAACAAGGTAGAAACTAATTAGCCAAAGTTGCGGAATAATAACGTGCCCAAATATGCCCAGTGTTTAAACTTGGCTCTTGTTGTGATGTTCACAACATGCCCCATTATGCTCCTTAGCAAAATGGGGACCCCTGCTGATGTCTTGATTTTTTTTTTTTTGCTTCTGCTTGTGTTTTTTCTGCTTTCTGGCGGTCTGGTAAAAAAAGGTCAGGTGCATCATCATCATGATATTGATAAGGTAGGTCATCATCATGAGGTCTGTTTGTCAAAGTTCATATCTTGTTTCTGTGACCTCATATTTTGAAAGAGCTTGAAATTTCATGCAGGTTTGCCTTTTACTTCACTTGAAAATTCGTCCATATGTGGAAGTTATGCACGGTCAAAGTCTTGGTCAAACCTGATATTCGCAGGAGGATCATCATATTTTTTGTATTCTAAGTCGTGTTGACAGGATCATCATGATCTTCGCATTATGCAGCATCATGATGTCTTTTAGGAAGGTCATATTTTACAAGCTCGGTTTTGCTGAAGAGCATCATCATCATCATATTTGAACCCCCCCCGATAATATCCTGAGGTTCAATTATCATGATGACATTAACTTTAAGTCACGATAAGCTTCCCCGTCGAGCGATCTTTGCATTGCGAGCATCATCATGATAATTCAACATTACCTGATCTTATAATATCATGCTGATCACCCAGACTTAGAAAAATTCACCTTCGGCATGTTTGCGTGCGCGTGTTATGATCCTATCGCAGGGTCGTCATCATGATATTTGCTGAACTTCGAAATATGATGATGACGGCTTCTTGATCATCATCCTGATCTTTCACAGGACATCCACTGAAATTCGCTAAGTAATAAAGACATCATCATGATATATTCGAAGGAGGATCATCATCTTCATATCCTCCTGATCTTCTTTAGCGAGGTATCCTGATGATCACCCTATCTATTCAGAAGAGGTGGTCGATATTGCATTTCTTAAACAGCATCATCATATTTTGCAATATCACCCTAGCGCATTTATCATGATGACCTTAACTCACCCTTGTGCTTCGAAGACAATTTATCATGATGACGTCATCATGATAAATCGATGAGGAGGGTCATCATCATCATTTTTTATCCTGTCCTGTTAACAACATCATCATCATGATCTTGTTTGTGCGCCCGATATTTCGCCAAGTCCTCCTGCCGATGAAATACAACCTTTTGCAAGTATCCTAATGATCCTCATCATGATCATATTTTCCCTTCGGCAGGATATTTCTCAAACATGATCCGGTTGGCAAAATATCATGATGACGTCATGTTTCAAGTTTAACGAAGGCTCCAAATATCATGATGACGTCATCCCGATCTGAATAACGAAGAAGCCAATATCCTGATGATCATCATCATCATCTTTTTTCCTTCAAACAGGATATATTTTTCAAGCACGATCCGTTTCCCGAACATGATGATGACGTCTTCTTCCAAGTTCGATAAGAGCAAATATGATGATGATCTTCATCATGCTGATCTTTCGAGAGGGTTACCTTGGCCGCGAAAGGGTCATATTCACTTCATTATCCTGATCATGCTCCTTTGGTGACCCGATATCACAAACATCCCCCTGATCTTAACCGAACATGATGATGACGTCATCCTTAGCATTTCAATGAAGCCCGAATATCATGATGACGTCACCATCATCTTCCTTTCCTCGGCAGCATGATTATATTCGTATCTTCCTATTCTCCTTCAACATGATGATGATGATGTTGTTGTTCTTTTCTCCATTATGCAGAAGCGGAATATCATGATGATGAGGTATATCAACCAACTTGTTTTTTGACGCACCGACTGCGAATATCATGCCGATGGGTGGGAAATGAGGCGGTGGACATTTTAAAGTGTTTTTTTTTGGCGCCTCTGACATTTTTCAGTCAGCAATGGTTGACCCATCAATTTTGAGCAGCTTGGGCGCATTTTTGAGGTGTTTTGAGCGGATTTTGGATCTGATTTCCGCGATCTTGCGAAGTCACCTGGATTTAAACGCTTATTCTATTTTCATGCTGTTTTTTGTGATAAATGTGAAACTTATTGCTTGTCTTGTCTTGCAGGCTTGCAGTTGAGGAAGCAGCTGGAAAGTCAATACAGTGACCTCATGGAGACAGAAGATCTGATCTCAGGAGCAAGAAGATAAGGATGAAGTGATAAAGGTCAAAGCCATTCAAGTGAAGAGGAAGGTCGCAGCTGGAGGTATTTCTGCAAAAGACAAACAGAAGTTATTGCCCAGCTGCTGGAACTTCTCAGAAGGGGCAATATTTTGCCCAGATTTGACCACTGCTCTGAGATATTTTTGAGAACTGGTTCACCTGCATTTATTGCTGTAACTAGAGGTTTGAACCAGGGGTTCAGTTAGGTTTTTTTTGCTATAGTGAGGACAATCAGGATGTTATATATTGTGCCTCTCTACACTGTAATACTTTACAACAGGGATTTTTAGGGCCTACAACAGAGATTCTAGGAAAACACAGCATGATAGCTTAGCATAGTTTAGAAGTAGAAGAAGGAGGTCACCTGTTTGTCTGCAGTAAGGTGCGCGTGGAATGTCTGGCTGCCTTACTGTATCTGTAAAGCTTGTAAGTTCTCTGTAGTATGATCAATGAAACTAAGAGTCATTCTTACATTGTAAATCATGTATGGCTATTCGTTTCTAATACAATAGAATCTAGAGTTCTGCATCTATCTTCTGAGTGTTCTCCTGCTCTTCTTTGTGTTTTGAAATATCTTCTTTGAGAGCTTGCAATTTTAAATGTATGTTTGTGAAAATGCTCAGAACTTACATTTAGGGTTTTTACTGTGGATTTGATCAGATTACTGTGGTATTTACATAGTGCATAACAGAAACAATTAGATCCTTCTGTAGATTAGATGAAGTGTAGATTAGATCTCTCTAACTTTTCCCAACCCATCTGAAATATTTAGCTGAAAACGTAGAAATCTAAAGGAAATTGTCTCAAATCTGAAGAAGCATGCATAACAGAGTCTAAGTAGACAGTTTTCATAAGTACATGAAGAAGGAAGCTGCATAAATCAAAGAAAACCCTCTGAAACTTGCAGCACAGTAGCACCTTTATGCAAAGGAATGAAGAGTATTGACATATCTCATGACCTCTTTGCATATTCTTAGGCCAGTAAACCACAGAATAAACCTAAACTACGTAAGGCCCCTTGAACATTACAGCTTCACATTGACCAACTAAACTTGACCAACCGAACCATTGTAGACTTGGGATTAGTTGAATCACCAAATGATTCCTTCGTATAGTTTCAGTTCATGTCATGTGAATTTTAACTTATTGTTATGATTGCATTAAAACAGTCATCAACAGTTTTCTGGCGCTAGAAGGAGGGCCTGCCTGAGTTAGGTTTCATTTCAAACTGGCTAACGACAGTAACAGAGTGACTAGGTCTAGGTCCAGTTCAGGAGATATATTTGTGCAACTACCTGATACAAGGCGAAGTAAAAGCCCTTTAATCTGGAATCTAAAGATATCGCAAGCAGGAAGTTCATCTGGAACACCTCCTGGGTCACCTTTTAACATCCGTAGTATTGTAAGTCCTGACAGATCACTGTTCAGATCTTTAAATCTTGGTTCAGGCACTCCTGGAGGTCTCAATCCTCCTCTAAATCCTAATCCACCAATCAATCCAGGTATTTCTGCAAGTTCAAGTCAAGCTCAAACACCTGCAATGGCTTATTTCGATGTCAATTCTCCCATATTCTTCAATGATTATCATGACATGCCAAAAAATCCGGAAAAGATATGTCCCAAATACCAGTTGCATCAAGACCCAGAAGATCATATTAGAATATTTAAGGAAGCATGTTTTAGGGCTATGTTAGAGCACGAGGATGTTGTGTGTAGGTTGTCTCCTTACACCTTTAATGAGTAGGCCTCTAGCTGGTATGTAAACATACCCAATGGTTACATTTCTTCCTGGGCACTTATGGAAGAAGCATTTCTGTCAAGATTTAGAGGACCCATTGACCCTTGTGCTTTGTATCATAAGTTGGCTGCTATAAAACGAGGTGAGGGAGAGCTAATTGATAATTTCAATGACAGATTTCAAAAGGCCTATTCTAGGCTAGCAACCCCTTATACCATAGATGATGCTCCCTTGTTGGCTATGTACTATGCTGCTTTGGATCCTTTAACTGCCATGTTTGTCAAAAGGAAACCTGACATAGATTCAATATCCAAAGCCTATAAAGAGGCAGCCTCAGTGAACCAAGAAATGAGACATACAAGTTACAGTCCATTTGGAGGAAATTTTGGGGTACAGAATCAGGCACACCCATGGAACAGAGTCCCTGTGCAGCATGCTCCACAAGTAAATTCGGTTCCTTCTTACACACCTGTGTATAATCCTACTCCAATCCAGGCTATAACTCCTTACACGGCTAGTACTTCCAATAACAGTCAAAATAATGGTCAGCCTTTCTTCCAACTTCCTAAGGATGTAACTGTGGCAAAAGCACAAGAGGATAGGGAAGACATCAAAGAGATTACTGCACATTTGAAGAGATTAACAACCGAAGTGACACAGCTAAGAAATGAGAATCTCTATGGAAGAAGCAACCAAAACTACAATCCACCTCAAGGTCACAATCAAGGCCAAAATCAGAATTATAGTCTCAACCAGAATCAGCAGTACAATCAGAACCAAAACTACAATCAGCATCAAGGCCCCAGTCAGGGGCAACCAATGCAAAATAGGGGGCCAGTGATAGATAATAGGACCTGGGGCAATAATAACAAGAACCAGAATCAACCTAGGCCACCCAAGACATGGAACACTGGGCCCAACAACGGTACTCTGGCTTCTCCTTTTGAGAATACAGATAATCATGGTGCAAAACAAATAACTAACATACAAATGGCCAATACAGCACCCAAAATTTGGTGCAGATTTCACAATACCAATACCCATGCTGAGCACGACTGTCCACAGCTCCACTTGGCAGCTAGTATTTTAAACGTAGATGTACAGCCTCCTACCTCTGAATTTCTCATTCCTAAGGGTAATGAGGTAGTACCCTCAGAATATGACACAGCATTAGTCTTCGAAACGATTACCTTCGCAACTGCAGAAGAGAAAGAGGATGAATTGCTAGAGGATGAACCATACTGTTGTGAAAGTCTTTATCCTGAATCAGCCTTTGTGTTAAATGCTTCTCAGTTTCCTTTTGAATCTGAAAACGAGATATTAAATGAAACAGAGGAGGTGCAGGCCTTTCAACAGACAAATAAAAGCCACACCTACAATTTGAGGAACAACCCTAGGCCGGGAGGACCTTTCACCACTTCCACTCCTCCGAATAACATCAATACACCCCCAGATCAGAATGCTAGCAACAATCCTGCCATACTTAAAGCTGGTCAGCACACAAATAACGGAACAGCAGTGCAAAAAGATCAAACAAGTAAGATAGAAGCAGTAGAGACAACAAGATTAGTGAATTACTTATCAGAGGAAATAAAGAAAATGAAGGTCAGCATACCTCTAAATGAATTATTGAAGACCCCAGGGATCAGAAATGCTTTTTTAAAATCCCTGGATACATCCATGACAAACATGGTGTCTGCTGATATAACTGTTCCTAGTAGTGATTCACCACCTAAGGAGAAAGGTAAGAAAGTTGAGCAGCCTTCCAACACAAATGTAGTAATACATGCGGATAAGAGGGATACTCAACCTTTCTTGTTAACTGTTAGGTTGTGTGGGAAGAATATACACAATTGCATGGTAGATTCTGGTGCTTCAGCCAACGTAATGCCCTTAGGAATATGTAAAACTCTCGGGCTGACTCCCACCAAATCTGCCAAGGTTGTCACACAATTAGATAAGACCGAGGTTAGCGTGATAGGAGAACTCATGAACATACAGGTGCAGTTAGCTTCAGACCCTAGGGTGAGCCAAATCATTGACATTCAAGTAGTGAATATACCCGCAAATTATGGAATGTTGTTAAGTAGTGATTGGTCCAAGACATTAAACGGGTATATGGCTACTGACTTTTCACACATGTGGTTACCATGGAGAGGCATCCCAAACCAGATCAGGATAGAGGCAGAGCCCAGAATGAGACATATGATAACAGAGTATAATCAAACTAATGAAATCTTATATGCTGCTGTTGAGCCAGGTGTCTATAGAGTTACCAACAATGGGATGCAGATTGAGGAGGTTATGATGTTCAACATTAGAAAGAAGTGTGTCAGCAATAGAACAGCACTATTCATTGAGTCTGACAGAAATTCTTCAGATGAGGAAAACAATGCAATAGACAAATTTGGTCATGACATTAGACAAGAGGTGGAAGAGTGCGTTACATACAATTTCCCAGTCCAATATGTGTATAAGGCTGAAAGTTGGCAAGGAAGTGAGGAGATTATTGGGCGACAAGAGGATGCAGCAGCAACGGTCGTTAAATGTGTAGAGGATACAACGATGGAACCAATACTAGGAATAAAGGATAATAAGATCTCTCTCCAGGAATCATGTGATGATTGTTGCAGGTTAATAGAAGCAGACTCCACACTAGACGATAAATGTGAGTCAGTTGATGAACAATTCTTGAAAGAAGAGGATACAGAGGATCATGTAGCTGCTGTGCACAATCAGACATCACCCCCATGCCATATTGAAAATAGAACAGGGGAGTACTCCTGTCAATCAAAGGATGTTGTCCCACCTTTACTCTCAAGTGATTTAGAAATGATTAAATTATGTATATCAGATGATGATGAAGATACTTACTTAAGTGCTGATGTGCAGGAAACTAATGAGAACATTGAGAGGTGTGCTAAATTTGAGGATAAACTGAACATCCAGAATGAAGGAACAAAGCTGGATGAAGATGAAGAAATGATACATCTAGAGTCATTCATCTTTCAACTTGAAAAAGGACTAGACATAGAGCTGGGCAATGAAAATGCAGAGCTAAATGAAGAGACAGCTATCAATGAACATGTGTGTTCCACAGAGCTAAAGGCATATCAGGTTGTCTCTTTCCTTTCCTTAGTAAATGATGATAAATGCTATTTTGATTATGGAAATTCAAGAGATAAGACATGCATATGGATTAATCATAAACCTGATGAGCAGCCTCAGTTACTAGTTAAGAGCTATTCTGATAAACACAATGAATCTAGAATATCAGAATTTTTTTCAGAATTCAAAGATAAATCTGCTAGGATGAGAACCATCACCAGTACCCTGTTACTCCTGCACAACCTAAAGAAATATGCAAGTAGGGGTGTTCTTGGGTCTTTTTCCTGGGTTTCAGTTTGCCTTGGAGAGGCTGGTATATAGTTTGATGGGGTAGTTGTTAGTTGTTTTTTTTGTGTGTTCTTCTTTTGCTATTTTCTTTTTTTAGGTTGGTTGTTTGTATAGCTTGTCTTCTTTTTGTTTCTTTCTGTTTGTACAGTTTTTTCTTTTGCTGTGTTGTTTGTACAGCCTGTTTGTTTGGTTTGTTTGTTGTCTCCTCAGCAGGGATCTTTATTTTACTGTAGAGTATTAAGGAGCAGAACTAGCAACCATTCAAAACAGTATATAATTTAGGATATTCAGGTTAACCATTTGCAATTTACACATAACTTGTCACTGTCATGAATGTAGAGAGTTGTTCATCTTCTGAAGTTTTGTATTCAATAAATGTGATTGAGAATTCGAAGCAGGTTTCTCACGATGACACACCTAAAATCCTTGGGTTTGTTGAACCTACCAGTGTAGATATTAGGTGAAAAATCAGAGGTCACCCTTGCTACCATTACAATTCTCAGCTTAATTTCCGCAAGTGCCCACTCCTTGCATCATCATGAAGTTACAAATTGCTATACCTTATGAAATCTTTCAAAATTAGAAAACAAAAAAAAAAAATAAATAAATGAATAAAGCGGATTATACTGAAAATCCAGATTAAGCCATCTAAGTAACTCTACCGGGGCTATGGACGCTCGCTGGCAGTGGGGCTCTACTTAGGAGAATTGTAACGATAACCTTGCCGGGGCTATAGACGCTCGCTGGCAGCAAGGCTCTATCCGGTCGGCTATGAGGGAATATCCTCACCTACGTAGGCTAATGTCAGTCACTGGTTTGTTCAACCGATCTTCAAGATGAGGATAATTAATCACATGCACACAACTAAACTGAAAATAGAAATTCATGCATCTTTATTGAACACTTTGAGTCTCAAGCTGAATAGTAATTTGCAGGAAAGATAGTTGGAAGTTATGAGTTCATTTCACCTAGTTTCCTTGAACACTCTGAATTTAATTGTTTTGTTTTGGTTGCTAGTTGTTGTGATGTTCACAACACGCCCCATTATGCTCCTTAGCAAAATGGGGACCCCTGCTGATGTCTTGATTTTTTTTTTTTTGCTTCTGCTTATGTTTTTTCTGCTTTCTGGCGGTCTGGTAAAAAAAGGTCAGGTGCATCATCATCATGATATTGATAAGGTAGGTCATCATCATGAGGTCTGTTTGTCAAAGTTCATATCTTGTTTCTGTGACCTCATATTTTGAAAGAGCTTGAAATTTCATGCAGGTTTGCCTTTTACTTCACTTGAAAATTCGTCCATATGTGGAAGTTATGCACGGTCAAAGTCTTGGTCAAACCTGATATTCGCAGGAGGATCATCATATTTTTTGTATTCTAAGTCGTGTTGACAGGATCATCATGATCTTCGCATTATGCAGCATCATGATGTCTTTTAGGAAGGTCATATTTTACAAGCTCGGTTTTGCTGAAGAGCATCATCATCATCATATTTGAACCCCCCCCAATAATATCCTGAGGTTCAATTATCATGATGACATTAACTTTAAGTCACGATAAGCTTCCCCGTCGAGCGATCTTTGCATCGCGAGCATCATCATGATAATTCAACATTACCTGATCTTATAATATCATGCTGATCACCCAGACTTAGAAAAATTCACCTTCGGCATGTTTGCGTGCGCGTGTTATGATCCTATCGCAGGGTCGTCATCATGATATTTGCTGAACTTCGAAATATGATGATGACGGCTTCTTGATCATCATCCTGATCTTTCACAGGACATCCGCTGAAATTCGCTAAGTAATAAAGACATCATCATGATATATTCGAAGGAGGATCATCATCTTCATATCCTCCTGATCTTCTTTAGCGAGGTATCCTGATGATCACCCTATCTATTCAGAAGAGGTGGTCGATATTGCATTTCTTAAACAGCATCATCATATTTTGCAATATCACCCTAGCGCATTTATCATGATGACCTTAACTCACCCTTGTGCTTCGAAGACAATTTATCATGATGACGTCATCATGATAAATCGATGAGGAGGGTCATCATCATCATTTTTTATCCTGTCCTGTTAACAACATCATCATCATGATCTTGTTTGTGCACCCGATATTTCGCCAAGTCCTCCTGCCGATGAAATACAACCTTTTGCAAGTATCCTGATGATCCTCATCATGATCATATTTTCCCTTCGGCAGGATATTTCTCAAACATGATCCGGTTGGCAAAATATCATGATGACGTCATGTTTCAAGTTTAACGAAGGCTCCAAATATCATGATGACGTCATCCCGATCTGAATAACGAAGAAGCCAATATCCTGATGATCATCATCATCATCTTTTTTCCTTCAAACAGGATATATTTTTCAAGCACGATCCGTTTCCCGAACATGATGATGACGTCTTCTTCCAAGTTCGATAAGAGCAAATATGATGATGATCTTCATCATGCTGATCTTTCGAGAGGGTTACCTTGGCCGCGAAAGGGTCATATTCACTTCATTATCCTGATCATGCTCCTTTGGTGACCCGATATCACAAACATCCCCCTGATCTTAACTGAACATGATGATGACGTCATCCTTAGCATTTCAATGAAGCCCGAATATCATGATGACGTCACCATCATCTTCCTTTCCTCGGCAGCATGATTATATTCGTATCTTCCTATTCTCCTTCAACATGATGATGATGATGTTGTTGTTCTTTTCTCCATTATGCAGAAGCGGAATATCATGATGATGAGGTATATCAACCAACTTGTTTTTTGACGCACCGACTGCGAATATCATGCCGATGGGCGGGAAATGAGGCGGTGGACATTTTAAAGTGTTTTTTTTGGCGCCTCTGACATTTTTTCAGTCAGCAATGGTTGACCCATCAATTTTGAGCAGCTTGGGCGCATTTTTGACGCGTTTTGAGCGGATTTTGGATCTGATTTCCGCGATCTTGCGCAGTCACCTGGATTTAAACGCTTATTCTATTTTCATGCTGTTTTTTGTGATAAATGTGAAACTTATTGCTTGTCTTGTCTTGCAGGCTTGCAGTTGAGGAAGCAGCTGGAAAGTCAATACAGTGACCTCATGGAGACAGAAGATCTGATCTCAGAAGCAAGAAGATAAGGATGAAGTGATAAAGGTTAAAGCCATTCAAGTGAAGAGGAAGGTCGCAGCTGGAGGTATTTCTGCAAAAGACAAACAGAAGTTATTGCCCAGCTGCTGGAACTTCTCAGAAGGGGCAATATTTCGCCCAGATTTGACCACTGCTTTGAGATATTTTTGAGAACTGGTTCACCTGCATTTATTGCTGTAACTAGAGGTTTGAACCAGGGGTTCAGTTAGGTTTTTTTTGCTGTAGTGAGGACAATCAGGATGTTATATATTGTGCCTCTCTACACTGTAATACTTTACAACAGGGATTTTTAGGGCCTACAACAGAGATTCTAGGAAAACACAGCATGATAGCTTAGCATAGTTTAGAAGTAGAAGAAGGAGGTCGCCTGTTTGTCTGCAGTAAGGTGCGCGTGGAATGTCTGGCTGCCTTACTGTATCTGTAAAGCTTGTAAGTTCTCTGTAGTATGATCAATGAAACTAAGAGTCATTCTTACATTGTAAATCATGTATGGCTATTCGTTTCTAATACAATAGAATCTGGAGTTCTGCATCTATCTTCTGAGTGTTCTCCTGCTCTTCTTTGTGTTTTGAAATATCTTCTTTGAGAGCTTGCAATTTTAAATGTATGTTTGTGAAAATGCTCAGAACTTACATTTAGGGTTTTTACTGTGGATTTGATCAGATTACTGTGGTATTTACATAGTGCATAACAGAAACAATTAGATCCTTCTGTAGATTAGATGAAGTGTAGATTAGATCTCTCTAACTTTTCCCAACCCATCTGAAATATTTAGCTGAAAACATAGAAATCTAAAGGAAATTGTCTCAAATCTGAAGAAGCACGCATAACAGAGTCTAAGTAGACAGTTTTCATAAGTACATGAAGAAGGAAGCTGCATAAATCAAAGAAAACCCTCTGAAACTTGTAGCACAGTAGCACCTTTATGCAAAGGAATGAAGAGTATTGACATATCTCATGACCTCTTTGCATATTCTTAGGCCAGTAAACCACAGAATAAACCTAAACTACGTAAGACCCCTTGAACATTACAGCTTCACATTGACCAACTGAACTTGACCAACCGAACCATTGTAGACTTGGGATTAGTTGAATCACCAAATGATTCCTTCTTGTCTTTCAAGTATAGTTTCAGTTCATGTCATGTGAATTTTAACTTATTGTTATGATTGCATCAAAATAGTCATCAACAGCTCTGATACCAAATGTCATGCCCACATTTTTTTCCATGTGGTCACAACACACATCACACGTGTCATAGCCACATCTGTCATGTGGTTATGACACGAAATATGAAAATTTTTCTCACGCTTCCCTAAAAACCCCCTCGCATGCGTAAGCATGCTCGGTGGTGTTTACTAAAGGCGAAAACACTACAGTTTTCGGCGGGGTACAAGTACAATTGCGTGCAACAGATGCAAATAGTCCAACAAGGGGGTCTCTACGACGCCGTTAACGTCATTACAAGGGTGAGATTACCAAGGTTCCTAAATCTAAATCTCGGCATATTCCGGCAGCATAACGCCTTATGACGTAAGTGGGAATCACCCAACACTATTTTACGCACATGGTTCACTGATAGATTAACAATTTCCCACGATGCCTTGTTCCGACTAAACCGACTCGTGATCTCCCTATTTAGTCATTTTTCAGCAAGGCACGGTTATCTGTCTCCTCTCTTGCTTCCTGAAACATACTCCTCCTTCGACTTAGCATTCTCAACAAGGCGGTTCGTTTGCTCTCTCTTCCCTTTTCTCTGGGTCTTAATTTTGATTGTATTTTTATCGCACTTACCTTAACTATTTATCTGATAATTTAGTTTGTTTATATTTCGGTCTCTCTCTCTCTTTTGTTTTCTATGCTTTCTTTATGTTTATCCAGTCCTTTCTTCATATTTCACATCAATCAGGGTTATCACTGTATCTTTTGTTGATATTAAACCTAACTTCTGGATGGTCCAGGTCACATAGGCTGGTTTACTACTTCGCTAGACTCGGTCTCCTAGTCTTCTCAGATCTAGGTTTCTCCTCTTCGTTTGTATTAATTAAACTTGTTCCTAAGCAAATTTTGGCAGGAGGGTCCATCAACTTAGTTCTCTTATCCCATGTGGGAAATGCCGCGCATTTTCTCCTCCGTGTTTTCCAATGTTACTTTTTCTTCTTCTGACTCTCTTACAGGTTTACTTATATGGACGTTTACTACAGTTGAGATTAAAATGGCCTCACATGGAATGTCTATGATGACTTCTTAAGTTTATTTCCAGTGATCTTTTAAACAAGGTGACGTGTAATTTTCCTCTTCATTTTCCTGATTATTGACTTGCGTTGATAGTTGAAACTTCCGAGAAACTCTTCCCAGAGTATTACAGTATATTCCTTTATGCTCTCGTAAAATTATAATTTTATTTTCTCTTAGATTGTAAAGGGAAAACAAATGGCCTCTCCGATAAAATTATCATTTAAATAACATATGTATATTTCGATACATATATATACCTATTTACACAACTATATTTCTCTTATCGTTATAATTACTGTTGTTAATATTACTATTAATTCGTACTAATACTATTATTACAATAGTTAGGTTATTTATTTAATTATGTAAATATTATTACTATATTTTTTTTTATATTATCTCATTTGTTATTCTTCTATATTTCTAATAATTTAACAATAATATGTCTTCTTTTCTTTGAATATAATATGATTATATATATATATATATATATATATATATATATATATATATATATATATATATATATATAACATTGTTAAACTAAATAGGAGGCTCTCCTCTTTATAAAACCCTTACCATGGGATTATAGTATCTTTTTCTTTGGTTGTTTTGTTCAACATATAAAAATAAAGAACTAACTGTGATTATTTTTATGCAGGGCAGGGGCCAAGGGGAGCGGTGGCGGACGGAACCAGAGGGCGGAGGTGGAGATGGAGGGCAGGGCAGAGTGTGGGTGGTGGAGGCTGCACTGGGCAGAGCGGAGTGTGAGTGGCGGAGGGCTGCGCGGCGGGGAAAACACTGCGCACAGCGCGCTGCAAGGAAGGCATAATGGCGGGGCTGAGTTCTTTGTAGGGATGTGGGGAGGGGCAGAGCCCCACCCACATCCCACGATGTGGGGTGTGGGTGGGGCTCCGCCCCTCCCCACACCTTAAAAAGGGACTACGGTGAGGTTTCAAACCCCACCGCCACATGTAATTTTTTTTTATATACTGTGTTTTACACAGCGACATCCACATATCTTTATTTTGATTTCCATGAGGTTTAAATTCCATCTCATTAATAATTAATGATAACTATATATATATATAAAACAGTTGCATGATATTACTCAGTAATATATACAGTGTCTCAAATTTTTATTTAACAAATAAAAAGGTAAAATATATAACAATTCAAATATATATATATATATATATATATATATATATATATATATATATATATATATATATATATAACCCAAATTTCACAAATACAGTGCTTTATTTAGTTTCTCATGTCTTGTTAAAATGATCATATAAGAAATTTAATAAAGAATATATATATATATATATATATATATATATATATATATATATATATATATATATATATATATATATATATATATATATATATATATATATATATACTTTTAGCTCACCTTTACTCAAATTTTAACAGAGAACAAAACTTTCTCAAAAAGGATAAAATGAAAGAATAATTTTACCAAGTAGATGCAAAATTCTTACAGTCACATTATCTCGTAATTACAATTTCTTTCGTACTAATCTCAACATGATAACATTAAATAATTACTAATCCAAAGAACAAAGGAAATGGATTTTTAATCAGTTTAATTCTGTAATTTGTCAAGTGTCCATTTCAACTATTTAAGCAAATCTATTCTTATAATTACATAAACAAGTTCAGATTTGAATGCAAATAAGTAATGATCTCTTCCTTTCACTAACACATTTAATACAGTAAGACTTTCTATTTAATTTCAACCTTTCCATATGAAATTCAAGGTAAACAATTACATCATACACAATACAGGAAGAATCAACTCTTTCACTACCCTTAACAAGATGAAAGATAAGGCTTTCCTTCTCCCAACCAACATACAAAAGAAGTTATGTAACAACTAAGTAACAGTTACTCCCAATAACAAGATCAGGGAGGTTATTTCCTTCACTCCCAGGGTGACAATAATTTACAAAAAATATCAAGAGAGGTGCTCTCTTTTACACTCTTTACAAAAGATCATGAACTAATTCTCAAGACAAAGAAGAAGAATCTGTTTCTTCATGAATAGAACTTCTCCAAATCCAACCAGAAGCTCCAAGAGGAAACCTGTGTATCAAAGACAAACAAAGAAGAAAACACAACTCATCTAGCTCTCCTCCCTTCCGTAGACCCGCAAGAGGGTCACCCCCGAGCTAGGGAGACCATACTCACACCTGGGTAACTCAAGCACTCCACTTCACAACAGGGACAACAACAAACCCAAAGCACACAAACTCCCGTGGGTAAATTACACAACACGGAAACTCAACTACAGTGAGTTTCATAAGGGGCAGGAGAGTGGACACACTCGACTCCAGAGTGTCACCCTTACAGATAATTTAACCAACACAATTTCTCTTGGCCTCAAAGCAAGTTTGATCACAAATTTTAAGAAATCTGTATTTGACTCTCAAGTCAAAGATACAGTCACAGATACATGCCCTCAAGGCTTTCAACATCCCAAAAGATGGAAACAGGTATGCACCCGAGGAGGATCTCTCCTCCCCTACCCCAAACTTGATGAGCATTTCTCCCAAGTGGGAGAAGCTCTGTCAAACAACCCGACAACAAACCCCACAGAAAACAACTCTAAAAACACAAACAAATAAGCATCTTTCACACACTTTACATACACATTCAGATATATGAAAGAAAGGTAAAGATCAAACCAACCTTACAAAGCCCTCCTGGAATGAAAAATATTGCAGAGCTCCACTGAGTTTTCTTCCAACCTTAGCCAACAACTCCCTCTCCCTTTCCTCACCTCCTAGTTTAACTTCCCTATTTTTTTTTTGCAATAATAAAAACTCTCCCCAAAATTCAACTAACTCCCTCTCATCCCAAAATTGGAAACAAATAACCCAAATTCTTTTCCATTTAGAAGACTGGGGAGGTGACACTTGTCACCTCCTCACTCTCCCCCAAAACCACTATTCTGTCTTGGTGGCTTATGTCACTCACCCATCCCTAGAGTACTCCTTATCCCTCTCCTCATGTCATTTCTCTTACGCATGGGAGAAATAAAAGGAGTTAAAGGAGTAAAAAATAGGTGACCCATGCCTCTTCTTCCCTCCTTCACATGGATGGCCCCACAACACATGGGGGAATCTCACTAATGGAGAAGGTGACTTCAAGTCAATCCTTCAATAATGGATGGGTTTGTAGTCATCTCTAACCTTGGGGATTGAAGAGGGATGGGTTGGGTGTTGGTACAATCCCATCATGTCCCTCCCATACCCCAATTTTCGCCACTTAACTTTAGGGGGAAGTTAAGATGACTAGATGGAGGTTACTCAAGGGTTACCCATGCCAAATGGGCCCCTGGACCCATGGGGTATAACCCAGGGTCAACTTTAACCCATCCAGGACACCCATGGTCAAGGTAAAGCACATGAAAAGGCCTCAAAGATTTAAATAAAATAAAGAAATTCAAATTCAAACTTTTTACAACACAAATCATAAAATATTGTTACAAGAAGGTAACCAAACCCACTCGACCATACGAAAGACCACATTACAACATCACATGAAACACAGAAAGATCTTGGTTCCTCGTGGAACCAGATTGGCTTAACAGGGGATAACAATAACAAGGTGCGGAATGATCTTTGAAATCTGTGGTTCGATTAGTAAATCCTGCACACTAAATTACAAGATCAGTATCCACATATAATCATCATAGCCGAAGCAACTTATAAACATGCATTATCATGACATAGTTCCAATTAACATAAATGAAATCATATTACAATTTTCCAACATCACCTAATTAACTTTTCTGAAATGTAAACTTATCCAAACATCACCCAATTAGTTTTTCCGAAATCATAATAAAGTTTAATAGTTTGACAATTCCGGGAACTACTATCCCACAAATATAAAAAGTAACAATAACAGTAATTTAAATAGTCATAACAACAGAAGTAAAAAGGGCGGTCCTCACATCCTCTCCCCCTAAGACGGTACTTCCTCCTGGAAGTCGTCAAAAAGGTGAGGATAAAGGGTCTTCAGTCTCTCTGCATCTTCCCATGTTGCAGTGACTTCGTCGTATAGGTCCCATTGGACTCTAACTTGGTCCAGCTCTCGACCTCGAAGGGCCAGCGTCCGACGAGCCAATATGCGAATTGGCTCCAGTGCCAGCTATCCGTCTGCCTCTACCTGAAGAGCACTCCAATCCAACACGTGAGATAAGTCAGAAATATATTGACGTAAAACTGATACATGAAATACATCATGGATACGTGACAGGCTAGTTGGCAAGGCTAGACGATAGGCTACTGGTCCTATCCGCTCCAAGATTTCGAAAGGTCCTACAAATCGAGGTGCGAGCTTAGAGCCCTTCCCATAACGGATTGGACTCTTGTGCGGTCGCACTCTCAAAAATACCCTTTCCCCCACAGAGAAGCTTCGGTCTTGTTGATGATTGCGATATACAGCCTTCTAGCCCTCTATTTAGCACCAGAAAACTGTTGATGACTACAATATACAGCCTTCTGGCCCTCCTTCTAGCGCCAGAAAACTGTTGATGACTGTTTTGATGCAATCATAACAATAAGTTAAAATTCACATAAAATGAACTAAAACTATACTTGAAAGACAAGAAGGAATCATTTGGTGATTCAACTAATCCCAAGTCTACAATGGTTCGGTTGGTCAAGTTCAGTTGGTCAATGTGAAGTTGTAATGTTCAAGGGGCCTTACGTAGTTTAGGTTTGTTCTGTGGTTTACTGGACTAAGAATATGCAAAGAGGTCATAGATTTCAACAAGTATTCTGTTCATTTGCATACAAGTGATACTGGGCTGCAAGTTTTAGAGGGTTTTCTTGGATTTTTGCAGCTTTCTTCTTTATCTATTTATGAAAACTGTCTACTTATAGCTCTGTTATCATACTTCTTCAAATTTGAGACAATTTCCTTTGGATTTCTACGTTTTCAGCTAGATATTTCAGATGGGTTGGGAAAAGTTAGAAAGATCTACTCTATACCTCACTTAATCTACCGAAGGATCTAAGTGTTTCTGTTATGCACTATGTAAATACCACAGTAATCTGATCAAATCCACAGTAAAAACCCTAAATGTAAGTTCTGAGCATTTTCACAAACATACATTTAAAATTGCAAGCTCCCAAAGAAGATATTTCAAAACACAAAGAAGAGCAGGAGAACACTCAGAAGATAGATGCAGAACTCCAGATTCTATTGTATTAGAAACGAATAGCCATACATGATTTACAATGTAAGAATGACTCTTAGTTTCATTGATCATACTACAGAGAACTTACAAGCTTTACAGATACAGTAAGGCAGCCAGACATTCCACGCGCACCTTACTGCAGACAAACAGGCGACCTCCTTCTTCTACTTCTAAACTATGCTAAGCTAACATGCTGTGTTTTCCTAGAATCTCTGTGTGTAGCCCCTGTTGTAAAGTATTACAGTGTAGAGAGGCACAATATATAACATTCTGATTGTCCTCACTACAGCAAAAAAACCTAACTGAACCCCTGGTTCAAACCCCTAGTTACAGCAATAAATGCAGGTGAACCAGTTCTCAAAAATATCTCTGTGAGCAGTGGTCAAATCTGGGTGAAATAATGCCCCTTCTGAGAAGTTCCGGCAGCTGGGCAATAACTTCTGTTTGTCTGTTGTGATAATACCTCCAGCTGCGACCTTCCTCTTTACTTGAATGGCCTAGACCTTTTGTATTTCATCTCTATCTTCTTGCTCCTGAGATCAGATCTTCTGTCTCCATGAGGTCACTGTGTTGACTTTCCAGCTGCTTCCTCAACTGCAAGCCTGTAAGACAAGACAAGCAATAAGTTTCACATTTATCACATAAAAACACCAGGAAATTAAAATAAGCGTTCAAATCATGGTGACTGTGCAAAATCGTGGAAATCGGATCAGAAAATCGCTCAAAAACGCGTCAAAACGCGTTCAGACTGCTTAAACTACACGGGTCAACCATCGTTGACCGAAAAATACTAGAGGTGCCAAAAAAAAAGCTTTAAAATTCCACCGCCTCATTTCCCGCCCATCGGCATGATCATCCTTGTCGGCGTGTAAAAAAAACATGTTGGCCGACATACTTCATCATCATGATAATATTCAGAAAATATGATGCTCTCCCTCTTGAAGGTTCAGATGAATGTCATCATGATATTTGACTTCTGCATATGGAGAAACGAACAACATCATCATCATCATCATGCTGAAGAAGAATAGGAGGATCCGAATATAATCATGCTGCCGAGGAAAGGAAGATGATGGTGACGTCATCATGATATTCGGGCTTCATTGAAATGCTAAGGATGACGTCATCATCATGTCCGGTTAAGATCAGGGGGATATTTGTGATATCGGGTCACCTAAGGAGCATGATCAGGATGATGAAGTGAATATGACCCTTTTGCGGCCAAGGTAACCCTCTCGAGAAAAAATCAGCATGATGAAGATCATCATCATATTTGGGGCGTATGTCGAACTTGGAATAAGACGTCATCATCATATTTCGCCAAACGGATCGTGCTTGAAAAAATATCCTGTTTGAAGGAAAAAAGATGATGATGATGATCATCAGGATATTAACTTCTCTCAAACATAGAATAAGACATCATCATCATCTTTCACGAACCAGATCGGGTTTTGGAAAATATCCTGTTGAAAGAAAAGATGATGATGCTGATCATCAGGATATTTACTTCTTCGTTTATCAGATCGGGATGACGTCATCATGATATTCGGAGCCTTCGTTAAACTTGAACATGATGTCATCATGATAATTCGCCAACCGGATCATGTTTGGAAAATATCCTGCCGAAGGGAAAATGTGATGATGATGATCATCAGGATACTTGCAAAAGGTTGTATTTCATCGGCAGGAGGACTTGGCGAAATATCGGGCGAACAAACAAGATCATGATGATCTTAACAATCAGGACAGGATAAAAATGATGATGATGACCCTCCTCATCGATTTATCATTATGACATCATCATGATATTTTGTCTTCGAAGCACAAGGATGAGTTAAGGTCATCATGATAAATGCGCTAGGGTGATATTGCAAAATATGATGATGCTGTTGAGAAATGTAATATCGACCACTCTGAATAGATAGGGTGATCATCATGATATTACGCTAACCGGAGATCAGGAGGATATGAAGATGATGATCCTCCAACACTTAGCGAATTCAGCGAATATGACCTTGTGACAGATCAGGGTGATATGAAGTCGTCATCATCATCTTCGTGAAGTTCAGCAAATATCATGATGATGACCTTGCGATAGGATTTGAACGTGCGCATGCAAATATGCCGAAGGTGGATTTTGTTAAGTCAGGGTGATCTTATACCATCAGCATGATATTTTAAGATCAGGCGATGCAAGGATATCATGATGATGCTCGCGATACAAAGACCGCTCGACGGGGGGAACTTACCTTGACTTAAAGTCGATGTCATCATGATATTTGAGCCTCAGGATATTGTCAGGGGGGTGCGCTTCAAATATGATGATGATGTCCACATACAGCAAAACCAAGTTTATAACATATGACGCTCCTAAGAAAATCATGATGCTGCATAATCCGCACAAGGCCTTTTGACGGGTAAAGTGAACTACCACCTAAGATTGACGTCCGGATATTGCGACTGCATGATTTTTAGCGGGTGATAGACCAAGATCATGATGATCCTGTCAACATGAGTTAGGATATAAAAATATGATGATCCTCCTGCGAATATCAGGTTTGACCAAGACTTTGACTGTGCATAACTTCCACATATGGACGAATTTTCAAGTGAAGTAAAAGGCAAACCTGCATGAAATTTCCAGCTCTTTCAAAATATGAGGTCACAGAAACAAAATATGAACTTTGACAAACAGACCTCATGATGATGACCTACCTCATCATATATCATGATGATGATGCACCTGACCTTCATTTTTACCAGACCGCCAGGAAGCAGAAAAAACACAAGCAGAAGCAAAAAGCAAGACATCAGCAGGGGTCCCCATTTTGCTAAGGAGCATAATGGGGCGTGTTGTGAACATCACAACAACTAGCAACCAAAACAAAACAATTAAATTCAGAGTGTTCAAGGAAACTAGGTGAAATAAACTCATAACTTCCAACTATCTTTCCTACAAATTACTATTCAGCTTGAGACTCAAAGTGTTCATTAAAGATGCATGAATTTCCATTTTTAGTTTAGTTGTGTGCATGTGATTAATTATCCTCATCTTGAAGATCAGTTGAACAAACCAGTGACTGACATTAGCCTACGTAGGTGAGGATATTCCCTCATAGCCGACCGGATAGAGCCTTGCTGCCAGCGAGCGTCTATAGCCCCGGCAAGGTTATCGTTACAATTCTCCTAAGTAGAGCCCCACTGCCAGCGAGCGTCCATAGCCCCAGTAGAGTTACTTAGATGGCTTAATCTGGATTTTCAGTATAATCCGCTTTATTCATTTATTTATTTATTTTTTTGTTTTCTAATTTTGAAAGATTTCATAAGGTATAGCAATTTGTAACTTCATGATGATGCAAGGAGTGGACACTTGCTGAAATTAAGCTGAGAATTGTAATGGTAGCAAGGGTGACCTCTGATTTTTCACCTAATATCTACACTGGTAGGTTCAACAAACCCAAGGATTTTAGGTGTGTCATCGTGAGAAACCTGCTTTGAATTCTCAATCACATTTATTGAATACGAAACTTCAGAAGATGAACAACTCTCTACATTCATGACAGTGACAAGTTATGTGCAAATTGCAAATGGTTAACCTGAATATCCTAAATTATATACTGTTTTGAATGGTTGCTAGTTCTGCTCCTTAATACTCTATAGTAAAATAAAGATCCCTGCTGAGGAGACAACAAACAAACCAAACAAACAGGCTGTACAAACAACACAACAACAGAAAAAAATTGTACAAACAGACAGAGACAAAAAGCAAAAAACAAACAGAAAGGAACTATACAAACAACTAACCTAAAAAAGAAAACAGCAAAAGAAGAACACAAAAAAAACAAAAAACAACTACCCTACCAGACTATATACAAGCCTCTCCAAGGCAAACTGAAACCCAGGAAAAAGACCCAAGAACACCCCTACTTGCATATTTCTTTAGGTTGTGCAGGAGTAACAGGGTACTGGTTATGGTCCTCATCATAGCAGATTTATCTTTGAATTCTGAAAAAAATTCTGATATTCTAGATTCATTGTGTTTATCAGAATAGCTCTTAACTAGTAACTGAGGCTGCTCATCAGGGTTATGATTAATCCATAAGCATGTCCTATCTCTTGAATTTCCATAATCAAAATAGCATTTATCATTGTTTGCTAAGGAAAGGAAAGAGACAACCTGATGTGCCTTTAGCTCTGTGGAACACACTTGTTTATTGATAGCTGGCTCTTCATTTAGCTCTGCATTTTCATTGCCCAGCTCTATGTCTAGTCCTTTTTCAAGTTGAAAGAAGAATGACTCTAGATGTATCATTTCTTCATCTTCATCCAGCTTTGTTCCCTCATTCTGGATGTTCAGTTTATCCTCAAATTTAGCAAACCTCTCAATGTTCTCATTAGTTTCCTGCACATCAGCACTTAAGTAAGTATCTCCATCATCATCTGATATACAGAAATTAATCATTTCTAAATCACTTGAGAGTAAAGGTGGGACGACATCTTTTGATTGACAAGAGTACTCCCCTGTTTTATTTTCAACATGGTGCTGGGGCGATGTCTGATTATGCACAGCAGCTCCATGATCCTCTGTATCTTCTTTTTCTAAGGATTGTTCATCAGATGACTCATATTTATCATTCAGTGAAGAGTCTAATTCTATTCACCTACAACAATCCTGAACTTGGTCATTCAATTCAGGGAAATCAATCATGGGATTGGGATTTACTTTCTCCTCTATGACTTCACTAGTTTTTATAGTAGGAATCTCATCAATTTCAGTGCACTCTAATTTTTTCATTTGCCCACATTTCTCCTTTCCATAAAATGACTCAAGGAAAGATGTTTTACTATCTTTACCAAAAGCATTAGGATCAGCAATAAAAACCTTATCCTGACAAATGGTTTCCTCTCTACAAGATTTAAAAGATTTATACTTGCACTCCCCTTTTCCTGTATTAGGAAGTAGAGACCTACTATCAATCCCTCCATAAAATGACCTAAGAAAAGATGTCTTGTTATCATTCCCTTCCAGAATTGATTTTTCTATTGCATTTTCTAACCGCCTATTAGTTTCTAGTGCTGTATTAGCTTGTTGCTGCAAAATTTCTTTTTCCTGCCAGCTTTCAGCCCTGAACACATCTGAAAAAATAATTAGTCCTTTCAAATATGAATCTATCCTAGTGAGGAATGTTAAACATTTAAGTTCATTGTGTTCAATAGTCCGGTGTATCCTGCAACAACTAGACAAACAAAAATTAGATAAACTTTGAGAATAAAACTGTTCATTCAAAGCTCCCCGGAATAAAGGACTGTTAACTTGAAAACTGTCCCCATATGTGTCCATTAAAAAAAATATGGGACCTTCTTTTCACCCTTTTAGGCCTTTTGAAATTTTATGAGATCTAACATATCTCAGAATATAGCATTTGAACTCAGAAAATTAACCCTAAACCAAATCAGGCCCTCCTTCTAGCACCAAAAAACTGTTGATGATTGCGATATACAGCCTTCTAGCCCTCTATTTAGCACCAGAAAACTATTGATGACTACAATATACAGCCTTCTGGCCCTCCTTCTAGCGCCAGAAAACTGTTGATGACTGTTTTCATGCAATCATAACAATAAGTTAAAATTCACATAAAATGAACTGAAACTATACTTGAAAGACAAGAAGGAATCATTTGGTGATTCAACTAATCCCAAGTCTACAATGGTTCGGTTGGTCAAGTTCAGTTGGTCAATGTGAAGTTGTAATGTTCAAGGGGCCTTACGTAGTTTAGGTTTGTTCTGTGGTTTACTGGACTAAGAATATGCAAAGAGGTCATAGATTTCAACAAGTATTCTGTTCATTTGCATACAAGTGATACTGGGCTGCAAGTTTTAGAGGGTTTTCTTGGATTTTTGCAGCTTTCTTCTTTATCTATTTATGAAAACTGTCTACTTATAGCTCTGTTATCATGCTTCTTCAAATTTGAGACAATTTCCTTTGGATTTCTACGTTTTCAGCTAGATATTTCAGATGGGTTGGGAAAAGTTAGAAAGATCTACTCTATACCTCACTTAATCTACCGAAGGATCTAAGTGTTTCTGTTATGCACTATGTAAATACCACAGTAATCTGATCAAATCCACAGTAAAAACCCTAAATGTAAGTTCTGAACATTTTCACAAACATACATTTAAAATTGCAATCTCTCAAAGAAGATATTTCAAAACACAAAGAAGAGCAGGAGAACACTCAGAAGATAGATGCAGAACTCCAGATTCTATTGTATTAGAAACGAATAGCCATACATGATTTACAATGTAAGAATGACTCTTAGTTTCATTGATCATACTACAGAGAACTTACAAGCTTTACAGATACAGTAAGGCAGCCAGACATTCCACGCGCACCTTACTGCAGACAAACAGGCGACCTCCTTCTTCTACTTCTAAACTATGCTAAGCTAACATGCTGTGTTTTCCTAGAATCTCTGTGTGTAGCCCCTGTTGTAAAGTATTACAGTGTAGAGAGGCACAATATATAACATTCTGATTGTCCTCACTATAGCAAAAAAACCTAACTGAACCCCTGGTTCAAACCCCTAGTTACAGCAATAAATGCAGGTGAACCAGTTCTCAAAAATATCTCTGTGAGCAGTGGTCAAATCTGGGCGAAATAATGCCCCTACTGAGAAGTTCCGGCAGCTGGGCAATAACTTCTGTTTGTCTGTTGTGATAATACCTCCAGTTGCGACCTTCCTCTTTACTTGAATGGCCTTGACCTTTTGTATTTCATCTCTATCTTCTTGCTCCTGAGATCAGATCTTCTGTCTCTATGAGGTCACTGTGTTGACTTTCCAGCTGCTTCCTCAACTGCAAGCCTGCAAGACAAGACAAGCAATAAGTTTCACATTTATCACATAAAAACAGCAGGAAATTAAAATAAGCGTTCAAATCATGGTGACTGTGCAAAATCGTGGAAATCGGATCAGAAAATCGCTCAAAAAAGCGTCAAAACGCGTTCAGACTGCTTAAACTACACGGGTCAACCATCGCTGACCGAAAAATGCCAGAGGTGCCAAAAAAAAAGCTTTAAAATTCCACCGCCTCATTTCCCGCCCATCGGCATGATCATCCCTGTCGGTGTGTAAAAAAAACATGTTGGCCGACATACTTCATCATCATGATAATATTCAGAAAATATGATGCTCTCCCTCCTGAAGGTTCAGATGAATGTCATCATGATATTTGACTTCTGCATATGGAGAAACAAACAACATCATCATCATCATCATGCTGAAGAAGAATAGGAGGATACAAATATAATCATGCTGCCGAGGAAAGGAAGATGATGGTGACGTCATCATGATATTCGGGCTTCATTGAAATGCTAAGGATGACGTCATCATCATGTCCGGTTAAGATCAGGGGGATATTTGTGATATCGGGTCACCTAAGGAGCATGATCAGGATGATGAAGTGAATATGACCCTTTTGCGGCCAAGGTAACCCTCTCGAGAAAAAATCAGCATGATGAAGATCATCATCATATTTGGGGCGTATGTCGAACTTGGAATAAGACGTCATCATCATATTTCGCCAAACGGATCGTGCTTGAAAAAATATCCTGTTTGAAGGAAAAAAGATGATGATGATGATCATCAGGATATTAACTTCTGTCGAACATAGAATAAGACATCATCATCATCTTTCGCGAACCAGATCGGGTTTTGGAAAATATCCTGTTGAAAGAAAAGATGATGATGCTGATCATCAGGATATTTACTTCTTCGTTTATCAGATCGGGATGACGTCATCATGATATTCGGAGCCTTCGTTAAACTTGAACATGGCGTCATCATGATAATTCGCCAACCGGATCATGTTTGGAAAATATCCTGCCGAAGGGAAAATGTGATGATGATGATCATCAGGATACTTGCAAAAGGTTGTATTTCATCGGCAGGAGGACTTGGCGAAATATTGGGCGAACAAACAAGATCATGATGATCTTGACAATCAGGACAGGATATAAATGATGATGATGACCCTCCTCATCGATTTATCATGATGACGTTATCATGATATTTTGTCTTCAAAGCACAAGGATGAGTTAAGGTCATCATGATAAATGCACTAGGGTGATATTGCAAAATATGATGATGCTGTTGAGAAATGTAATATCGACCACTCTGAATAGATAGGGTGATCATCATGATATTACGCTAACCAGAGATCAGGAGGATATGAAGATGATGATCCTCCAACACTTAGCGAATTTAGCGAATATGACCTTGTGACAGATCAGGGTGATATGAAGTCGTCATCATCATCTTCGTGAAGTTCAGCAAATATCATGATGATGACCTTGCGATAGGATTTGAACGTGTGCATGCAAATATGCCGAAGGTGGATTTTGTTAAGTCAGGGTGATCTTATACCATCAGCATGATATTTTAAGATCAGGCGATGCAAGGATATCATGATGATGCTCGCGATACAAAGATCGCTCGACGGGGGGAACTTACCTTGACTTAAAGTCGATGTCATCATGATATTTGAGCCTCAGGATATTGTCAGGGGGGTGCGCTTCAAATATGATGATGATGTCCACATACAGCAAAACCAAGTTTATAACATATGACGCTCCTAAGAAAATCATGATGCTGCATAATGCGCACAAGGCCTTTTGACGGGTAAAGTGAACTACCACCTAAGATTGACGTCCGGATATTGCGACTGCATGATTTTTAGCGGGTGATAGACCAAGATCATGATGATCCTGTCAACATGAGTTAGGATATAAAAATATGATGATCCTCCTGCGAATATCAGGTTTGACCAAGACTTTGACCGTGCATAACTTCCACATATGGACGAATTTTCAAGTGAAGTAAAAGGCAAACCTGCATGAAATTTCCAGCTCTTTCAAAATATGAGGTCACAGAAACAAAATATGAACTTTGACAAACAGACCTCATGATGATGACCTACCTCATCATATATCATGATGATGATGCACCTGACCTTCATTTTTACCAGACCGCCAGGAAGCAGAAAAAACACAAGCAGAAGCAAAAAGCAAGACATCAGCAGGGGTCCCCATTTTGCTAAGGAGCATAATGGGGCGTGTTGTGAACATCACAACAGGTCTGTCCTCTTAGCATCGGCATACTTCTTCTGCCTATCTTGTACTTCCTGAAGTCTCTTCTAATCTGTCTGACCTGCTGTTCCATATTCTGAACTATTTCTAGACTGATGACCATTCTGTCCTCTATCCGATCCCAACTCAAAGGTGTTCTGCATGGTCTGCCATATAATGCCTGGAAAGGAGGCATACCCAACGAGCTATGATGCCCATTATTGTATGCGAACTCAACTAGATATAGGTATTCCTCCCATCTAGACTGATGGTCCATCACATACATGCGAAGCATGTCTTCTAACACCTGGTTAACTCTCTCTGTTTGTCCGTCGGTTTCCGGATGATAGGCTGAACTAAAGTTGAGCTGTGTGCCCAACGCCTGATGTAAGGCTCTCCAGAACGAAGACGTAAATACGGAGTCTCTGTCAGATATAATGCGGCGAGGTACCCCATGAAATCTAACAATCTAGTCAAGAAACACCTTTGCCACTGATGGTGCATTGTATGTTGTGCATGTTGGTGAAAAATGCGCCACTTTGGTCAGCTTGTCAACTGTCACCATAATAGCATCATGGCGACGTGATGACATAGGTAGACCAACGATAAAATCCATAGAAATGGTGTCCCATTTCCATTCAGGTATCTCGTGAGGCTACAACAGTCCCGCTGGATGCTGATGTTCGGCCTTGACCCTCTGACATTCCAGGCAACGAGCAACAAATTCGGCAATGTCACGCCTCATCCCAGCCCAATGATAAAGCTGTCGTAAGTCAGCATGCATCTTCTTCACTCCTGGGTGTGCTGCATAGGGTGCTCTATGAGCCTCTGATAGGATTACTGTACGAAGATTACCCGTATGGGGTACATAGATGCGTTGCCGATGTCGAAGCATACCATCAGACTCAAGGGTATATCCTGTAAATTTGCCCTCAAGGGCCTTCTGATTTAGTAATGCCTACTGCACCTCAAGAAACCACTCGTCTTCCGGCAGATGCTGTAAGATGCGATCTTTCAAGTCCACCTTCAAGGTCAGGGTCAGGATCTCGTGGCGCCTTCGACTCAAAGCATCAGTGACCACGTTCTCCTTCCCTTTGATGTAGTGGACATCGAAGTCGTATTCGCATAGGAATTCCATCCAACGCCATTGGCGGGCATTCAAATTTGGCTGTGTAAAAATATACTGCAAACTATGATGATCCGAATGGAGTTCAAAGCGTCGACCTAGGAGAAAGTGTCTCCAGAGGACCAAAGCATGAATGACTGCTGCGAGCTCTAAGTCATGAGTAGGGTAATTTAACTCATGTGTCTTCAATTTCTGCGATTCGAATGCGATCGCTCGACCATCCTGCATAAGCACGGCTCCCAATCCTTCTAATGATGCATCTGTGCAAACTACAAACTCCTCTGTAGGATCTGGGACTGCTAAAATAGGAGCACTGGTAAGACGCTCCTTGAGGACTCCAAAGGCCTTTTCACACTACTCGGTCCACATGAAACCCTTCCCTTTTTGCTGAAGGGAAGTAATGGGATGTGCTATCCTGGAGAAGCCCTTGACAAACTGACGATAATATCCGTCTAACCTCATAAAGCTTCTGACCTCTGTCACGTTGGTGGGTGCCGGCCAGTCCTGGATTGCTCTAATTTTAGATGGATCTACAGAGATGCCATCCCCTGATAAAATGTGTCCCAAATACTGCACCTCTGTCCTGAAGAAGGCACACTTCGCCAGGTTGCCATAAAGCTTCTGCTCTCGTAATTGCTGCAAAACTTGACGAAAGTGTTCCACATGCTCCTCCTCAGTCCGTGAATAAATCAAAATGTCATCTAGAAATATTATCACGAACCAATCTAGGTAAGTACAGAACACCCCATTCATGAGACTCATGAACACTGCAGGAGCGTTCGTCAACCCGAAGGGTACCACTGTGAATTTGTAATGGCCATATCTGGTTTGAAAAGTAGTTTTATGAATATCTATCTCCGTGATGCGCAATTGGTGATACCCAGATTTTAGATCAATTTTTGAGAACACTCTGGCTCCCTGCATCTGATCAAAAAGGTCGTCAATCTTAGGCAGAGGATAACGGTTCTTCACTGTCGCCTTGTTCAAATGCCTGTAGTCCATACATAAACGAAGAGACCCATCCTTCTTCTTCACGAAGATAACCGGTGTGCCCCATGGCGAAACGCTAGGTCGGATGTGCCCCTTCTCAAGTAATTCCTCTAACTGCAGTTTAAGTTCGGTGAGTTCGTGTGTAGTCATCCTATAGGGTGCACGGGATATCGGTTCTGCACCCGGCACTAAGTCGATGTGGAAGTCCACTTCTCTGCGTGGAGGCATACCTGGTAATTCCAGCGGAAATACATCGGCAAACTCTCTAAGGACAGGGTCATCATCTAAAGTAGCCTCAGGTTCTTCCTCTGCTCTATCACTGACCGTGATGGCAAACATTTGACATCCCTTCCACATACAGCACTTAAGCTACTGAGCGGATATCATACGAACAGCCGTGGGCTTTTGAATGCCCACTATCTCAACTGACAAACCATGATCGTCTAAACAGCTAATCGTCCTCTGGCGACAGTCAAGCTTGGCTCTATGTGCCGCAAGCCAATCCATACCCAGAACTACACCGTAGGATCCTAATGGCATAATCCTAAGGTCACATGTTGTGGTGAATGATCCCAATGTGATCTCACAGTCTTTAACCAAGGTATCTACTGACATCCTGGCCCCTGAGGCCAACTCAACTTCCCACCTAATGTCTTGCCTAGAAGCCACCAGCCTGCAACGCTCCACTAACGATGTAGACAAAAAGCAGTCGGTAGCTCCTGAGTCGAAAAGGATCAAGATGGGGAAGTCTCCAATTGTACTTGCTGCCTTGATGACGGAAGCCTAGAAATCGGCCTGGCGGTTATCAACCGCTGCAAACATGTGGTGGGATCTGCCCACGTCACCTACGGTCTACTCAGACCCTCCTGATCGGGGCTGTCCCCCTGCTGTAAAGCCCTGCGGGCACTCTCTAGCCAGATGCCCTGCCCCACCACACACATAACATGGTCCTCTAACCTGTAACTGCCCTGACTGTGTTCTGCCAGATTGTTGTTGCCCAGTCCATCCCGTAGACCCCTGTGAGCCTCTATAAGACTGCTGGGACCTCACAGGTCCTACCGATGAACCCTACTGTCTCTGATCTCTGCGTGGACCCTGCTGCTGCCATCCACGATTCTGTCCTCCCTGACCCCTCTGTTGGAATTTAGATTTTTGCCGATGTTGCTGCTGCTGTGGAGGCCTAGGAGGTAATGAGGAAGAGTTATATTCTCCTTTCTGTGTTGTGTTTTGAGGCCTTCGAAAGTTTTGCTGTTGCTGGGGATTACGTTCCTGGTACTGCGGGCGTGAATTCTGCCCTCGTCCCTGAATTTCCTCTGATATAAGGGCCTTTTCAACAGCCTCGCTCATGGTCTGGGGATTTGCCATATGAACTGGTCCTACTATCCCGTGATTCAGCCCTCTGATGAATTTGAGTATTAAGATTTTCTCGTCATGGAGGTATTCCGCGTAACGAGAAAGCTCAATGAATCGACTCTCATACTGAGTAACAGTGAGTCCCCTCTACTGTAAATCATGGAACTCATCGATCCTGCGCTATCTGTAATGTTCTGACAAATATCGCGCATTAAAGTGCTCTATGAAGATGTCCCATGTGAGTGTATCCACGAAAAGTCGGCGCTTGCACTCCTCTGTGCGCCACCAGGTAGCTACTGCATCCCTAAGAAGATGGACTGCCACTCGTGCTTTCATGTTGCTTCCATATGGTCGCAAAGCGAAACACCTGTCTAAGCTAATCAGCCAAGCCTCGGCCACAGCTCCCTCTGTAGCACCTGCGAAAGTGGGTGGGTTGAGCCTAAGTAGATCTTGTATGGGGTCCCCTCTGTCTCTAAGTCTCACAACTGGCTCTTCCACACCATCCTCATACAATCCATAATGAACCTGTTTTGCCCTCTGGTTCTCATCTCATCTCAAAGGTCTCGGAGGACTCCTGCTCCGTGCACGAAAAGCTGACCCTACCTCCTCTACTGTTGTGTCAGGAATCTCAATGAAAGGCTCCACACGTGGCACCTCTAGTGGATCAATGCGGGGCTCCCCACGTGGCTCAATACGTGACTCGGCACGTGGCTCCCTACGTGGCTCCTCTCGCGGATCAACACGAAGCTCTACACATGGCTCAGGAATCACTGGCGGTAACCTGTCTAACATAGCCTGTAGTGCCTGTAAGATCTGTGGACCTATATCCAATACTGGTGTCGCCTGTGGTACTAGTGGTGCTTGTGGTTCAGGTGGTGCAGGTGGTGCTGCTGTAACTAGGGGTGCTAGTCCCTCGGCTGAGGAATCGGTGTGCACCTCGACAGACGCTATGTGGCATGACCGCGCTCGTCGAACACGGGGAGGCATCCTACAAAACAAGGTAGAAACTAATTAGCCAAAGTTGCGGAATAATAACGTGCCCAAATATGCCCAGTGTTTAAACTTGGCTCTGATACCAAATGTCATGCCCACATTTTTTTCCATGTGGTCATAACACACATCACACGTATCATAGCCACATCTGTCATGTGGTTATGACATGAAATATGAAAAATTTTCTCACGCTTCCCTAAAAACCCCCTCGCATGCGTAAGCATGCTCGGTGGTGTTTACTCAAGGCGAAAACACTACAGTTTTCGGCGGGGTACAAGTACAATTGCATGCAACAACCGCAAACAGTCCGACAAGGGGGTCTCTATGACGCCGTTAACATCATTACAAGGGTGAGATTACCAAGGTTCCTAAATCTAAATCTCGGCATATTCTAGCAGCATAATGCCTTACGGCATAAGTGGGAATTACCCAACACTATTTTACGCACGTGGTTCACTGATAGATTAACAACTTCCCACGACGCCTTGTTCTGACTAAACCGACTCGTGATCTCCCTATTTAGTCATTTTTCAGCAAGGCACGGTTGTCTGTCTCCTCTCTTGCTTCCTGAAACATACTCCTCCTTCGACTTAGCATTCTCAACAAGGCGGTTCGTTTGCTCTCTCTTCCCTTTTCTCTGGGTCTTAATTTTGATTGTATTTTTATCGCGCTTACCTTAACTATTTCTCTGATAATTTAGTTTGTTTATATTTTAGTCTCTCTCTCTTTCGTTTTCTATGCTTTCTTTATGTTTATCTGGTCCTTTCTTCATATTTCACATCAATCAGGGTTATCACTGTATCTTTTGTTGATATTAAACCTAACTTCCGGATGGTCCAGGTCACATAGGCTGGTTTACTACTTCGCTGGACTCGGTCTCCTAGTCTTCTCAGATCTAGGTTTCTCCTCTTCGTTTGTATTAATTAAACTTGTTCCTAAGCAAATTTTGGCAGGAGGGTCCATCAACTTAGTTCTCTTATCCCATGTGGAAAATGCCGCGCATTTTCTCCTCTGTGTTTTCCAATGTTACTTTTTCTTCTTCTGACTCTCTTACAGGTTTACTTATATGGACGTTTACTACAGTTGAGATTAAAATGGCCTCACATGGAATGTCTGTGATGACTTCTTAAGTTTATTTCCAGTGATCTTTTAAGCAAGGTGACGTGTAATTTTCCTCTTCATTTTCCCAGTTATTGACTTGCGTTGATAGTTGAAACTTCCGAGAAACTCTTCCCGGAGTATTACAGTATATTCCTTTATAATCTCGTAAAATTATAATTTTATTTTCTCTTAGATTGTAAAGGGAAAACAAATGGCCTCTCCGATAAAATTATCATTTAAATAACATATGTATATTTCGATACATATATATATACCTATTTACACAACTATATTTCTCTTATCGTTATAATTACTGTTGTTATTATTACTATTAATTCGTACTAATACTATTATTACAATAGTTAGGTTATTTTATTTAATTATGTAAATATTATTACTATTTTTTTTTTATATTATCTCATTTGTTATTCTTCTATATTTCTAATAATTTAACAATAATATGTCTTCTTTTCTTTGAATATAATATGATTATATATGTATATATATATATATATATATAACAGTTGCATGATATTACTCAGTAATATATACCGTGTCTCAAATTTTTATTTAACAAATAAAAAGGTAAAATATATAACAATTCAAATATATATATATAACCCAAATTTCACAAATACAGTGCTTTATTCAGTTTCTCATGTCTTGTTAAAATGATCATATAAGAAATTTAATAAAGAATATATATATATATATATATATATATATATATATATATATATATATATATATATATATATATATATATATATATATATATATATATATATATATATATATATATATATATATACTTTTAGCTCACCTTTACTCAAATTTTAACAGAGAACAAAACTTTCTCAAAAAGGATAAAATGAAAGAATAATTTTACCAAGTAGATGCAAAATTCTTACAGTCACATTATCTCGTAATTACAATTTCTTTCGTACTAATCTCAACATGATAACATTAAATAACTACTAATCCAAAGAACAAAGGAAATGGATTTTTAATCAGTTTAATTCTGTAATTTGTCAAGTAAGTGTCCATTTCAACTATTTAAGCAAATCTATTCTTATAATTACATAAACAAGTTCAGATTTGAATGCAAATAAGTAATGATCTCTTCCTTTCACTAAGACATTTAATACAGTAAGACTTTCTATTTAATTTCAACCTTTCCATATGAAATTCAAGGTAAACAATTACATCATACACAATACAGGAAGAATCAACTCTTTCACTACCCTTAACAAGATGAAAGATAAGGCTTTCCTTCTCCCAACCAACATACAAAAGAAGTTATGTAACAACTAAGTAACAGTTACTCCCAATAACAAGATCAGGGAGGTTATTTCCTTCACTCCCAGGGTGACAATAATTTACAAAAATATCAAGAGAGGTGCTCTCTTTTACACTCTTTACAAAAGATCATGAACTAATTCTCAAGACAAAGAAGAAGAATCTGTTTCTTCATGAATAGAACTTCTCCAAATCCAACCAGAAGCTCCAAGAGGAAACCTGCGTATCAAAGACAAACAAAAAAGAAAACACCACTCATCTAGCTCTCCTCCCTTCCGTAGACCCACAAGAGGGTCACCCCCGAGCTAGGGAGACCATACTCACACCTGGATAACTCAAGCACTCCACTTCACAACAGGGACAACAACAAACCCAAAGCACACAAACACCCGTGGGTAAATTACACAACACGGAAACTCAACTACAGTGAGTTTCATAAGGGGCAGGAGAGTGGACACACTCGACTCCAGAGTGTCACCCTTACAGATAATTTAACCAACACAATTTCTCTTGGCCTCAAACCAAGTTTGATCACAAATTTTAAGAAATCTGTATTTGACTCTCAAGTCAAAGATACAGTCACAGATACATGCCCTCAAGGCTTTCAACATCCCAAAAGATGGAAACAGGTATGCACCCGAGGAGGATCTCTCCTCCCCTACCCCAAACTTGATGAGCATTTCTCCCAAGTTGGAGAAGCTCTATCAAACAACCCGACAACAAACCCCACAGAAAACAACTCTAAAAACACAAACAAATAAGCATCTTTCACACACTTTACATACACATTCAGATATACGAAAGAAAGGTAAACATCAAACCAACCTTACAAAGCCCTCCTGGAATGAAAAATGTTGCAGAGCTCCACTGAGTTTTCTTCCAACCTTAGCCAACAACTCCCTCTCCCTTTCCTCACCTCCCAGCTTAACTTCCCTATTTTTTTTTGCAATAATAAAAACTCTCCCCAAAATTCAACTAACTCCCTCTCATCCCAAAATTGGAAACAAATAACCCAAATTCTTTTCCGTTTAGAAGAATGGGGAGGTGACACTTGTCACCTCCTCACTCTCCCCCAAAACCACTATTCTGTCCTGGTGGCTTATGTCACTCACCCATCCCTAGAGTACTCCTTATCCCTCTCCTCATGTCATTTCTCTTACGCATGGGAGAAATAAAAGGAGTTAAAGGAGTAAAAGACAGGTGACCCATGCCTCTTCTTCCCTCCTTCACATGGATGGCCCCACAACACATGGGGGAATCTCACGAATGGAGAAGGTGACTTCAAGTCAATCCTTCAATAATGGATGGGTTTGTAGTCATCTCTAACCTTGGGGATTGAAGAGGGATGGGTTGGGTGTTGGTACAATCCCATCATGTCCCCCCAATACCCCAATTTTCGCCACTTAACTTCAAGGGGAAGTTAAGATGACTAGATGGAGGTTACTCAAGGGTTACCCATGCCAAATGGGCCCCTGGACCCATGGGGTATAACCCAAGGTCAACTTTAACCCATCCAGGACACCCATGGTTAAGGTAAAGCACATGAAAAGGCCTCAAAGATTTAAATAAAATAAAGAAATTTAAATTCAAACTTTTTACAACACAAATCATAAAATATTGTTACAAGAAGGTAACCAAACCCACTCGACCATACGAAAGACCACATTACAACATCACATCAAACACAGAAAGATCTTGGTTCCTCGTGGAACCAGATTGGCTTAACAGGGGATAACAATAACAAGGTGCAGAATGATCTCTGAAATCTGTGGTTCGATTAGTAAATCCTGCACACTAAATTACAAGATCAGTATCCACATATAATCATCATAGCTGAAGCAACTTATAAGCATGCATTATCATGACATAGTTCCAATTAACATAAATGAAATCATACTACAATTTTTCAACATCACCTAATTAACTTTTCTGAAATGTAAACTTATCCAAACATCACCCAATTAGTTTTTCCGAAATCATAATAAAGTTTAATAGTTTGACAATTCTAGGAACCGCTATCCCACAAATATAAAAAGTAACAATAACAGTAATGTAAATAGTCATAACAACAGAAGTAAAAAGGGCGGTCCTCACAATATTTGAGTCTATTTTTTGTTCTTGTTTCTAATTTTTTTTTCTTTGCCTCTGTTAAATTTGTTTATCATACTGGGTTATTGATCACGCATCAGCTCTTCGATTTTTTCCCAGTAAATCATATAGGGTTTGACACTGTGCAATTGGGTTAGTTTTAAATTGGGCACATCACCATAGGATTCGGTTTTATTTTATTGTATTTGTAATCTTATTTCTTCTAACTTTTTCCCAAACCCTATTTAAAAGGAAGAGCCATCTTTCCTAAAATCTGGAGGTTATTCTGAGAAGCCATCCCACATTTTCAGAGTTTCCCATGTTGTTGTTTGATTAGATCCGCAAATTTATACATCAATAGTTTTTGGCAGGCCTGGTGGGACTGGAATCAAAGACTTGGGTCTTTGTTTTCATTGAATCTTTGCCTTGTATTTTGTGGTTTTGGTGGAAAATCACAAAAATATCTGCTCATTGGAGCATGAATTTTCCACCTAGTAACTCTACTGGAGGTTCTTTCTTGGATCTTTGTTTTTGCAGATCATGGCAGCGCCAGGTATTTATGTGCATCTAAATATTCCAGCAAGGGATCTGCCTTTTGTGACTTGGGATTCAAGTCCTCTTGTTCTCCAGCAATAGGGTCAGGTTCCTAACATGGCATGGAAGGCACTGCCTCATTTTCTTGGGGATGGATCTGTTTGCCCTACAGATCATGTTTAAGATGTAGCAAAATTGTGTACCGTTCATAGTATCATAACTGAGAATCATGCCCTCTTGTTGCTGGCATCTTCCCTGAAAGGAAAAGCAAAAGAGTGGTACAGAAGTTTGCAGCCTGGTTCAATCACTGGATTGGATCAGCTTGGTGGGCTCATCTACAATCAGTTTAAAGAGAGGACAGACGTTGACACTCTTACCCAGAATCTCATCACCATCAAGAGGCATCCAATGGAGAACATGTGTGACTTCAATTCAAGATTCGATAAGGTATGGAAGAAATTCTCAATTGACATGAGGCCTCCTCTGGTCTTTGCATTCTTGTATTATTTAAAGGCTTTAGATCCTTGAATCTCTATTATGATCCAAGCCTTATGAGGTGAAACTTTGCCCCAATCATATGATCTGGCTATTAGATCTGAAAACAACCTCATAGAGGCTAGTAAACTACCTTCTCTACCCTTAAAATAGCTGATGCCTCATTTTGATATTTCATCTCAGGCTCTTTCTTGTAGCCAGATGCATAATTGTAGAAATCCACCCACCTTCCTAGCTGATTCATCAAATCATAAGGAGATGATGGAGGTAAAAGAACTCATAAAATCCTTCACCCATGAATTGAATGAGTTAAAATATCAAAACATGTACCATTTTGACCTATATTTCATGCCCCAATATCCTTATGAACAACAATACCAATGTGGTCAGTTTGTAGGAGAAATTCTCCCTCAGGCACAGAAAGAACCAATAATCTTCAGAATAATGCATTACAAACTTTTGTAGCTGCAAACCAGTCCATAGGAAGCATAGATCAGGTTCTTTTCCATTTTGATATCCAAGAAGAATCAAGTTTCAAGAACCAAATTAGAAGAAGAGAAGTGGATCCTGTCTTTTCTGTATGTTCTTCCGATTCTGAGTATCATGCACCTATGGAAATGTATAACTTAGAGATTCTATCAAATCATGAAGAAGATTCAGAAGATGCTTGTGAGGTAACACTTCTAGAAGCTGAAAAGAACTACATGAGGGGCTTTGAAGCTAAAAAGTATTGGGTAAACAATGATGTTGTATTTGTACATCATCTTGAGGAAGATGTTGCAAGAGAGTTTTCTGCAGAGTCTATCAAGAATGACTATTTTTATTTATGTCATGAGTTGTCACACTTTCAAGAAGATAGCACAGAGATTCATGAGGGACAATAGGATGAGGATTTATTCTCAATTTTGCAACAAGGTTATTAGGTACTAGAAGCAGGAGATTCTACAATTGAGCAAGTGCATGGTTCATTTGCAAAGCCTATTGAAGGTGATCATGGAGAAATTTTTGAAACAGTGGTAGATGCAAGAGCTGATTTGTTTTCTATTCTTGAAGATGGTTATTCTCTTTTTCTTGATAAAGACCCACAAATGCAAGAAAAGATTCAAAATCATGAGGTCCAAAGAAACATCTGCAAGAATAAAGAGTCACACACTGAGCCACATTATACACCCTTCTTCTTGCATGAAGGAATCCCAATCAAATTCAAGGTTGTAATTGGCAGCTCTGTCACCTACACACCTGGTTCTGATACTATCATGGGTCATGAACCTATTGAAGAGCCTGCAAAATAAGTCACTGATGAAGTCCAGTTAACAAAAGCTTTTAAATGCAAGCTAAAAAATAAGCTCCAACACTTGATTTTCCCATCCCACCCTCCACTAAAGAAAGAACAACATGCAAATCATCCTGATTGGTATATTCATGCCAAAGAGGACTCTCCAGAGAAAAAGAAAAATGAAAAGGTACAAGTTTCTATTATACTTCTTCATGTATTTTATTTGGTCAATTATAAGTTTAATGTGGATTCAGAGGAGAAGCTTTATCAGACACAGTAGTTACTTTGCTATCCCAGTGAATGGGCATATTCCTATGTGTTTCAGTTATAAGTAAATTAGATTCAATGGTTCAAAATAAGCTACATCATCAACATTAGTTTTCAGATTCAGTTGTTTTGTTTTCAATAAGTTTTGCTGCAATAAAGCATGAAGGGTTAGTTTCTATGGTTTGGCTGTGGTCAGATTCAATACTTAGTTTCAATTGGTTTTAGTTAAGGAATGTGTTTAGTTTAGCAATGCTTCATCTTTAGGTTCATGCATTTTTCTAAACAAATGGTACTAGTTTTGGCTACACAGGTCTCAGTTGCAATCTATTTTTAGTTTCATAGTTTGTTCTTCTATCAGATATTTGACTCTATTGCCCAATGGATGAGCCATTGGTCTACAAAAATAGAGATCTTGGAGTTCTCAGTGAGCAGGCTCACTCTCCCAATCTGTCACCAAGAACTATTGTTCAAATTTTTGTACACCTCTTCAAATTTTTTTCGTTGTCAAATTAGTGGCGATTTAGATTCTTTTAAGATTCTAGTTTTGTGGTTTCAATAGGGATTCAAGATTTCAAATTCAAAAGCTGAGTCTTGCAGTTTCAGGGGTTGGGTCCCTATTTAATCAATGGTGCCATCTCAAATAATTGAAGGCATGAATCAGCAATGATAATGTGAGCTCTTAGAAATTACATATGGTGCAGGCAAGATATGTATTGTGGCACCTTTCCAAGTTGAGGGATGACTATCTGTAGGCTAAGACAACATAGGAACTCAAAATGAATCGGCCTACTCTATGAAGTGGAACTCATCTTTTCAAGAGGCTATGTATTAAGAGAGGGCATTTTAGATGGCAAGTTCTCTATTCAAAGGTGTCATCATAAGTAGAAATAGGTCCTCTCCAATGAGGCATAGTCATTCATAAAATGGCATATGCCATTAAAATGAAGGTTCGAGTGATAAAATAAAGGAGGAACCTTTATCAAACGTAGAGTCTCTACTAAGTATCATCGCGTAGACATTTCTAATATGATGCAAGCTTTTCTCAGTATGAACAAGGCATAACCTTTTAATGGCATTGTCTAAGTGAAACAACCACAAAGTCATGGCCATTTCTCTGTCTAGATTTGGGATGAGATTTTTGCAACTGAATCATACATTGAAGCCCAAGGTATCTCTATGGTCTATGGATTTTTGTGAAATGGTCAATGACTCTATATCGTTCTATGGATTTTGCTTCCACCATGCTCGCCACACACTTTTGTGGCACCATTTTCATTACATGGTGGTATAGGCATCTAGGTGTAGATATTGGAAAAGATGTGATTTTAGATAGTGTAGACATTATAGACCCTTCTATGGTATCTATAGAAGACAGAGGAGTGGTCTTAGAAGGAGCAATTTTGGAGAACCATGAACTACAAAAATGGAATGTTGTTTTTAGGTCCTGTAAGGATTGGAAGTCATTCCTCTATTGGCCCTTTTGCATATCTTCAAATGGGTACTATTTTGGAATCAAAATATGTTGTTCCTGCTCTTCATAGGAAATAAATTGAGCAACACTTTGAGAAGACATCACCACATCCAAACCTAAAGGGAGATGACAAGGAGGACAATCTGGCAACAATAACCACTCACACATGGCAACTATTGGGCCTATACAAAGTGGCTTTGGTCATCACTTTAGCTGTAGCAATAGTATATCCATTATTTGCATGACTTTCAAGGACAATGCAGTTGCCTCATATCCACATGTTCTCAGATAGGGGCTTTCTCCTATTTTCCCTAGTTGGGGCATTCCATTGGCCACCTACCATTCTTGCAGCTTTGGTGGTTCTCAAAGAGCTTGCAATTATCCTAGAAATTATGTCTCAAAGAGGAAATAGAAGAAAAAATCCTACAGCTTGCATTCTATGTTGGATGCACTTACATAGCGTATAGCTTTGTACTAACACTGATGACCTGCATTCTCAAATGGTGCATTGTGGGAAAGGTAAAGCCTACTGGGACATCTGTAAGAGTCTCATCCAATTTAGGCCTTCAAATTTGGTTCATACATAGGCTCCTAACTTTGTGTCATCAAAGATTTATACAGCTCCTATCAGGAACTGAAGGTTTCTACATTTATCCTAAGGCTTGGCTACCAAACAATGGTGCACAACATATTAAAGTCATCAAACCAAAAAAGAAGAAGAGCGGCCATTTAAAAAGAGGATTGGCTTTTGCAAGTGAAGCCTTTGCTAAGGAAGCTTGGCCATATCCAAAGCTTTGCTAAGCAATGAGTTATACGAAACCATGACACTCACCATATGTGAAAGCACTCAACTAATGCAGATATAAAAGGAAGGTGTGGCCTCCATTCAAAAGGTTTAATTCTTCAGCATATACCATGGAAGTCCACAAATGATGACATGATGAATTCAACTTTAAGGTGATGAGCAGTTGAAACAACATAAAGAATATGGTGTAGTCTGTGATATCCAATAATGATGCTATTTGATCAATCAATGGACATAGCTATGGTGATGTCTCGAAAGGAACAACGTGACCATACAAGAGCAACATGCAAGTTTATAATGGGAGCGATTTGTCAAAGGAAACTAAGCCTCAACTCATACACAGGAAACTCACACTGCTAGAAGTTCTTTCCAGGCATAGCTTAAGAAACAAGACACAACACTGTCAGATACAAAGGAATCAATGGATCGGGCCGGTTGAGAATAGAGAAAGTGGAGGATGCCACTTGTCAACATGGTGGGTATTTGAGGAGCAGCAATAAGAAATCCACCCCAGGATGAGTGCCAAAGAGCCACGTGGTTGAGCCTAGAGAGAGATAAATCAAATATTTTGTTTCACCTTATAAAATGCATCTAATATGTCACGTGGGCCCCTCTAATGCTAAGACCTAATAATGTAAAATAAGAGTTTCTCAAATTTAAAAGATCACGAGAGGGAGATTTAATGTATGTTTTAAATAAATAATAAGTCTTTTCTTATTAAAGAGATATGGTGGGTCCCTCCAACATAAAGTAAGTACTTTATTATTAAAGTGACTCGTATCTGGCTCTTCACAAGAGAAGAATATGCTACAACCCTAAATCATGTTTTATTTTTCACGGGAAACATTTTTACGACAGCCACAAATGAAAGATGATGAAGGTTAGGTTTTCACGTAGGTAGAGATGGAGGTAAGTACATTTCCAGCCATGGGGAAGAAATAGATCTACCAATAGTTTCCAATATAGTTATCTACCTAAATCAGTGTCAGGTTTTATGTGTTTAGTTGCAAATATTTTTCTGGGTAGTTAGTTGCAAAAGATCTTCAAGGGATTTATCTTTTTCTGATGAAGGGGGTAAATCATAAAATGCACAACAAGAAAAATTTCACACAGAAAATAGAACTTTCTTTATTGATTTGGACAACTTATTACATTACAGAAGCTCAAATACAATAAGAGGAATCAACGCTCCACAGGCTGCAACACATTATAGCTTCCTCTCACAAGACTTTGGAATCATCTACCATCTGTAACCCCAAATCTTCTAGGCTTTCTATTTTCCCACCTATTCTTGACTCTACACTTTCCCGCTTAACTCTACTACTACCCAGGGTTCCCAAAAATGGTTATTAATAGCCTTTTTGGCGGCCAACAACCTAATTTCAAAATTTGCATCTCCCTCCAAAAATAGATCAACTTATGGGAGCCATAATTTTTGATTCGGGTGTTTGATTGATGAACTATTTTATGCGTCAGAAAGCTCGCAGAGTGCTCTATGCGCTAGTAACTTTCTTTGCTAGTTTTGGCCATTTTCAGGCCCGTACAAGGCTGTTTAGTGCCTCAAACCTGAGTTTGAATAATTTTCAGGCATTTTTTGAGAAATGAAGACTTTAATCTCTTTCAGGTCACAAATGATCTTTACATGATTCCTTCGCCAAAGGTCTTATATTTTAGTTATGTAGCTTCCTATAAATTTTCACTTCATTCTGTGCCCAAATGCAAACTTTCTAAAAATAGCAGGTTGCTATTTTTAGCAGTTTGGAAAAACTAAAAGTTCTACATCATTATTCAAGCAATTATGGAACCAGAACCACAAATTTTGAAAAGAAATGGAAAGAACATCAACAATTTTGAAACACATCTTTTTTTGGGTGATGCAAGATTGCCCTACACCACTGGATGCTCCTGCATCAGACACCTAGGGTAATTTGAGAAGTGACCCTGTCACGTCTCATGTGTTTGTGTGAAGAAAAACCAAATAGTCATCCTCTGCCTTAGACAACCAAGAAGAATCTTCAACAGGCCTTCCTTTCCATTTCACCAGATATTCTTCATATTGTCTATTCTGAGTACTTCTTCCCACACAGCTATCCAAGATCTCTTCTATCTCCTTGGTTGAAGTAAATGCCGGAATACTCTACTGTTCTTCTATTAGTCCATCCTCTGTTCCACCTTCATGATATTTTGATAAATCAGTAATGTTGAACATAGGGGAAATATTGATCCCACTTGGCAGCTCTACCTCATATGCATTTCCTAAATCATATTTCTTCAAAATTCTGCATGGTCCAAATTTCTTCACTTTCATCTTATTGTATGTTCCAATTGGGAACCTTTCTTTTCTTAAGTGAACCATGACTTCATCTCCTACCTAGAATTTTTTATATCTCCTCTTCTGATCTGCCTTAGCCTTGTACTAAATATTCATCTTATTAATGTGCTTTCTCACCTTTTCATGCAAATTCTTCAGATGTTCTACAAAGTCTTTAGCTTCAGCACTTGTCTTTTCTCCTTTGTCCAGCTTTCTTAACTTAGAAGCATTTCTTGGGCTATTGCCATAAATAGTCTGGAATGGTGATTTACCAATACTCCTATTGACAGAATTGTTGTAAGCAAATTTAGTCTATGGTAAAATCAAATCCCATCCCTTGGGCTTATCTCCTACTAAGCATCGTAGTAGGTTACCCAAACTCCTATTCACCACTTCGATCTATCCATCAGTCTATGGATGGTGTATAGAACTGAACTTCAAATTTGTCTTCAACTTCTTCCACAATGTCCTCCAAAAATAACCAACAAAGTTGGTATCTCGATCTGAAACTATGCTCTTTGGTAGATCGTGTAATCTAACCACCTCCCTAAAAAATAATTTAGTAATATGAAGAGTATCATTAGTCTTCTTGCAAGGAATAAAATGTGCCATCTTTGAGAATTTGTCCACCACCACAAAAATGGAATCATGTCCTCTCTGTGTCCTTGGTAAACCAAGAACAAAATCCATACTAATATCATCCCATGGCTTCTCTAGTATAGGTAGTGGTTGATATAGAACTATATTCTAACTTGCTCCTTTCGCCATCTGACATACTCTACAACTCTGCACAAATTTCCTGACATCCTGCTGTAACTGTGGCCAATAATAATTTTCACCAACAATAGCAATGGTCTTATCTCAACCAAAGTGTCTGGCCAATCCTCCACTATGCTTCTCCTTAATCAGGTTCTCTCTCATGGAACTCCTTAAAATGCACAACTGGATTCCTTTAAACAACATGCCATCTTGGATTATGAAATCTAACCATTTTGTCTTGTCCAAAGTAATAGGTTCCAGACAAACTTTCCAAGCCTCTACAAAATCTGGATCTTCAGGATACAAACTTTTGAGCTCATCAAATCCAAAAACCTCTATCTTCATTTTTGTCAACAAATTTTACCTTCTACTCAAGGCATTTACAACTCTATTGGACTTTCCACTCCTGTGCTTCAAAACAAAAGTATAGCTCTGCAAAAATTCAACCCATTTTAAGTGCCTTTGGTTCAACTTCCCTTGACTATTAAGATAATGCAAAGCCTGATGATCAGTATATAAAATAAACTCTTTTGGCAACAAATAATATCTCCATTTCTTCAAAGCCTGAACTATTGCATAAAATTCCTGATCATAAACATAATACTTTTTCTTGTCATCATTAGGCTTCTCACTAAAATAGGCAATGGGCTTACCTTCTTGAGTCAAAGCAGCTCCTATAGCACTACCACTAGCATCACAATCTACCTGAAATACCTTATTGAAATCTGGAAGTGCCAAAATAGGTTGCTTTGTAACTTTCTGCTTCAATGTGTCAAAACTTTTGTCTGCTCCTTTAGTCCATCTAAACTCTTTTCTATCCCCCCTCATTGTCTCAATCAGGGGTGCACAAATGCTACTAAAATTTTTGATAAACTTTCTATAAAAACTTGCCAAACCAGGAAAAGATCATACCTCTGTGGCACTCCTTGGTGTAGGCCATTCAATGATAGCCCTAACTTTTTCTGGGTCCATCTTAAGACCTTCCTCTGAGACAACAAATCCCAAGTATACCAACTCCTTTGCAAAACTACATTTCTTCAGATTAATTAGCAACTTCTCCTCCCTTAGCTTCTGTAAAACTCTTTTGATATGCATCAGATGCTCATCCCAAGTTTTACTGAAAATCAAAATATCATCTAAATAGACAATAACAAAACTTCCCAAAAATTCTTTCAGTACCTCGTTCATGAGCCACATGAATGTGCTCAGTGCATTGGTTAGCCCAAATGGCATGACTAACCACTCATACAAACCCTTCTTTCTCTTGAAGGCTGTCTTACATTCATCTCCTTCTCTGATTCAGATCTGGTGATACCCACTCTTCAGATCAATCTTCGTGAAGTACTTGGCTCCACTCAAACAATCCATTATATCATTCATTCTAGGTAATGGAAATCTATACTTGATCATGATCTTGTTGATGGCTCAAGAATTTGTACACATTCTCCACTCTCCATCTTTCTTTGGTGCTAGTATTATAGGTATTGCACATGGACTTAGCTCTCTCTTATCAGCCCCTTCCTTAACAGCTCTTGAACTTTTCTTTTTATCTCTTCACTCTCTATAGGAGTCATTCTGTGGGCTTCCTTATTTGGTAAACTGGCTCATGGTATCAAGTCCATTTGATGGCTTATCTTCCTCACCGGTGGTAAACCTTCTGGTACATTATCAGAGACAATATCCTGAAATTCTTCTAACATATCTAAAACTTCTATTGGTACATCTTCACATTTCTCTTTACTAATCTTAGGAATCAATGCAAAGCAATGACACTCATGCTTCATACCCTCCAAAAACTTTCTACCATCTACCAAGCAAATTCTAGTAGTACTACATACCTTTTCTTCCACCTCCTTCAAGGGATTCAACTTATGACAAACTCCATCTTTTGTTAGGGAATATGTGTTTGCATGACCATCATGGACAGTGCTCCTATCATACTGCCATGTCCTCCCCAACAACATATGACATGCATCCATCGGTATGATGTCACACAACACCTCATCATGGTAGTCCCCAATCTTGAACTTTACTAAACACTGCTCATTGACCAAAGCTCTATGGTCCTTATGCAACCGTGCAATCTGATATGGATGCAGATGCTTTCTTCTTGTTAACTTCAACTTGTCAACCATCTCCTCTGAAACAAGATTATTAGTGCTTCCACTGTCAATAATAATATCACAACACTTACCTTCACATTTGCACCTTGTGCAGAATAAACTCTTCATCTGGTTTGGTTCTTTCTCCTCATTCAATAAGGTTCTTCTGACCACTAGGGTTTCTCCCCTTTCAGCATCTTCAAAATGCTTAGACTGCACATCTTCATCTACATGTACAACTCGTGTGTTACCTTCAAGTCTTCTATTTGTCCTTCCTTGATGTTATAGACACTCATATGCTCAATGCCCTTCTTCTTCACATTGAAAACAAGTTCCTTTGAAACCTCCTTTTCCAAGTCCTTGCTCAGGTTGACCTCTTCCTCTTCCTCTTTGCTCACCATTTTTCTGGTCACAAAGGTGGTAGGTATTACCTCCTCTTTGGTTCTTCATTTCACCCCCCATAGGGTCTTTGACCAGTCCTTCTGGCTTGACCTCTTCCTGTTTGCTTGCTATCAAATCTTTTATTCAAATTCTCTTCCACCTTCAAAGAAAACTAGTATGCATCTACTATGGTGGTCATTCTGACCAGGCTCAGCTCCTCTTGAATACTTAGTCTCAACCCATTAATGTAACAAGCTACCTTCTCGTTGTTGGGCTCTAGATGACCTGTCCTGATAGTAATTTTATAAAACTCTTTTATATACTCCTTAACAGACTTGTTGCCTTGCTTCAATCCTAGCAGCTTCTTCAACAACTCCATCTCATAGTCCACAAGAATGAACTGCTTCTTCAGTTTCTCCACCATCTGATCCCATTTGGTGATCTTTCCTTTCCCTCTTCTATTCCTCTCTAACTGGACCTCCTTCCACCAAATATTGGCATGGCCCTTCAATTTTATTTTTGCAAACTTGCCCTGAACTAGGTCTTCCACATCTTCATACTCAAAATACTACTCCATGTCATTGATCTAATCAATAAGCTGTTCTAGATTCAAATCTCTAGAATATGTAGAAACTTCGATCCTGGGCCTCTTTCCAATCTTAGAAATGGCCCTCAACAACCTAACTTTTGTAGGATCTCCTACAGCTTCTTGTTCTTCCTCAGATAACTCTTCTTCAGCTTCATCTTTGCTTTCTTCTCTTGTTCTCGAATCAAACCCTCTTCTGGCTCCCATTCCAATGCATCAATTTGCCTCTGCAGAGCTCTAAAACCCTCTTTCGTCAAAGCATTCCTCCCAATATGATTTCTTCTTGAAGGCATCTTGATCTCCACAGCAAACCCACAACCTTAGGTCCTAGTGCAAACTTCCTCACGGTTAGCGATCTATCTACACACTCAGGAAAACTTGGCTCTGATACCACTATATGAAGTGGATAAATCATAAAATGCATAACAACAAAAATTACACATAGAAAATAGAACTTTCTTTATTGATTTAGACAACTTATTACATTACAGAAGCTCAAATACAATCAAAGGAATCAACCCTCCATAGGCTGCAACACATTACAACTTCCTCTCACAAGACTCTAGAATCATCTGCCATCTGTAACCCCAAATCTGCTAGGGTTTCTATTTTCTCACCTATTCTTGATTCTGTACTTTCCCCCTTAACTCTACTACTACCCAAGGTTCCTAAAAATGGTTATTAATAGCGTTTTTGGCAGCCAACAACCTAATTTCAAAATTTGCATCTCCCTCCAAAAATAGGTCAACTTCCAGGAGCCATAACTTTTGATCTAGGTGTCCAATGGATGAATCATTTTATGTGTCAAAAATATTATGGAGTGCTCTATGTTCTAAGAGCCCACTCTGCCAATTGCATCCATTTTTAGGGCTGTACGGGGCCGTTTAGTGCCTCAAACCTGAGTTTGAATAATTTTCAGGCACTTTTTGGGAAACAGACACTTTAATATCTTTCATCTCGCAAATTATCTTTGCATGTTTCCTTTGCCAAATTTCTTATTTTTCAGTTATGTAGCTTCCTGTAAATTTTCACTTCATTTTGTGCCCAAATGCAAACTTTCTAAAAATAGCATGTTGCTATTTTTAGCAGTTTAGAAAAACTGAAAGTTCTACATCATTATTCAAGTGATTATGGAACCAGAACCACAAATTTTGAAAAGAAATGGAAAAAACAAAAACAATTTTGAAACACATCTTTTTTTTGGTAATGTAAGATTGCCCTTACACCACTGGATGCTCCTGCATCATTTTGGCTTATAAATATCAGATCCGGGATTGAGGAAGACAGTAATACATAGAGTTCTACACACATAGATTTTGAGGAGTAGACAAAGATTTTTCTTCTTTGCCTCAACATTTACCTCTCAATGAGGGATTTGAATGTAATATTCTATGCAAGTTATTTTTTCCTTTGTATTCCATTCTCCTGTCAAACAATGAAGATAGACGGTGTTTTTGTGCATATTTGAGTCTATTTTCTGTTCTTGTTTCTAATTTTTGTTTCTTTGCATCTGTTAAATCTATTTATCATACTGGGTTATTGATCATGCATTAGCTCTTCAATTTTTTCCCAATATATCATATAGGGTTTGACACTGTGCAACTGGGTTAGTTTTAAATTTGGCGCATCACCATAGGATTAGGTTTTATTTTGTTATATATGTAATCTTGTTTCTTCTAACTTTTTTCCAAACCCCATTAAAAAGGAAGAGATAGCTTCCCTAAAATCTAGAGGTTATTCTGAGAATCCATCCCACATTTTCAGAGTTTCCCATGTTGTTGTTTGATTAGGCCCACAAATTTATACATCAACATGAACTTTGGAATTTACTTTGTATGGAGTGTATGGAATTTGGAACTACTTTGTGTGGAATGTATGTGTGTGTGTGTTCAAACTAACTTTGGCCTTCAATTTATGTGTGTGTATGTGTGTCCAAACTAACTTTGACATTCACTTTGTGTAGAGTGTATGTGTGTTTGTGAATGTGAACTTTGTTTGACATTCACTTTGTGTGATGTGTGTGTGTGTGTTTAAAATTTGTTTGGCATTTCAATTTGTGTGTGTGCATGTGTGTTCAAATAAACTTTGACATTCACTTTATGTGTGTGTGTGTGTGTGTGTGAATTTTATCATTCACTTTGTGTGCAATGTATGTGTGTATATGGATGTCTATGTGTTTTCAAACTAATTTTGGCATTCACTTTGTGTCGAGCATGTGTGTTGAAACAAAATTTGTCATTCACTATGTAGAGTGTGCATGTGTTTGATAAAACATTGGCATTCACTTTGTGTGGATTGTGTGTGTGTGTGTGTGTGTGTGTGTGTGTGTGTGTGTGTGTGTGTGTGTGTGTGTGTGTGTGTGTGTGTGTGTGTGTGTTTTCAAATGAACTTTGAAATTACTCCAAGTTGTGATAAGGGATATGGGGATTAGATATTGAATATATTGGAATTGCTATGACTCATAAGGAATGAAGAGATATGACCCTCCCCAATCCCTTTTGGCATGGAGAGAGAGAGAGAGAGAGAGAGAGAGAGAGAGAGAGTTTGGCATTCACTTTGTGTGATCACACATAAATAGGGAATTTTTAATGGAAAATAAACACTGCTGCATGATTTTTGACTGTTAACTTTTTTAATTCACTCTGTATTGTGAATCTCTTTTTAATTCTTAGTGGTGTCATTTTGTTGGTTTATATTTGGTGTTTAATTATTAAGGATGGACCAATACAACATGAGTGTGCATATTTTGAAGTATGTGTGGGGTTGAAACTTGGATATTCACTTTATGTATTTTGAACACACAAATAGGGAATTTTCAAAGAAAAATATAAATTGCTAGATGATTTTTGACCAATAACTTTTTTAATTCACTTTGTAATGTGAATCTCTTTTTAACTCTTAGTCAAGTGGTTTTGTTGGTTTATATTTGGTTTTTAATTATTAAGGATGGACCAATACAATGTTCTATACCAGAATCTTTTTAAATTTTCTAACCGTGATATTTTTCTTATACTTATGGACTAATTAACAAAACATAAAAACAAAACATAGTTGACATATATTTAAAATAACATAAAAGGGTTAATGAGATACAAACCTTTACACTCTTAAGTAAAGAAAATAACTATAGAATAACTCTTTAACTCTTAAGTAAATAAATAACTATAGAATAACTCTTAACTCTTATATAAAGAAAATAACTATAGAATAACTCTTAAACTCTTAAGTAAATAAAAGTAACTCTTTAAGTAAATAAAATTAACTCAAGATTGATATCTCTTAATATTTTGAATATTTTTGGATAAATGTATCTATATGGCTAACTCTTAATAATTAAAATAAAATTATATGAAAAATGGTATATATAAACCTCTTTTACATATAAAAACCTATATATAAAGAAAACTTTTAAGTAATTAAAATTAATTTATATTATGTCCATAAGGGGGTGGTTATCTCATATAGTTGTTGAATTATATATAAAAGCCTATATCTTAAAATAACCTTTATATATAATCTATATTTATAGAATAACTCTTAAGAAGTGCCACATAGTGGGAGTACCTACCTTGTAGTGTTGTAATAATAGTATGTGTTTTGTAGTTGAAATTGTTTTCTTATATTAAATATTTGTTTCATACTAATGTGGAACTGATTTATTAGTAAATACTCTTTATGAATTGATTACTTGATTTTGAGTTTGATTTAATATTTGTTTGGTTAGCATAGACTACAATGGAGTTTGCAATGGAGAAATAAAATTGAATTTTAGTCTAATATTGCTAATTATTGAGTCTCTTTTTCATTGATTATAGCATTTTACTACTTTCTATTATTAAGATGACATAAATATATATCAATATTTCATTCTACTATGTTTTAATGATTTTTATTATAAAGTAGCATTAATTATATTATAATTAATATATAAAATGAATAGTAATATTCATATTAATATAATTATTAATTTTGCTTCATTGTAATTATAATATTGGTATTTTAAATATCAATAAAATAATATAATTAATCCCTCATTAATGGGGTTCCAGTGGTTAGCCCCGCAGGGGTATTTAGAGGAGTGAGTTGGTTGGCGCCAGAGGAGGGATGGGTGAATATCAATTTTGATGGAGCCGCAAAGGGAAATCCAAGTGAAAGAGGGGTTAGATGTGTGATCAAGGACCATGAAGGAAGAGTACTAATGGAAAAATCCATTTAGCTGGGGATTAGCTTGAGTAGACAACTGGCTTTCTTGGGGGAGGTGACAGAAAAGAGACTAGGGCTGATCTTTAAATTGAGGCATGACCTAATCCTCCATGCTCTGAAGATGGTGTTGGGGGAGGGATTCCTGCAGTCATTTCATAGGTATAGGGTAATCATGGATGTGGCCACCATGTCTCTGGCATCAGTGTTAGAGGTAGGTGGGACAAAGGACATGGCAAGGCAACTTTGCAAGAAATTGACTCGAGAGAAATTCCTAGGCGACTTGGAGGATGTGTTGGCAAACTATGAGGTGGGGAGGGGGATTCCTTTGCCTAGTGATTACTATGTTCTGTGCTAGCGAGGCCATCCACTAGAGAGGTTCCCTCTGGTTTTCTCGAGTGACCTAGTTTCTCTTCCAAGTTTTTGAATGACGATTTGAGGAATTAAGTTCCTCAAACAAATTTTGGAGTTGATCTTAGAGGACGATGCACACTGGTTGCAAGATTTTATTGGGGAAGAAGGCTAGGCAGATGCAGAAGGCTTTGCGAACTGTGGGAGATTGAGAATTTGTGCTCATTGAGCTAGTGTACCTTGTTTCAAAGTGGTAATGTTATTAGGTGTTTGGTTTGGTCTGGTCTTGTCTAGTCCAGTTGGGTGGTCAGGGTTTTATTGTAGGTTGGTATTGTCTCAATGTTTAGTATAAATGCAGGTGACATGTCTAGTAGGGGTTAGGGTGGTGTGGAACCATTTGTTCTTGGTTTCCTGCTAGTTCTTTTTTGTTGGGGATGAATTTGTACAAGGAGACTATTTATGATCCCATGCTCCTATGTAATATTAATACTTTTATTATAATACAATGGAGCAACTCCTTAGCCCTTTGAATTGATCAAAATAATAATAATATAATTAATACTATTTTTATAATAAAACTTATTATAACATAGTAAAATGAAATATCATATATATTTGTTTATAAAAATTAAATATTAATATATTATAGTGAATGAAATATTAATTCAATGAGCTAAAATTCATCAAACCCACAATGTTGGATCTATGAAGTAGAAAAATTGATCCACACTAAAATAATGAATTTAAAAATGATAAAATGCCCCATCCTAATATACTAAATTCAACATAGGGGAGTTTTCTTTCTTTGAAGGGCATGCATGCTTATTATCATACTAGAAAATTACTTTTTCTAATGAAAACTTCTAAATTTTGAATAATATGGAATATTTGTGCCATGAAAAAACATGTGAGAAAAAAATGGGATAAGTATATTATGAAGTCTATCACCCAATGTTGGAAATGAAACACAATAATGTATGCCTTGTAAAGTGTTTTACTTGTTATTCATCTATCTTTGTTCTATTTTTTTCCTCCTCTAAAACAGGTCATGTTTGATTTTTCACTGAGATATCTTCTTTCTTTTCTCTTTCTATGAGATTCATTTGTGGCAAAATAAAGCCACAAATAAATATTATTTCTTCTACACTTGTGCTCTTAAATGTCAAAAAGATAACTATCTTCAAACCATTTTGTTCTTACTCTTAAACATAGCTTAAAAAATATCATTCTCCTTCTTGTTTATCCAACCCACTCTTTGCCTATTAGATGATGGGGAGATTAGGGGTTTATCTTCTAATCAGTTTGAATCTCTACTAGCTGACCAACATACCAGTACCCTTGTTGAGGACATCAATTCGCTATCAGGGGTCATTTTAACCATCCTTACAGAAGATGATAATTGCTCATTGACTAAACCCATCTCGGTGGAGGAGGTAAAACTACTATTTTTTCCATGGGTGCCTTCAAAGCCCCAAGCCCGGATGGTCCCCTCAGCTTTCTTCCAAACCTTCTGGGAGATAGTTGGGAATGATATCTTCAATGTGGCCAAGGACTTCTTTAGGATGGGAAGACTCCTACGGTAGTTGAACAACACCTTTATTTCCTTAATTATGAAGAAGATCGATGCTAAGCTTATGACAAACTTCAGGCCTATTAGTCTCTACAATACTAGGTACAAAGTCTTCACCAAGATCTTGGTCTTTAGGCTAGAACCCCTCCTAGATAAACTTATTGCTCTGAACCAAAAGGGATTTGTTATGGGGAGACAGGTACTGGATGCGTCTATCACTACGCATCAAATTATCCTTTCCATCCACAAGAGCAACAACCCAGGTATGATCTTTAAATTGGATATCTCCAAAGCCTATGATAGGGTGAATTGGGATTTTTTGTTTAAGGTCCTCTGGAAATTTGGCTTCAATGAGAGGATTGTCAATATTATTAAAGAGTGTATCTCAATGGTGCAATTCTCAGTGCTAGTCAATGGTTCTCCTAAAGGATTCTTTCCCTTTGGGAGGGGTCTTAGGCAAGGTGACCCTCTTTCGCCCTATCTTTTTATATTGCTTGCTAAAGTGCTGGGTAGGAATGCTTGTAACTTGTTGATGTAGGGGACTCTCCGGGGCATCAAACCTACCTCTAATGCTCAAATTGTGGTCTTACAATAGTTCATGGATGACACTATTATGTTCAGGAAAGCCTCTGTTATGGAAGGTAGAAGATGGAAGGAGGTCCTCAGAACCTATGAGTGGGTCTTGTGTCAAAGTATCTACTTTGAGAAAAGTCATATCTATTTTCTGAATACCCTCAGGGATTTACAGCAAAAGATCACTAGAGTCCTGGGTTGTTTGAGAGAAAGGTTCCCAACCACCTACTTAGGCCTCCCCCTTACCACTACTAAAGTCTCTATCAAATTTTGGAAAGGGTTATTGGAGAAAATGTAGAGGAAACTGGATGGATGGAAAGGGGCTCTTCTAAGCCAAGTAGGGAAGTTCCAACTCCTCAAAGTCTCCCTCCAGGGAATACCCAACTACTTTCTAAGTCTCTTCAAGATTCCTAAGTTTGTGGAGGAAAAGATTGAATAGATCTAGAAGAAATTCCTCTGGTCTGGCATTGAAGAGAAATGGACAATTACTCTTGTTGGATGGGAAATGGTTTGTACACCCAGATATCAAGAGGTCTAGGGCAAAGAAGAATTGATCTTATGAATCATACCCTCTTGTCCAAGGTGGGGTGGAACCTTAATTAAACTAATACTGACTGGGGGGACATCATGGTGGCTAAGTATCTCAATTGGGATCAAGGCAGGGGATTACTCTCAGAGGTTGGTCTCCCCAAAGGCTCAGTCATTTAGAATGGGATCCTCAAGACTCATGGCCTTCTTCATCAAGGCATCAGGTGAAAGATAGGAGACGACAGGGAAGTTAACTTCTAGAAGGATAGATGGCTGAAGGACAAGCCCTTGATTGAGTTGGAGTATTGGCAGAATCGGGTATAGGGCTTGTAGGGTATTTCGCTCTAAGGTGGTTGATTACATAAGGACTAATGGGGTCCTTAGGATCTAGAGGGCTATTAGTGGCCCTAATTGTGATGATAATAGGGAGTTAGCTCTTTGGCTCTAAAGGAAATTGGATGACTACAAACTCTCTCTTTTCCCCCAAGAGAGATAGGATGATTTGGGACAAGGACAACAAAGGTTTCTTTACTGTCAAAAGTGCCTATGGTCTATTGTTAGACCCAAGTGTGAATCAATTAAGGGGGAAAGTCTAGATGCCCAAACTTTTACCAAAAGTCAATTTCTTCTGGTTGATCCTGATGCACAACAGAATTCTGCCATTGATAATCTAAGAAAGAGGGGGTTCCAAATGCTGAGTGGATGCATTCTTTATGGTTATGAGGAAGAGATGAATGACAATCTCTTTCTTCACTATAGCTTTGCTTCGGAGGTGTGGGGTTTAACCCTTGAAAAACTTAATATGAGTTGTTCCTTGAACAACAACTTAGAAGCATTGGTCTGGGATTGGAGGGCCCCCTTCAAACTAGTACTACTAGCTTCCAAGGAACTTTGGTCCCAATTTCCTCCTGATTTAGCCTAGAGCCTATGGAAAGAACACAATAATAGAGTTTTTAGGGAGAAATGCAAAACACCTATGGAAGTTTTCCTATGCTTCTCCAAACTGCTTGTGGAGAACATCAACTCTTGCAAGTTTAAAGTTGCAGATTATTCTCCAAAACAATAGAACATCAGCCCTGACTCTTGCCAGGTTGACAATTCTAAAAGGAGTGCTAGGGCCAAGACCAAATGGGCCTTACCACAACAAGGGTGGTTCAAGCTCAATTTTGATGGAGCTGCTAAGGGAAACCTAGGGATGGCCAACAGAGGAGGAATTATTAGAATTGACACAAGGACCTTTGTGGTTGCCTTTTCAAGTGGCATTAGTCTAAACAACAACAATGAGGTGGAAGCATTTGCTATACTATGGGGGATTAAGCTTGCCATTTCCCTAAACATCAAACTTCTTCATGTGGAAGAAGATTCTCAACTTGTGATTAATGTTACTCTAGGTTTGACCCAGATCGGGTGGAACTTAGTAGAGATCATGGGAGATATCAAACTGCTCCTCAATGGAATGGAGGATTTCAATATTTTTCATATATACAGAGAAGGGAATGTTTTCGTTGATGCCTTGGCCAATGCGAGCAGTGGCAGAGAAGGATGGCATTGCTAGAGGAATATGTCCAGCCTGCTTAACAAGATTCATACTCTCATTTTGAAAGATGGTCATAGCTATAGGAATTAGGTGGCTTGGGATTGTTGTCATGCTCTGGTGTTGGCTGGTGGGTGGTGGGAATGGAGTTTTTGTTGGTGGATAGACAAGGGAGGGTTGTGGCCTAGTTTGTAGAAGTGGCAGGTCTAACCTTTTGAATTTTCAAAATTACATGAGTGGGAATTTGACCTTTCAAAATTGCAAAGGTAGGAATAGAGGTGTCTTGGATAGGCCATGGTCTAGTCAACTGACTACAATTCCTCAGTGCTATGGGATTGAGGCTTACGTGGAATTCTAGAGTGCCACCTCCCCCTTGTCGATAGGTGGATGGATGGGAGGATAGGTTGGCAAATCATAAGATATATGGACATCGAGACTAGTGGCTATCTAGGAGTTAGGCATAGCTAGGTCAAAAGGATGTCACACGGTCCATTGGCAGGGTTAGGAAGGACTGATGGGGTTTTTAAGATGGGTAATTATATTTAGTTAATGCCCGCGTCTGGTGACATCTACTATCACATGAGGTGGCAGTCGAGTTCTCTCCCCAACGAGATGTTTTTGAGTGGCAAGGATGCGGTGTATCACCTCATTAATTATGTTGTAACTATTATTTCCTTTCCATGGCTTTCCCATTTTAATGAGCTGCTTACTATTTTCAACACTACCTGTTTCAATTTTAGCTACCTTAACAATTCCAAACTCAGCTGCCTCTGCAAGTTTCAAATTGTCACGATGGGTGGAGATATTATCAAGATTGAACCCAATTTGGTGGAGGAATTCTAACAAGACTATATAGTGTGGCATATCATTCAAGAAGGGGAGGTGGTTTATTTTTTGGAAGGGTTGGATGTTCATGATGAGAACCTTTCGCGTCAGTTCGTAGAGACTTGGGACAATGAAACCAGAAAATTCAAGAGTGGTGGCATTGGCTTCCACGTGTCTGAGGAAGTGATTGGGTAGGCTACATGGCTTCCTATTACAGGAAAGAAACATTCAATATGTAGCAAGGTGCCCGACCCTAAACATATGGCTCTATTCTTTAGAGAGGGGGAGGTCGCTATGAAGCTGCATGGTGGGTTTGAGAGAGAAAAGCTGTCATAGCCATGGGGCCATATCTACTTAATGATTATGAAGTTCTTCACACTGGAAGGGGGATTCAAGGTTTTTTACCACTACCACTTTGCTCTCCTTAACCAATTTAGAAATAAAATAGAAATTAGTTTTCCTTCTTTTCTGCTTTCTTCCCTAGATAACTCTATCAAGTCAGTTAGAGAGATTAGGGCTAAAAATGCTAGCCACCCACTTGTTCCCATTCATCAAGGCCTCATTCTAAGACTTTACTAGTTCCACATTGCCCTGTGCCCCCTGAAGAAAATTAAGCTTAAGCTGCTTGAGGACCACTAGCCGAGCATGTCTCCTAGTTCTAAAGGCAAGGTGAAGACTCGTGTGGGTACCCCTAAGATTTCCCTCAAAAACCCTAAGGGTGATCCCCATACTATGGATGATATCCCTATTGGATCCCCTGGTACCTCTAAAAAGAAGCCCCAGAAATGTGCCACCCCAATGCTAGGGAAAAAGTTAGTCAAAAGAGATAGACTAGATTCAGAGCATGAAGGGACCACTCTTGAGAAGAAAGCTAAGAAGGGTAAGAAGGCTATGACTATGGATGAGCCTATGAAAATTGTTGAGCTAGACCCTGGGCATAAACTTGTTGGTAGTGGGGAAGGTGTGGAGGCTGCTAACCTGGGGGTTTGTCAGTCTACCCACATTGATGGCAAACCTTCTAGGAACCCCCAGGGGGTGGAGATCTCTAATAACTCAAAGTTTGTTGAGGAAATTATGGAGGAGGGAGGAGAGGAAACCCCCACTGAGTTTGTGCACGATGTTGAAGGGGTGAGTCACTTCACCTCGATGAACAAGTCTAGTTTCGAGGACTTGGGTGAAACTGTTAGGGTGTCGAGGGGACAAGACATGAAGGGCAATTGCTAGATGTGCATTAAAACTACTAAGGATTTGAGGCACCTCTAGAAAAAGATGGAGGTAATGCAAAAGAAGTGGAAGATTATGGTCAAGTTTGTTGCTAAGGCCCTGCGTTGGATGACATCAATCTTCGAGGCTATCAAGGACTTGAATGGCAAGGACAAGTAGGTGGGGCTTGATAGCCTGGGAGACTACAAAGATATGGTTGATTTCTTGGCCAAGTTCAAGACTGATAATCCCTATTTTCTAGTTGTTTTTGTCGTTTCTACTATTTTTGATTAGGTGTTTTTTGTCTGTTGCTCATGCGCTATTAATGTGTTGTTTCTAGCTTTTTAATGGTCAATAGCCTAGGGGGGCATTTTGTATAGGGTTCTGGACCCTCTTTTCCAGCTAAACTAATCAAAAACAATTTAGATTACTAGTACAAATATAAAAACACTAAAATAGTGCTAAAATTAAATGATTATGTGTTCTATAGATCTCATTTCCCAGTGCAAATATTTTATTGACAATATTTCTTTTTACAATAAGATAACATAAATATAAATACATTATAAACTTCTACAATAAAAAATTTAATCAAATATAAAATACCAAAGTAAAAAATTGGTCGGATTTTTCTACTCTACAACTTCCCCTTCCAAAATTTGAATTTTATTATAAGTGGGAATGGTGATCGACAATATTGGGGGTCACTGTGGCTCGCTTTCCCCTCCCTAAGAAGGTGTTGTTTGGTATTGGCATGGGTAACTACACTGATCACGTGAATCCATCCTTGGATTTAGGACCCAAGTGTTGGAAGGTGGCCCTTGTGGGTGTTGTGCATGCTTGTCAAGCTAGTGGGTCAACAATCTACTTTCTGTCTGAATCTAAAGAAGGAAAAACTTTCAAATTGTTGGATTTAACTATTTAGAGGGTGGTATCAATAATGAAAAACATATTGGTGGGTAAGTTCTTTGTCTATCACCCCAACATTGACCTTGTCAGAAGATGGATTGCCTCCAAATTGTAGTTGAAAGACAGTGTCTCTTCCAGTGCTATGACAATTGGTATGTTCCTCTTCAAATTTACCTCCATAGAGGATCTCCTCTATGTTTTATTAGGTGGACCATGGCTTTATGGGAAGCATTCACTTTCCTTCTGCAAATGGAGACTTGGGTTTGACCCTAAGGTTGACTTGAACCAGTTGGCTCATCTATGGGTTAGGCTTCCTAGGTTGCCTCTGGAATAATGGGATAAAGAAATATTTTCTTGGATTGGTAACTCATTTGGAGATTATGTGACTGTGCACAAGGTCACTAAGGATAAATTGAGGTTGGTATATGCTAGATTTCATGTCAATGTTGATATTCTCAAAATAATCCCAACCTCCATCATCCTAGAATCTAAATTTGGGAGATGGACTCAAAGTATTCTCAATGAGAACTCTTGGGTCTTCTACCAGAACTACATGAAGCCGGGCCATGTCATAACACAGTGTCAAGATTCCAAAAAACCTACACCCAAACTGAAGGAATTTGTGCAGAAAATGAAAGAGAGTCTAGATGAATACCCCTTGAAGGAGGAAATTCTTAACCTTATTAGTTATGTCTACCCCACCAGTGAAGAATCAAAGGATAAGTTGATGTAGGGTCCTACCCAAAATGTGGAGGTTTAAACTGAAGAAAGGAGAGATGCTAAGGATGAACAACACTTGGACAATGAAGTTGATGAGCTGCTATTGGAGCCCCAAAATACTGAGAGTGGTAATTAGGTTGATATCCCCTAGAAAAAGTCTAGATTTTGTATGCTAGGTAGAAGCACACTCGAGGAAAATTTATCCCTATCCTGAAGGGCAAGTTCCAACAAGCTTATAGAGGACTCTAAGGGATGGTCAATAGAAAAAAATGAGAAAGGTCCAAATAGAAATATCTGTAGCACATTTCATAGTTGAGTATATTGTCTTTTCATTGATGACAAAATGATGGTGGTTTTCATTGATGCCAAAATGGTAGTATCATCAGTGAATGGTCTTCATCAGTGAATGGTCTTCATCAGAGACATGGTCTTCATCAATGGCAATGATTTCTCTTAGTTTTGATCTTTCAGTGGGTTAGTGTGGTAGTGATTTCTCAGTTTTGATCTTGAGTGAAGTTGTTGTGACTTGATAATTTCAGTGCATTAAATTGATTAATCAGTGGCATCTCATATGTTGGTTTGTCATATTAAGTAGATGGCATTCACTACATATCATCAGTGTTGAATGAGAGCAAGGTTCTTGGAGTTGTATCACATGTTAAAGGTTAATATGCATCATTCTAACTCCACCTAATTGACATCATGACAGTGGCATCATATTTTATAAATCTGATACAATATGGTTCATTTTGCTGAGTTAAAGGTATTATGATGTTTAGATTTCTTGGAATGGCAAGTGTGGTGAGTGCTCAATACCTAACAAGCTTTGAACAAATGTGATTACCACTCATTTCAAAGCAATCATAATCTGGCCGTCACCTTTGTTTGCACTTTATGTTATAATTTTGAATTGACCGTTGATAGCAGGTTTCATTTGAATGGTGACCGGTCAAAGGTGGTTTAAGTCGTGATGGGGTAACTCATATGGACCCTGATCCCCTAGCGCAAATGGTGGATGAAAGTTGTGTTTGAAGCCTTTGCATCCAACGATCACAATTTAATGTGAGATTGGTGCGCACCGCACATCGAAGGGATGTGTTTTAAATTAGAAAGTTTTTCAAACGGTAAGTTTACCTTATTAAACCTGACGTTCACTGTTGATAAAAAGGCAATAAACATATTATTTTTGACTTTTCCAACTGAAGTTCAAGGGGCAATGAAGTTGATTTTTGTGTGAAGGAAAGAGTGAAATTAAGAAGGTTTCTAATTGAGAAGAAGATGAAAAGGCAGAGCTCTTCGAAGGATTTTATTTTTTTCTGTTTTGTTGTTTGATTTTCATAAGAGAGAATGTGATAAGTTTGAGAAAATAAAACAACATGATGTTGAAGTTGAACAGTTTTTGAAGAGAATATATGATGGAATCTTATCTTGTATAAGATTTGATTTTTGTATGGCAGATGTGGGAGATTGCAGAGAAGAGATGATAATTGAAGGTTGTAAGAAATTTTTGTGAATAGTATTTTTGTTTTTGAAATATATTTTTTTGCAGGTATGAAGAAACAATTTTTCAGGGAAGTATGTTGAAGTTTTGAAAGAAAATTGGTTCAATAAATGGATGGAGTCCTTCAATGATCAAGATGGATTAATGTCTGTTCAGATAAAGAGAAATTGATAAAAGACAATAATTTCTCAGAGAGGGTCAATTGTTCAGATTTGTACAGGGAGAATGTTCAAGAAATGGTGAATTAGTATGAGATTGTTTTGCAGAGGTATGAAGTATCTTGAAGATAAAAATTGAATGATTGTAGATGTTGAAGACAGTTGAAGGTTGATTGGTAAGAATATATTTTGTTTGTCTTTTAAAGGGAGAAATAAGGTTTTGGTTTTATTGAAACAGGGAAATCCCCTGAGTTATAATTTTCATTGAAATTGTTGATGTTGTAATGTCAGTGAGACATGCAGAGAAGTACAATATGCCAGTGAGGCAAAATTGTAATGTCAGTGAGACAATTGTAATCTGAAATTTGTGTTAAGCCAGTGAGGCAATTGAGTGGTTTTTATACCCCAGGAGGGTTTTCCACTCAGGAAATTTCTTGTGTCAAGTTTTGTGTTGATACTCTGCATATTTTCTTTGTTCTATCTGAAGAATTTTACAATTGTGAAATTAAATTAAGAAAAGGAGTAAAAATTGTTAACAACACTGATTCACCCCCCCTCTCAGTGTTGAGTGTATTCCTACAATTGGTATCAGAGCCTGGTACCCTGTCAAAGCTTAATTAGCTTGGGTAGATCATATTTCTGGAATACTTATCATGGCAAGTCAAGAAGGTTACTCAAATTATAAGGCACCTATGTTTGATGGCTCTAACTATGCTTTTTGGAAATTCAGGATGGAGTCATATTTGTCATCTCTGGGGTATGATGTGTATGCTGCCATTGTTACTGCATATACTGCTACAAATCCTCCTAGCACAGCTGATGAGAAAAGGGCATATGAAAATAATGCTAAGGCTAAAAATGCATTATGTTGTGGTCTTACCAATGACATACTTGTCAAAATCATGGAGTGTAAAACAGCCAAGGAAATATGGGACAAACTGTCTAATATCTATCAAGGAGATGATAAAATCAAAGAAGCAAAACTGCAATCCTACAGAGCAAAATTTGAAAGTCTCAGAATGAATGATGATGAGAAAGTGGCAGAATATCTTCTAAGGGTCCAAGAAATTGTAAATGCTATCAGAGGACTTGGTGATACACTGGAAGAGAAGACAGTTGTTACAAAAATCTTAAGGACCTTAAATCCAAAATATGAATCCAAAGTGTCTGCAGTTGAAGAAAGAGACTTAAGCAAAGTTACCTTTGATGAACTTCATGGCACTTTCACAGCTTATGAGATGAGAATTAGTAATGACATATCTTCAAGCAAAGAAGCTGCTTTCAAATCAGTCAGAAAAGAAAAGGAGATTTCTGATTCGGATGAATTGGATGATGATCAAGAAATATCTCTTGCAAGCAAGTTGAAGAAGGGATCTATTGGTAAGTACAAAGGTAAGCTTCCATTCAAATGTTTTGAGTGTGGAAAGATTGGACACTATGCAGCTCAGTGTCCTTACAAAGATCTAGACAGTGATGAAGATGAAAACAAGAAGCAATTCAAAAAGAAACAGTTTGTTTCTAGAAGGAAAAATAATTTCAGAAAGAAAAGAAGTTTGTTCATCAAAAATGTTGATATGACTGAAAGTGATTCAGATGATTTTCTTGATGAAAATGCACAGAGTTTGTTTATGGCCATTCTAAATGAAGTTCAAAATGAAAAATGTGAGGAACAATCAAACAGTTGTGAAGCTGTTATTGATTTTGAAGGAGAATTGATGTGTGCATTAAGTCAAGTCAAGAAACTTAAAAAGGAAATCATTGCACAAAGAAGTCTGTTTCAAAAAGAAAATGATATCATGAATAATAATTTAACTTGTTATGAGAAACAGATTACTGATCTAATTCTTCCTCTTGAAGAAAGTAAGAGAATTATTGATGATAAAGACAAAGAGTTGAATAACAAGGACAAGGAATTTCATACACTTGAAGCTGAAATTGTTGATCTAAGAAGAAGACTTGATATGTGCAGAAGCAGTGATAAACTAGATGATCTTCTTGATAAACAAAAAGGATTCAAAGATAAATCAGGTCTTGGATTTGAAGAGGGACAATGTTCACAAAAGGCTAGTACAAATGGCAAATCAATCATAAGGACAACAAACTACAACAGAAGTGATACTTTCAGATATAATGCTCACTTTACTGGATATTGTTTTTGTTGCAACAGGTTTGGACATAAAGCCAGTGAATACAGATTTGGAGTTAGGAGAGAAAAGCATTTATTTCCAAGGAATCCATTCATGTTTTTAAGAAGTTTGAAGTGTCACAATTGTAAAAATTTTGGGCATATTGCCAAATTTTGTAGACCTTCTTTGCAAATGCAGCAAACTATAAGGAATACTGTTACAGGTTTGTCTTCTTCAAGTTCTGAAAAGAAGTTGCTTGTTTGGAAACCTAAGGTAATCAATAAGAGCATTAATTTTATGATTGCACAAGCTGCTTTTCATGCCAGAAAGAAGGAACAGTGGGTGATTGACAATGGCTGTTCCAATCACATGACAGGAGACAAAGAAAAATTTGTTAAGTTTGAAGACATTAATGAAGGTTCTGTTATGTTTGGAAATAATGATTGCATTATGATCAAAGGCAAAGGTACAATTCTTCTTGATGAAGAAACACCACTACATGATGTGTATTTTGTAGAAGGACTGAAGCACAACTTGTTAAGTGTCAGTCAAATATGTGACAATGGTTTTAATGTGGTTTTTGATGCACATGGATGTGAGATCAAAAAGAAATCAGGTAAAGTTATTGCAGCAGGTCTAAGGACTAGTGGTAACATCTACAATCTTCATAACTCAGAAACTAAAAGTATTGATAGCCAGATCTGTTTCATGGGTCAAATTGAGGAAAGCTGGTTGTGGCATAGAAGACTTGGTCATGTGAATTTTGACAATCTTGTGAGAATCAGCAGGAATCACAATGTCAGAAATATGCCTCATATTTCAAAACCAAGTAATACTATATGCAAAGAGTGTCAGCTGGGTAAGCAAACTAAAGTTAGTTTCAAGCCTAAGGAGTATTTTACTTCAAAACCTCTGCAGCTGGTACATTCAGATTTGTGTGGTCCTACAAGGACTAAAGCTCTGGGAGGAGAAAAATATTTTATGCTTTTCATTGATGACTTTTCAAGAATGACATGGGTAACATTCTTAAGGCATAAATCAGAGGCATTTGATAGATTCAAAATCTTCAAGAAGATGGTTGAAAAGGAATCTGATTTCAAGCTAAAATGTCTAAGGTCAGACAATGGAGGAGAGTACACTTCAAAGGAATTTGAGGAGTATTGTGAAAAACATGGGATAAGAAGGCAATTCTCCACTCCTAGAACTCCACAGCAAAATGGAGTAGCTGAAAGGAAAAATAGGACTGTAAAAGAAATGGCAAGAACCTTACTACATGATGCAAATCTGCCTAATGTCTATTGGAGAGAAGCTGTTCATACAGCTGTATATACTCTAAACAGAGTTCAATTAAGGGTAAAGTCAAATTATACTCCTTATGAACTGTGGTATGGTAAGTCAGCTAATGTTGGGTATTTCAAAATTTTTGGAAGTAAGTGTTACATCAAGAAAGATAATGATAGCTTTGTGGTTTTGAGTCTAGATGTGATGAAGGAATTTTTCTTGGTTATTCTACACATAGCAAAGCATATAAGTGTTTTAACAATAGGCTCAAAAGAATAATTGAAAGTACTAATGTTAAGGTGGATGAGGATTTGTAGCCCTGTATGCAGTTGATTCATGACATTGAAGTTGATCATCATTCACAAAAGGAAGAAGAAATTCAGGAAGAGGAAGAAGATCCTGAAAAATCTGTTGATGTTAAGACAAAGACTCTTTCAAAGGCATTTCAAAGAGATCATCCTCATGAGTTGATCATTGGGGATAAGGACAGTGGTGTGTTAACAAGAAGAGGAAAGCAAGCTGCTGCACATAATCAAGCACATGTGTGTTTGATATCCGAAATGGAACCAAAGAATTATGTTGAGGCCAGCAAAGATGAAGCATGGGTTAATGCCATGGAAGAGGAGTTAAGCCAAATAGAAAAGAACAAAACATGGGAACTTGTTCCAAGACCAGAAGGTAAGAATGTCATTGGATCAAAATGGGTATTTAGGAATAAGCTTGATGATAAAGGTAAAGTTGTTAGAAACAAAGCCAGATTGGTTTGCAAAGGGTATTCACAAATTGAAGGTATTGACTTTGAAGAAACATTTGCTCCTGTTGCTAGATTAGAAGCTATAAGAATGTTTTTAGCTTTTTCAGTTTATAAAAATTTCAAAGTTTACCAAATGGATGTAAAATCAGCATTTCTAAATGGAGATCTTGAAGAAGAAGTCTACATGGAACAACCAGAAGGTTTCGTGAATAAAGATAATTTAGATCATGTTTACAGGTTGAAAAAGGCTTTATATGGTTCAAAGCAAGCTCCAAGGGCTTGGTATTATAGACTGGATAAGTTTTTACAGGAACAGGGATTCACAAAAGGAGGTGTGGATAGTAATTTGTACTATTTAATCAAAGGTGAGGATATTCTGGTTGTTGAAGTTTATGTAGATGATATCATTTTTGGTAGTAACAATGATGATATGAGTCATTCATTTCCTAACATCATGAAATCAGAATTTGAAATGTCTATGTTGGGAGAATTGTCTTTCTTTCTTGGTCTTCAGGTATCTCAGCTTGAAAAGGGAATATTTATCTCACAAAATAAATATGCCAAAGAGATGTTAAAGAGATTTCAAATGGATGATTGCAAACCTTTGGGTACTCCTATGGAGACAGGGCATAAGCTAAGTAAAAATGATGAATCACCTGAAGTAGAACAATCTCTGTATAGATCTATGATTGGGAGTCTTTTATATCTCACTGCTTCTAGGCTTGATATTATGCAAGCTGTTTGTTTGGTTGCTAGATTTCAAGCTTGTCCTAAACAATCACATTTGAATGCTGTTAAGAGAATCTTTAGATATATTAAGGGTACACTTGATTTTGGTTTATGGTATCCTAGACACAATGATTTTACACTTCTTGCCTATACAGATGCAGATTGGGCAGGGTGTCCTGATGACAGAAAAAGCACAAGTGGGGCAGCTTTCTTTCTGGGTGGCAGATTGGTTGCATGGCATAGTAAGAAATAAGATTGTGTTTCTCTATCTACAGCTGAAGCTAAGTACATTGTTGCTTCATCTTGTTGTACACAGGTACTTTGGATGGTACAATCACTTCTTGATATTAAGGTTGAGGTTAAAAAGCCTGTGTCTATTCTTTGTGATAACACAAGTTCTATCAATATGTCAAAGAATCCTATAATGCACTCAAGAACTAAGCACATTGCTATCAGATATCATTTTCTAAGGGAAAAGGTGATTGAAAATGAAGTTGCTTTGGAATATGTGCATACTAGTGATCAATTAGTTGATATCTTCACAGAGCCTTTGCCAAAGGAGACATTTGAAACTCTGAGACAGAGATTAGGAGTTCTGTCTCTTGTCTCTCTTCAGTAAGTTACAGAGATATTAGATTCAGGGGGAGTTGTTTTCTAGATTATTTTTGATGTCCTGAATCTCATTTGTACATAGCCTGTATATAGTTTTTGTACATATTTTTTGTGGTTGGCAGTGTTACAGTATTGTATATTTGATTAGTATGAAGTAAAGTGTTGGTTTTGACAAATTTTTTCAGAGGATTGTATTTACAAGAACAGGAATCTATTGGTTGTGGTGTTATTTTTTTTGCCTTTGACATTTTTATGTCAAAAAGGGGGAGAAATCAGTTATGGTTTTGCCATCAATGTCAAAGACAAAGGGGGAGTTTTGTAGCACATTTCACAGTTGAGTATATTGTCTTTTCATTGATGACAAAATGATGGTGGTTTTCATTGATGCCAAAATGGTAGTATCATCAGTGAATGGTCTTCATCAGTGAATGGTCTTCATCAGAGACATGGTCTTCATCAATGGCAATGATTTCTCTTAGTTTTGATCTTTCAGTGGGTTAGTGTGGTAGTGATTTCTCAGTTTTGATCTTGAGTGAAGTTGTTGTGACTTGATAATTTCAGTGGATTAAATTGATTAATCAGTGGCATCTCATATGTTGGTTTGTCATATTAAGTAGATGGCATTCACTACATATCATCAGTGTTGAATGAGAGCAAGGTTCTTGGAGTTGTATCACATGTTAAAGGTTAATATGCATCATTCTAACTCCACCTAATTGACATCATGACAGTGGCATCATATTTTATAAATCTGATACAATATGGTTCATTTTGCTGAGTTAAAGGTATTATGATCTTTAGATTTCTTAGAATGGCAAGTGTGGTGAGTGCTCAATACCTAACAAGCTTTGAACAAATGTGATTACCACTCATTTCAAAGCAATCATAATCTGCCTGTCACCTTTGTTTGCACTTTATGTTATAATTTTGAATTGACTATTGATAGCAGGTTTCATTTAAATGGTGACCGGTCGAAGGTGGTTTAAGTCGTGATGGGGTAAGTCATATGGACCTCGATCCCCTAGCGCAAATGGTGGATGAAAGTTGTGTTTGAAGCCTTTGCATCCAACGATCACAATTTAATGTGAGATTGGCGCGCACCGCACATCGGAGGCATGTATTTTAAATTAGAAAGTTTTTCAAACGGTCAGTTTACCTTATTAAACTTGACATTCACTATTGATAAAAAAGCAATAAACATGTTATTTTTGACTTTTCCCACCGAAGTTCAAGGGGCAATGAAGTTGATTTTTGTGTGAAGGAAAGAGTGAAATTAAGAAGGTTTCTAATTGAGAAGAAGATGAAAAGGCAAAGCTCTTCGAAGGATTTTATTTTTTTCTGTTTTGTTGTTTGATTTTCATAAGAGAGAATGTGATAAGTTTGAGAAAATAAAACAACATGATGTTGAAGTTGAACAGTTTTTGAAGAGAATATATGATGGAATCTTATCTTGTATAAGATTTGATTTTTGTATGGCAGATGTGGGAGATTGCAGAGAAGAGATGATATTGAAGGTTGTAAGAAATTTTTGTGAATAGTATTTTTGTTTTTGAAATATATTTTTTTTCAGGTATGAAGAAACAATTTTTCAGGGAAGTATGTTGAAGTTTTGAAAGAAAATTGGTTCAATAAATGGATGGAGTCCTTCAATGATCAAGATGGATTAATATCTGTTCAGATAAAGAGAAATTGATAAAAGACAATAATTTCTCAAAGAGGGTCAATTGTTCAGATTTGTACAGGGAGAATGTTCAAGAAATGGTGAATTAGTATGAGATTGTTTTGCAGAGGTATGAAGTATCTTGAAGATAAAAATTGAATGATTGTAGATGTTGAAGACAGTTGAAGGTTGATTGCTAAGAATATATTTTGTTTGTCTTTTAAAGGGAGAAATAAGGTTTTGGTTTTATTGAAATAGGGAAATCCCCTGAGTTATAATTTTCATTGAAATTGTTGATGTTGTAATGTCAGTGAGACATGCAGAGAAGTACAATATGCTAGTGAGGCAAAATTGTAATGTCAGTGAGACAATTGTAATATGAAATTTGTGTTAAGCCAGTGAGGCAGTTGAGTGGTTTTTATACCCCAGGAGGGTTTTCCACTTGGGAAATTTCTTGTGTCAAGTTTTGTGTTGATACTCTGCATATTTTCTTTGTTCTATCTGAAGAATTTTACAATTGTGAAATTAAATTAAGAAAAGGAGTAAAAATTGTTAACAACACTGATTCACCCCCCCTCTCAGTGTTGAGTGTATTCCTACAATATCAACACAATTACTTGTGCCAGTACCTAAACAACACATGTTCAAGGAGGGGCATGTCGGCCATAGGGACCCCCCGGACTATCAACCACCATTCTTGCTTAGAATCAAATTCAAATTTTGGATGGATTCACGTGATTGGTGCAACTACCTATGCTAATACTGGACAATACCTTCTCAGGGAGGGGCAAGTGAGCCACAGGGACCTCACATGGACTGTCGACCACCATTCTTGCTCAAAATCAAATTCAAATTTTAGGCGGGGAAGTTGCATAGTAGGAAAATTTGTTTTTTTACGAGGTTAAAAATTTGATCAGGTTTTCTAAAACTATGATTCCCCCTTCCTGTGGCTCTGGGGATGGGCCCAAGATTGAAGAAGTCTAAGAATCCCCATTGATTGAAATCCTTGTTCCCAAGTCTGGCTCTAAATCCAAAGGTAAATCCACCCCTAAAAAGACTAGAAAGAGCACTAAATCTCTAGGCCATGATGCCAATAAGAGGGAGACTTCCTTAGGGACAAGAGGGTTGGAAATGATAGATGAAGGTGTCAGCCTCATGAAATATCAAAATAAGGGAAGGTGGAAGCTCTCTACGAATTGGTTGCATCAAATTTTTTTGACTTGGAGGTTGATGCTAAACATAGGGAAGATGGTGGTACACTGAGTACTGCTAGTAATCTTATGTAGAGTGTTAAAAGGTCATGTCATATAGATGGCATTCCTTTGTCAACCCTCAGGGTGTTGAGTTGTCAAGCGAGTCAAGGTTTGTTGAGGACATCCTAGGCAAAGATGATGGTGAGACCCCTATAGAGTCTGTTCATGAGGAGGAGGGGATTAGTCACTTCCTTGAGATGAACACCCCTTATTAAGAGGATGAGGAGGAGGCTCAGGAACATGAAGGAGACAAAGGGAAGTTCACCCTATGTATCAAAATGGTGGAAGAAGTTATTGAACTTAGATTGGGAATTGAGAAGTTGTAGAAGAATTGGAGGATGATGTCAAAGTTTGTTTCTAAACCCTTGCACCGTGTGACCACTATGTTTTCTACTATGAAGGATTTTGATGACAAGATCAAGGGTATCAAGATTGATAGCATGGGTGATTAAGAGTATATTCTCAAATTCCTCACTAGGTATGGGATTGATGGGAATTCCTAGTTAGTTGTCCTATATTTTTTGTTGTTTTTGTAAAGTTAGTTAGTTTGGGTTGGTGGTTTTTCTATGTTGCTGTGGTTTGACTATTGATGTACTATTAATGTGTTGTTTCTAGCCTATGTGAGGCTTATATTTTTTCCTTTGGGCTATTTTTTACATGGATCTAGACCCTCATTTCCAACCGAATTTATCAAAAACAATACCAGAGTAATGTTAAAATGTTCAACAATTATATGTTTCATAGATCTCATTTTCATTTTGTAGTATAAATATTTTGTTGATAATATTCCATTTTACTACTAGCATATCTATATTTAAACAATATATCTAAAGTACATCAAAATATATCATTCTTGGGGTTCCTATTCCACCTATGTGTGGTAAATTGATTAAAAAAATAGGTACCTCAAAGACGATATCTCTTGGTGTACTTTAGATATATATTTTTAAATATAGATATGCTAGTAGCATCCAGAGTGACAAGCTTCATTCTAACTCTATTATATATCTTAAGAATTATTATAATTATATAATATAATATTATAATATAGGTTAGATATATTATTATAATATGTTATATATAATATAACCCCAACCCTAACCCTAACGTTAATCATGACAGTAAGTCTAACCCTAATTCTACCCTTAGATCTACTTAAACCTAATTCTATTCCTAATTTAAACCCCTACCCCAACCTTATTTCTAACTATAGTTGTATATATAGATATAAATGTAAATGAATTTTGGTGTTTTATTGTAACTATAACCCTAACCCTAACATTCAGGCCAATACTAACCCTAATTATAACCCCAACCCTAACCCTGATTCTAATCATAGTTTTAACCCTAATTATAATGTAAACCCTAACCCTAACCTTAATTCTAACTATAATTTTAACCCTAACCCTAAATCCAATATAATTCTAATATTTATTTTATCCCTAACCCTAATTCTTACCTCAATACTAATTCAAACCCAAATTATAACTATAACCCTAATCCTAACATTAATCTTGATAGCAATGCTAACCCTAACTCTAATTCTAAACCTAACCCTAATTCTAACCCTAACCCTAATTCTACCCTTATATTTGTCCCTATATTATATAATAGGTATGCTAAAATTATATATAATATAACCCTAACCCTAATCTTAACGTTAATCCTAATAGTAATTCTAGTCCTAAGCCTAATTCTATCCCCAACCCTAATAGTAAACATATTTATAACCCTAATTCAAACTTGAACCTGAACCCTAACCCTAACCCTAATTGTAGGCCTAACTTCTAATTTGAACCCAAATTGTAACTATAACCCTAACCCTAACATTAATCCTGACAATAATTGTAACCCTAATTTTAGCCCTAGGTCTACTTAACCCTAATTTTGTTCTGAATTCCAACCTAATCCCATCCCTAATTATAACCATAGTTCTATATATAGATATAAATGTAAATGACATTTGTTTTATTGTAACTATAACCCTAACCCTAATGTTCACCCTAATTCTAACTCCAACCCTAACCCTAGCCCTAATTCTAACACTAAGTCTAATGGTAATCCTAACCCTAATTGTAACCATAACCATAAATCCAATTATAATTCTAATCTTGATTTTATCTCTAACCCTAATTCTGACCCCATTACTACTTATATTAATAAGTCAAACCCATATTATAACTATAACCCTAACCCTAACCTTAATTCTAATAGTAATGCTAACCCTAACTCTAATTCTAACCCTAATCCTAATTCTAACTGTAATTCTAACCCTAATGGTAACCCCAATTCTATCCTTAACCCTAATTCTAACCTAACCCTAATTCCAACCCTAACCCTCATTTTATCACTAAGTTTAATTCTATCCTTAACTCCAACCCTAATTCTAACTCTAACCCATATCATAAAACTCATTCCACACCTCAATATTAGTGTTTCATTGTCCCACATTAATATTTAAAAGTTAGATTGCATCACATGGAATTGACCCTTGAATTTCAAAATTTTAAACTTAAAATTTTCTTCTCTTGCCCATTTCTTTCCCACCATGAGCTAACTTGGTACACATTTTGTATGATATATCACTTTTAGGGTCTTAGATATGTGATTTGTTATGGCATTATCATTTTTTAGATTTTTTTAGGGAATGTAATCTTACTTATCGCTATTCCATTATTATATCTTTTCTTTTAGAGTTTTGTGCTATGATGAGATCTATCCTTTACCCACCCTAGCCACCCTTTCCAATCTCATTAGGTTCCCATTTTCATAACTAATTTACCATAATTCTAGCCCTAACCCTAATTCTAACACTAAATTTACTATTAGGGTTAGGGTTAGGGATGGGTCATTTAAAATGATTTCATTGGTACAATATTAATTCCTAAATTTATATTAATAGATAAAACCATTTGGTATGGAGTAATTTTTTAAAGACATCATTTGACATCATAAGCAAAACATGTACATTGCCACTCTAGTACTTGTACATACAAGAATAGTATTTGTCAACATAATATTCTTATCTATTTCTTTGCAAATACTCTTACCTTTCTAAAGTACACAAATCATTCATATCATGGTTGTTTGATTTGAGTTCCAAAAATCACTCATGTTTTGTTTGGATCTCTTAGCCTTGTTTTAGGATCTTACTTTTTTAAGCCCAAAATTACAGTCTTTTGGTTCAAACTTTTCTTATTTAAAAGCCAATAAAATTGATATATTAAAATTTTAGTAAATATTCTAATAATCTTGTAGTCTAAATATTTCCATAATCTAGGTCCATTTCTTTCCAATTTGTAATCTATTTTATATTGTGCTGTGTGAATTTTTTACAATACAATTGGATTGTATACCAAAACCCAATATCTTAATAGTTATATTTTCAATGCAACCTTGGAAATGTTAGTTCTTGTTGAAACAATTTGGTATGTAGCTTGTTAAATAGTTTTTAATGGTCTTTATTCTTCATATTTGTTCACCTTGATAATATTTTATGCAACCATGGGAGATAGAATGTCAACAATTGACATAGTTATACCATTGGAGAATTGTATGATTCTAAGTTCTTTTTACGTAGTATGATCTTTGATAAAATAATTCAATTGAATGTTTTATATGTATATAGAGTTGATAGAAATATAACAATTAATAGAGTAGTTATAAAATTTTACTTTTTGGAGGATTATGTATTTAATATCTTCCAAAGATGGAATTCCTAGTGTAACCCTAATGACTAATATAGGTTATATATTACTAATAAAATTAATAATACTATATATACATTTCTTATATTTAGTTTTTTTTTTTGAAATGTGGTTGTAGTAGTTATTATAAAGGCCCATTAATAATGTAATTAAGTTTTATATATTTAATTTTTACTTTAACACCAAAATCTCCAAGATAAAGAATGAATACTATTTTTAACTTTTAATATAACACTTAGCAAATTTATGAAGGAAAATGAAATAGACATTTTATGGGTTTGCATAAAATATTTTTAAAAAGAAAAATTAAATTCATATAATCAAGAATTTTATAGGTGTTCAATTGACCCCAAGTCATGTGCAATGTCTTTTCGGGAATATATATTATGATGTTTGTAAATTGTAAAAAGTAAATAAAATAACTCAGGTAATTCTAAGTTCCATATTATGAAAAATTACTTAAATTATTTTTTTAATATTCTAGGAATATGAAATGATATATGCATACACCATTAACACCAAGCTAAAGCATACAAATTAACAGCAAGACAAAATAATTTTGACAGATGATTATTGATATTTTTATCAATAGTTATTTTGATTTTGTTTTTTTTTTCTTCTTAATTTTTAGTTTATGCTTCTTCCTTCTATAATTGATGTTTTTATTTTCATATTCTTCGGCTTCTTATTAGCTAATTGTTGTTGGTTTTGGAGAGTTGCCAAACATTTATGTTATACATATATATTTTTTAATTATTAATTTGCATTTGTGGGCTATATTTTGTAATGATTATGATTATTATTTTACCATGTATGCTATATAAATATTTTTAAAATTTGTTTTTGTTAACACACTGATGCCATTACACTCCACTCATTACACCTCTTGACATAATAATACTAGCATATGTAACGCCCCTGCCAAGAAACCCCAGAGGACAACACTAAACTAGGTCAAATTAATGGAATTAAAAAAAAAAAACAATAGAATGCATAACATAACATAATAATCTAAACCTAGGTCCTCTAAGGTTTCTCGACAGTGTGTAACGGCCCCGCCAAGGAACCCTAGAGGACAACACTAAACTAGGTCAAATTAATGGAATAAATTTTTTATAGCAGCAAATAACAATACAATGGATAACATAACATAATAATATAAACCTAGTTCCTTGACTGCATTACTCACAAATCAAGATTAGAAGAAACAAAGGTTACATAAAGAGATACAAATGGAGATACATCCCAAATTTCAAACACATGATAAGAGATCTTTTCAAATACGAACAAGACATCTCTCACGTATTTACAAATAATTATAGTAAGAACCATAAGGTCATCCTTAGTATAGTGGAAAAACATATTCTTTGCTCCAGTAATCTACTCAATTAACAAACCTATATTTGTGCATCTAAAAGTGAACATTAGTTCCACAAAGATTATCAATAAACATAAAAGAGAACTATATACTAGCCTAAGGCCCTAAGGGACTGACTTAATGCCTCCAGGGGCTCATGATGGCCTTGTCTACATACGCATAGTGTAGAGACTTTGTAGTTTGAATCAACTAATTTTTCAACCATAAGGTTGACTTATATACAATATCTCAAAAGGGATCATATATTAATTTCTACAGTATCATTCAAGATCTAGAAAGCACAATAACTTCCTTCATTCATTGAGACATTCACGATCATATGAAAGATAATCATATTTTCAAGGAAACATTAATCAAACTTAATTCCATTATTCACCAAGTATTGTTTTGTTATTCAATCAAGCTAAAACCACTTCCCATTAGTCAATAAATCTCTAACTAGAACAATAATGAATTTTATCTTTTTACTACATAGAACCATTTCCTTGCACCACATTAATTTCAATATTCATATCAATTAGTCTTTAATATCATAATATTGAAAATGAGGCCACAATTCATAAAACAATTGAGTGTAAAAAGTAAAAACATCTTATTTTAAATATCTACTAGAGTATTGAAATTGCTAATATAATCCTTACTAAGTCACTTACTTAAGGTGGAAGGCTAATATAAAGATCTATGTCATACAACCTCTTTCCTTTCTGCACCATAGTCCACATGATTAATCTACTTACATATATTTAGATCCATTGTGCTATGGACATACTCACAAGTAGATCAAATGGTGCAGGAGCACCCTCAGGACCTGATGCCTACATGAGGTAAAGTTTGAGTTTTTGTCTTATTTCATATTGTTCAATATTAATAAGATCATTTTAGGTCAATATAATTCATTTGGAGTCATTGATGAAGGTTTGGTGTCATTTAGTTGAAACAATGAAAACATTGTCAAAAGTTGTCATAACAACTTTTCTTGTCAAATGCAACTTTTTAAAAAAATTTAAACAATGGTAAGTGGTAGTTGTAGGTTTTTGGGGGGGCATAAATTTATTTTACAAGTATAAATATGAGCCTCCAAGTTGAATGGATGGTTGGTGGTTGGATTTTGGAAGTTGAAGCAATAAAAATACCCTGGTTTCTGCAATTTCTAAACGTTTTATGTTGTTATATTGCATGGTACAGATCTGTATGACATAGTAATGGTCTAAGACCAATTAGGAATTAAATTAAAGTGAATCTACTTTCCATTTCTTTTTGTTACATCTAATTTCATAAAGATTTGAATGAGTTATGGCATTTTTATTGAGGGTAGGTCTGTAAAGTTCAATTTTATGAAAATGCAGTCTAAAAATACGCATGGTACATCCTGGTACAACCTCAGATAATGGAATTTAATATATGGATGGAAATATATTTTTTTCTAGTTTACAATGATTTTTGTTTCATGTGATTTCATTAGGTTTTGAGTGAGTTATGACATTTTTACTAATAGTAGGTCTGAACTCTGCCTAGGGTTCCTAGTTTTGAATGGCCTTGTTTTGCCCTATTCTGTACAAAACAAACCTAGCCCATTTTGACATATGTTTAGTAAGGGCCAAAAGGGTATCTCAAAAAGGTTTTATATTTTTAATATTACGTATGTAATAAAATTTATGCTCAAAAATGTCTAAATTGTTGCACCCATGTCTTCAGCTTTAAGAGCAAGTTGCCAAGAATGAACAAGAATGCATATTTGCATCATTTGTATTTAAACCCTATTTGGAATGTGTCATGTTAGTCTTGTTTGATTCCTTTCTCTATATCATCAAAGTATTATAGTTGAACTACATCAATTTAATTTGCAAATGACATATTATCCCAAAGCATATAGAAAAGAACCTAATATAGAAAATGTAATATTAATGTCATTAGTAATATCTTGAAAGAAGAGGAAAACAAAAAAAACAATATGGCCAAAATCTCTCCTCCCAACCATAGGATTTATTCTTAATCGAGCCCCGATCTCTAAGGGTCACATAGCTCTTCCCCAACTTACATGGCTTACATTTCCAAACATGACACAAATCAACCATTCATTCACATAACTCAAACTTAACTTTAACACACAAAAATGGCTATTCCTATTTAACTCAATAAGACAGAACTCCTAACCACACAAACCCCAACACACACAACATCCTCACAAGGAAATCGACATTAACTCTTCACATAGATTTAAATCACAAATACCCATTTAAACAAGGATCAACAAAGATATACATAGACCAGCAAAAACTCCAATCATTCATTTTCATATCAACAAAACTCAATTCCAAAAGGGTATCTCTTACCAAGATAATTGGCAACCCAAATATGGTAGAAATCCTCACTTTCTCCAAGCCCTTTCCTCCATTCTTCCTCACCCATCCTTTCCTTTCTTTCCATCAAGAAATCTCCTCCCAAATGAGGAAAAACAAGAACAACCAAGAGCAAGTGAAAGAAGTGAAGGCAAAAAGAGAAAATCCCCCTCTCCTTTCAAAGAGAAGGAATATATATAGAAGGAAAAAGGCAACCAACTCCCCATAACTTCCCAACCACCCAACCAACTCCAATTTTTGCCACTTTTCATAAGTGGGTAATTAGAGTGGGTTTTAGAATTTATTTAAGGGGTTTTATGGAATAAAAGGACCCCTAACCCATAGACCTACCACTTACCTGAAACTTTTTATACAATTAAAACAACAAAAAGACTTCACAAAACATACAGTAAGTAATCACATTTAAAAAGGGGACTCAAGGGTCTAATAAAACAACCTCCCACACATTCACAACCCTTATAAACAAGGTTAAAACACATTCACAAGAATAACATAAGGGAAGTAGCTATGTGAACCCTTCATAAACATTGGCCATTTCTTTCTACCTGTATACTAAACCAAAAATGTCAATACTTCTCATAATTAATAGTAATTGAATCAAATGGCATATAAAAAATAACCTTCCAATCTGAATAATAATCAAATAGAGGATTAAATCTACATAATTATAATTTAACTCTCCCTACTTGCATAATATCTTTAAGAATCAACCAATGATTGATCATACTACTTAATATCAAAAGCATGTAACAAATACTACTACAAGCAAATATTTAATATCAATCATTACCTTTATATTCACACTTACTCACACTCATAATATAAAATCACCTAACATGATGCAATCTATTTGATATACATAATAATATTACCAAAAACATCTCGATCATTGCATACTTATGTAGATAAGAAATATAACTCATCTGTCTATCACATGAAATTACAACAACCACTAGTTCATTAGTTAACAATCAAAGTATAAGCAACTTGATGTATAGGAACAATAATCATTAATGTATATTGTTCAACATAAAAGATCATAACATATAGGACATAAACAATCGATGACTAGCAGGCTCAATAAGGCCACAAGGGACGGGGTCTTACACTCTCCCCCGTAGGATTAGGCTTCTTCCTAGAAGTCCCTAGAAATGAAGGTAAAAACAAACACTTGTCAATAATATTTTATCTAAAAAATTCCCAAGTATGAGAATAACAAATTTTATCTTCCAAGGCATTCTAAAATATGAGGCAACTTACATTTTAACTATCTACTCAGAATATCATCAATCCATGTTGCACAACAATATTGCAGTTGTCAGTTGTTAAGGGCATGGTTTGATGGTTAAGTCACTCGGTTGTAGTGGTGGCCACCAAAGTTTAGACCCCCACTGGGCCAACGAGCTCATAGGCTTTATGCCTTCACTATGCCAATGAGCTCGTGGGTTTCAAGTGTTCCTTCTTGGGGATGAGGTCCCCTGTGTTGTGGCCTCACTAGTTTATCACTCCAGGCAAAAGCGTTAGTATGGAGCTGGAGGGTGTGTCGCGCCAGCATCACCGGTCACATTAAAAAGTTTACTAGGTGTATTATCTTTTAAAATAATAATATTGTAGTTGTCAATTTCAAACATCAACTGCTTAACATCATTAACACATACCTTTAAATATCCCTATTATTTTACCTTCATCTCCAAGTTCCAAAGCCAACTACCTACACATCCACGGTGAGAATGGAGGGGCACTACACTGCGCTACTCACAAATCAAGATTACAAGAAACAAAGGTTACATAAAGAGATACAAACAGAGATACATTCTAATTTACAAATACATAATAAGAGATCTTCTCAAATAGGAACAAGACATCTCTCATGCATTTACAAACAATTATAGAAAGAACAATAAGGTCATCCTTAGAATAGTGGAAAAACATATTCCTTGCTCCAATAATTTGCTCAGTTAACAGACCTGTATCTATGCATCTAGTAGTGAACATTAGTTCCACAAGATTATCAATAAACATAAAAGAGAACAATATACTAGCCTAAGGCCTTAAGGGCTGACCTATTGCCTTCAGGGCTCATCTCAGAGGGCCTTGCCTACGTATGTGTAGCGCAAAGGCATCATAGTTTGGTACTTGACCATATAATCACAAATTGATATCATACTGTAAAATCAATCCTTTAAGATGATATCGACATCTTCTATTCATAGATACACAATTGCATTTCAATCCTTACTTGAGGGTAGAAGAATGTTAAGGTTTCCATTAGATAAACATCACAAATATAAATGAATCTTTTCAAACTAAAATTCAAATTACTATAATTCTTAATTAATCATGCAAGCATAAAGCTAACATTAAATACTCTTATCATCTAATTAACATCATACTACACAATTAATGATATGACATATAGCTACCTTTGATACCCCATGAATGGTAGACAACACATCCTAGAACATCAAGCATTCATTAACCAATCATTTGTAGACAAGAAATATTTATTAGAGGAGAGCATTAATTGATGTGCTATAAGTAACAGTATTACCTCTAAATCATCAACTAAGGCATATGCAGGCTTGCTTAATATACACACAATCCTTGACAACTAGTAAGAAGTAGGGATTCTAACATATTTGAGAGCAAAAGAACACAATTAATAGGAATATGTCCTTAAGTTAAAGGAGAAATCCATGCTCCTTGAGTAAAACCAAGATCACAAATTAAATCAAAGATAATCACAATACAATATATAATTCCAACCAGTGAACACACTAAACCCAAACAATTAAGTCTATACATCATAAAGAATACGAACTTCTCTTAACTATCTTTACTCTTCTCATGATAGCATTAAATTTTAAATTGAAATAACGATAGTAAATTGTAATCTAAAAGGTGAAATAGTTTTAATCTAAATTTAATCAATCTTTAACTAAATTAAGATTAGCCTAAACTCCAAGCACCTAAAGTATTTCTAACCTTACAAGATATACAAATTTTATATAATTTGAATAGCACAAAAAAAACACATTCTTCCAAAATCTAATTCTCAAGAGAACTATTTAACATTATGAGTTATCTAACACCATAACCTCCAACATAACTGAGTAAGATTTAGTTTAATAGAAATAAGCCAAATAATATCAAACAACAAAGTCATACATCAATGTATATACAAACACACCACTAGATACCCAAGGAATTATTGAAACAACATCTATCTCATATAACAATACCAAATAAAGTAGCATAGAACCACATCCAAACAAGACAAGTAAAAGAGTAATAAATATAAACATCACTATTTTAATGAGGATGGAAAACATGACAAATCTGCACCAAAATGTATCAAGGCAACCTATTGTACTGTTAGCATTATCATAAAATGATAACATTATCTCTATTCTTAAATACTATGCACCACAATGTAGGAATTTGAAGATGGCAAGGTGATAATATGCAAAATAAATAATAATGATTTGTAGATCATAATCAGCACAATAGGATAATGGGTTTCACCTTAGTTAACTCTATCAATCTAGTGACTAAACATAACAAAATATACAATCCAAGAGTATTCTTTCCCATAACCAACATCGAAGCTATTTTATTTAATTTAATATCCCACTCAATCAAATATAATCTAATTATTCAATTTCAAAAACAAGATAAAACATTTATATAGAGTATCTTTGATTATCAAGATAGCAACATTACTTTCAATAGATAGATTTTATTAGAATTGATAAGAATCCTCTAGTATGAATTGATCACCAAACTATACTCTCAAGATTGTCTCAAGATTAATAGTCTTGATATACTTGCGCTATTTGATAAGAGGTACTGTTTTCTTGGGGGAATAATAGGTTATGATAAAATAAGAAGAAATAGACTTGCACTATAACAATGTGTCAAACTACATAATTATTGCATTTTACTCTATGATAACATTTATTCCATATTAGCATCTGCTTTGTGTTCATATTTATTCTATCATGCTATTATGTTCATACATTTGTCCTAGAAGCATTCTATCATAGTTAGATGTATTCTTTCTATATTATAAATATTCTCATTTCATCCATCTATAACATTCTTATTTTATTATTACTAACTTAGGGAAATCCTTCATAAGTGCATTATCATTAATAGACTAGTTTAAGGTAAGTAACATACCTTGTAGCGATGAATGTAGATTACTTGCTAATCAAATATATTGAAATTCCTTACTATTGCAGGAGGCGTCAGTCTGCTATAAGTGAATGATGATTCAATGATAGTTATTGTTTTGTTCTATTTCTATTTGTTGTTCTCTGTTCGATGGTTTTTGGAGTTGTAGTGGTCTTCCAAATGTGTGATCTGATGATGATGATGAGCTAATCTCCCCCCTAGATGCCTCCACCAATTGATATTAATAGATTGTGAGGGGTTTCTTTCTTGCTAAGGGATGTCACTTCATATGAAGATCATCACTCTTTCAAACCTTAATCGTGTTACTTGCTTTTATTTTATAATCGGTGGTATTTCCTAATTTAATTTCTATGTCTCTTTTACTAAGCATTCCTTAATCACTTCCTTGATAAATTTATTGTTAGTTGTTGGCATCGATTTGTTTGCTAAGACAAGTTTTATTTGGGAAATCCTTGTATTATTATACATGATTCCTTCCCACAGAAAACCAAAGAAAGGATCCGAAATCCAATTGTTCAGGGAAAATGCTTTCTGTACCTCTCTAAGAGCATTAACGTCATCTCTAGAGGTTGCATTCTGGGTGGCAATGAGGCTGTACATCTCAACACTATTGATTATAAGACTATGATGATAGAAATTGGATTGTAGACTCACAGTTGTACCTCTTGTTCCCTTATATTGGAAGGCTACCTCTATAGTAGAAAAAATTTATCCACCAGATCAATTCATGGCTTCAGGATGAGGTTATTAATTCCAACTAAGAAGGATTTTGTTTCTGATGAATCAATCTTTGCAATAAACAATAGCACTATGGCTTTTGTAGTCATGGATTTTTAGAGGCTCAAATATATGTCATCAAAGTCACTTGTATTGCTGACGATGGTTGTCTGCATTACACTAACTGGAGGAAATTTGTCAGTTTTGTTTATTGAAACTAACTTGGAAGTCTTCACCAAATTAGTTCCCAAAGGCCACCAAGGATACCACATTCAGTCAAATTGGTCTTGAGGATACCTAGTTGTTTTGGCATCACCTCCCAAATTATCTCTTTCTATTAAACCAAACATGGTTTCTTGTTTAGCCATTTTATACATCCCTTTCTTAAGACATCTCAACTCTATAGCCAAGATAAATGGATCATCATGTTCTGAGGTTCGGATCAAGCAAATATGCACAACTTCATCTGCACTCACCAAAATGTCCTCACTCTGTATATAGTAACTGTCCAATATCTTTGCTTCCATGTATAACATATCGAGGGTCTCAATAGAGTAATTGAAGCCTCAAGATCTAGTTGAATTAGCATCAATAAATGATACTCTCAAAAGGTGGGGCACATTTGGGGTGAGGGGCAATTCATAGAAAGACTTATTAAGAGGCCTAGGAAACACTCAAAGGCTTCCCAAATAAAAATCAACATTGTCCTTGTAGTATGATTCTTCTTTCTCACTAAGTTTTATGCAATAGTCATCTGTAACCCATGAAATATTAGTTATAGGATTAGTACCATTTTCTTTTCCCCCACAATTAGTACTAAAAAAATTCTTGTTGAGTATTAGCAAAAAGTGCGCACCACAGGAGGAAGAGGAAAAGACTCACGATGCCAACATATTTGTTTTAAATATCCCTGTTATTTTACCTTTATCTCCACATTCCAAAGCTAACTACCTACACATCAATGGTGAGAATGGAGGGGCACTACAACATATCTATATTTAAAAATATATCTAAAGTACATCGAGAGATATCCTTCTTGAGGCATTTATTCCACCTATGTGTGGTAAATTGATTAAAAAATGAGATCCTCGAGAATGATATCTCTCAGCATACTTTAGATATATTTTTTAAATGTAGATATGCTAGTAGCATCCAGAGTGACAAGCTTAATTCTAACTATATTATATATCTTAAGAATTATTATAATTATATAATATAATATTATAATATAGGTTAGATATATTATTATAATATTGTTACCATTTTTTTTACCTACAGCTCAAATTGGCCGAGCTGAAACATTTGTTCATTTTAAGGTGAAAGATTTCAATTTGTTTCTTCTTTGCTTAAGCCTTTGAACATATTGAATTTTATGAGAAAAGTTTAGTTGTTTTAGTACAATGTGTTTCATGAGGGAAAGTATTCAGTTTGCTATTCAGATGTTTAACAGAAGAGAGACAACTAGTTCATCATTCATTGCTTTATAGAGTTTCATGAGAGATAAGAGATATTTCATTTCATTACAATGATCATTCAATTTTACAAATGAGATACAAATGGAATAAACATTACATTGAATGAAAGAAAGATAAGTCAAATGTCCCACACAAGCTGTGGGAATAGCTGAACTAGTACAAACATAGGAAATACACTATGCATCTAGAAATAAGAAGGGGAAAGAGCATATCCATCACTGTATGTTTGAGGTATTGGTTTGATCTTCATTTGCAATTGGCTACTCATCACTCTGATATTTGAATAAACCTGTATCATGGCAATAAGGATTATTAGAGCTCTAGATATGGTTTCCTATGTGCTTATCAACATAGACATAATGCATTGCCTAAGATGCACTAAGCTAGAAGATCAAATCACCCATATGTAAGAGAGCTTGAAGAGATGAACATCATTGAACTTCATTGTTTTTTTAAACTAACATGTTTGTTTCCTGTGCAAGTATAGAAAAAGTTATGTTGCGGGTTTGAAGACATTTTAGCATGCGGTGCAAAGTTGGCTCCCATAAGGGTTGAGCCTAGCATGCTGCCCTTGAATCTTAAGAGGGGATGGAAAAGGAGTACACATTTTTGTTTCTCAAATCAAAACATATCTAGCTAAGGAGTATTACATTCATTGAGTGCATAAGCTATAAGCTAATTGCCCATCTATAATTGTTAGGTCAAATGAGATGAAATGAAAGATATAAAAGAGTAGTGAATTCATGCAAGGCATCTCAACAATCATTACGTAAGAAGAAGAATACAATTGTAAGAAATGACATGACAGCAGTCTTATGTTGGTCAAGACATATGGCATCCAATGCCAACATAAAAGATGGATTGTAAACATATTTATTAAATAATTTTTCATAATGCTTGCATACAAGAGGCAGAAGAAAGTGACTGTGTCATCATAAGTAGATGTTAAAAGAGCTATCATATGCATTGTAATTGATCAAGGATTCAGTCCTTCATCAGAGAAAATCATTTGGATAGTAATAGAACAATAGGTATTTATCTTTTATTAATGAAGTATGCCATTATCATTCAAAGCATGAAGCAACCATAGAGTTTCAAAGTTAGCCATGACTCATCAGTCATTATAATCACATATGTCCTGATACAATAAATGTCATCATGACCTTTTGTAATGAAATGACAAATCATAAGCTAAAAGTACTATTACAGGAGCTTTGAAAGCAAGGATACAGCATTTGAAACATACAGTGAGCTCAAGAGCATATGAGAGGTGTAGTCTCAAGAGTTAATCTTTAAGTATAGTCGTAATAAAATGTTTCTATCAAGTTTTCCATACATTCTTATGCCAAACCATAGTCATCAAGTGGTGAGAGATACATGCATGTATGATTGTATAAGCATAGAACTTTAGGACACATCTCATCATGGCAAATGGTGTAGTTTCAATGTTCATGTGCAGCTCAGAATGAATCAAGAGAAGAACATTTATATGTTATCCCATTTTATGTTTTTCAAGAGCCAAATGCAGTAAGTTATGTGTGTGAACATCATAAGTGTATATATGCTACTGCAGAGGAGATTTGAAAACACATTTTGTTGCCTTTGAAAAAGGGAGCATCATATGACAGAGTGTATCTGAGGCAGTTTATGGAGCCCTCGTTTTCATTCAAGACCAGAGCAAAGATAAAATGTAGGAAAAAAATATATTTTGGGTTCTCCTGAAACAACTATAAATGTGTGTTTTCTTTAAAATGTAAAAACCCTAAGCATGTTGTATAGAAAGATCGAACATACAAAAAAGAATGAAACTTGGAGCCTTTTCAATAGAAAGTGACATTCAGAAATAATGTATTAAGCCAGAAATAGCCGCGGGCCTATAATGGGTTCTTCTCATGGCATAGTAAACCCGACTCTTGGTTTCAAGTATTGACCTCATGTACAGAAGAAATAAAATATTTTGAGCCTATGCAAGTGAAAATATTTAGGAAATAAAAGAAAATGAGTACATATGCAGCCATAGCCTACAGTATAAAGTTACACACAGAAATATCAAATAAATCTTCTTTATAATTTCAGCCATAGAAATGTTGACTATCATCATTAAGAAGCCCAATTCAAGCAAGACTATCATATACAAGAAAAGAAGGTTTTGAGTTATGTCGACCAGAGCAATCACCCAGAAGTGAGAAAAATGCTTGAAGACAAATATAGACCACAGCTTATAAAACACAGTGATCTCATAATGTTTCAAACAAAGGATTATATATTGTTTTTGCAGCTTAAAGGAAAACAATACATTTTTAGTTTCATGGGCTCAGAGCCTTGTTTTAATTAAAAAATCAAAGAGATGATGTAAAGTTCAAAAGAAGAACTTACCTTTTTGGAGATGTATATGTAGATTGGTTGCAGATTTTTGCCCTTTTTAGGGTCTCAAAACGAATAAAGTTTAGTTTGATGGCGGCCTCAAAGTCACAGAGGAGGAATGAATATCAGAGAAAGAAACACAAATGTATCAAAATATTATAATATCCACAGCATAAAAGCCAAAGAAACTAGTGATGACTAAAGGAAATGGTTCAATCTGTAACATAGAAGTGTTTACCTTCCATTTTCTATTGAAAATCCTTAGAAAAATGCATGCAGACAGCAAGAAATTGAAATGTTTTAGCTTCAAACCCTAGCCTTCCATGGCTGCCACAGGTAGCGCTCTTTCATCCAAAATGTCAAACACCAAATGATGCAAAAAGTTAGGGCTTCAAAAAGTTTTGTGTCTTAGGTTTTTCCTCTTTTTGCCCTAGTTCAATGTCATTTTGTCACATTAATTTCAAAATCAAATGCTTCGACTAATGCCCATGGCATTAAGTCCCTTACATATCCGATGCCTAGGTTATTGTTGTGATGTTCACAACACGCCCCATTTTGCTCCTTAGCAAAACGAGGACCCCTGCTGGTGTCTTGCTTTTTGCTCCTGCTTGTGTTTTTTCTGCTTTCTGGCAGTCTGGTAAAAATGAAGGTCAGGTGCATCATCATCATGATATTGCATAAGGTAGGTCATCATCATGAGGTCTGTTTGTCAAAATTCATATTTTATTTCTGTGACCTCATATTTTGAAAGAGCTTGAAATTTCATGCAGGTTTGCCTTTTACTTCACTTGAAAATTCGACCATATGTGGAAGTTATGCACGGTCAAAGTCTTGGTCAAACCTGATATTCGCAGGAGGATCATCATTTTTTATTCTAAGTCATGTTGACATCATCATCATGATCTTCGCATTATGCAGCATCATGATATCTTTTAGGAAGGTCATGTTATAAACTCGGTTTTGCTGAAGAGCGTCATCATCATCATATTTTAAACGCACCCCCCGATAATATCCTGAGGTTCGAAATATCATGATGACATTAACTTTAAGTCGAGGTAAGTTCCCCCCGTCGAGCGGCCTTTGTATCGCGAGCATCATCATGATATCCTTGCATCGCCTGATCTTAAAATATCATGCTGATGGTATAGGATCACCCTAACTTAACAAAATCACCTTCGGCATATTTACATGCGCACGTTCAAAACCTATTGGAGGGTCATCATCATGATATTTGCTGGCATTCGAATATCATGATGACGACGACTTCATATCCTCCTGGTCTCCCTTTCGCAAGGTCGTCATCATGATATTTGCTGAACTTCGAAATATGATGATGACGGCTTCTTGATCATCATCCTGATCTTTCACAGAACATTCTCTGAAATTCGCTAAGTAATGAAGACATCATCATGATAATTTCGAAGGAGGATCATCATCTTTATATCCTCCTGATATCCGTTTGCCGAAACATCATGATGATCAGCCTATCTATTAAGAGGGGTTCGATATTGCATTTCTTAAACAGCATCATCATATTTTACAATATCACCCTAGCGCGAATATGATGATGACGTCTTATTCCAAGTTCGACACAAGCCGCAAATATGATGATGATCTTCATCATGCTGATTTTTATCGAGAGGGTTGCCTTGGCCGCAAAAGGGTCATATTATGCTCATCATCCTGATCATGCTCCTTAGGTGACCCGATATTGCAATTATCCCCCTGATCTTAACCGAATATGACGATGACATCATCCTTAGCATTTCAGTGAAGCCCGAATATCATGATGACGTCACCATCATCTTCCTTTCCTCGGCAGCATGATTATAGTCGCATCCTCCTATTCTCCTTCAAATATGATGATGATGTTGTTGTTCGTTTCTCCATATGCAGAAGTCAAATATCATGATGACGTTCATCTGAACCTTCAGGAGGGAAAGCATCATATTTTCCGAAATATCATGATGATGAGGTTTATCGACTAACCTATTTTTTTTTACGCACCGACTGCGATGATCATGCCGATGGGCGGGAAATGAAGCGGTGGAGTTTTAAAGTGTTTTTTTTGGCGCCTCTGACTTTTTTTCAGTCAGCGATGGTTGACCCATCAATTTTGAGCAGCTTGGGCGCATTTTTCACGCGTTTTGAGCGGATTTTGGATCTGATTTCCGCGATCTTGCGCAGTCACTTGGATTTAAACGCTTATTCTAGTTTCCTGCTGTTTTTTGTGATAAATGTGAAACTTATTGCTGGTCTTGTCTTGCAGGCTTGCAGTTGAGGAAGCAGCTGGAAAGTCAATACAGTGACCTCATGGAGGCAGAAGATCAGATCTCAGGAGCAAGAAGATAGAGATGAAATGCAAAAGTCAAAGCCATTCAAGTGAAGAGGAAGGTCGCAGCTGGAGATATTATTGCAAAAGACAGACAGAAGTTATTGCCCAGCTGCTGGAACTTCTCAGAAGGGGCAATATTTCGCCCAGATTTGACCACAGCTCAGAGATATTTTTGAGAACTGGTTCACCTGCATTTATTGCTGTAACTAGAGGTTTGAACCAGGGGTTCAGTTAGGTTTTTTTTTGCTGTAGTGAGGACAATCAGAATGTTATATATTGTGCCTCTCTACACTGTAATACTTTACAACAGGGGCTACACACAGAGATTTTAGGAAAATACAGCAGGATAGCTTAGCATAGTTTAGAGTAGAAGAAGGAGGTCGCCTGTTTGTCTGCAGTAAGGTGCGCGTGGAATGTCTGGCTGCCTTACTGTATCTGTAAAGCTTGTAAGTTCTCTGTAGTATGATCAATGAAACTAAGAGTCATTCTTACATTGTAAATCATGTATGGCTATTCGTTTCTAATGCAATAGAATCTGGAGTTCTGCATCTATCTTCTGAGTGTTCTCCTGCTCTTCTTTGTGTTTTGAAATATCTTCTTTGAGAGCTTGCAATTTTAAATGTATGTTTGTGAAAATGCTCAGGACTTACATTTAAGGTTTCTACTGTGGATTTGATCAGATTACTGTGGTATTTACATAGTGGATAACAGAAACATTTAGATCCTTCGGTAGATTAGATGAAGTATAGATTAGATCTCTCTAACTTTTCCCAACCCATCTGAATTATCTAGCTAAAAACACAGAAATCTAAAGGAAATTGTCTCAAATCTGAAGAAGCATGCATAACAGAGTCTAAGTAGACAGTTTTCATAAGTACATGAAGAAGGAAGCTGCATAAATCAAAGAAAAACATCTGAAACTTGCAGCACAGTAGCACCTTTATGCAAAGGAATGAAAAGCATTGACATACCTCATGACCTTTTTGCATATTCTTAGGCCAGTAAACCACAAAACAAACCTAAACTACGTAAGGCCCCTTGAACATTACAGCTTCACATTGACCAACTGAACTTGACCAACCGAACCATTGTAGACTTGGGATTAGTTGAATCACCAAATGATTCCTTCTTGTCTTTCAAGTATAGTTTCAGTTCATGTCATGTGAATTTTAACTTATTGTTATGATTGCATCAAAACAGTCATCAACAGTTTTCTGGCGCTAGAAGGAGGGCCGCCTGAGTTAGGTTTCATTTCAAACTGGCTAACGACAGTAACAGAGTGACTAGGTCTAGGTCCAGTTCAGGAGATATCTTTGTGCAACTACCTGATACAAGGCGAAGTAAAAGCCCTTTAATCTGGAATCCAAAGATATCGCAAGCAGGAAGTTCATCTGGAACACCTCCTGGGTCACCTTTTAACATCTGTAGTATTATAAGTCCTGATAGATCACTGTTCAGATCTTTAAATCTTGGTTCAGGCACTTCTGGAGGTCTCAATCCTCCTCTAAATCCTAATCCACCAATCAATCCAGGTATTTCTGCAAGTTCAAGTCAAACTCAAACGCCTGCAATGGCTTATTTCGATGTCAATTCTCCCATATTCTTCAATGATTATCATGACATGCCAAAAAATCCAGAAAAGATATGTCCCAAATACCAGTTGCATCAAGACCCAGAAGATCATATTAGAATATTTAAGGAAGCATGTTTTAGAGCTATGTTAGAGCACGAGGATGTTGTGTGTAGGTTGTTTCCTTACACCTTTAATGAGCAGGCCTCTAGCTGGTATGTAAACTTACCCAATAGTTACATTTCTTCCTGGGCACTTATGGAAGAAGCATTTCTGTCAAGATTTAGAGGACCCATTGACCCTTGTGCTTTGTATCATAAGTTGGCTGCTATAAAACGAGGTGAGGGAGAGTTAATTGATAATTTCAATGACAGATTCCAAAAGGCCTATTCTAGGCTAGCAGCCCCTTATACCATAGCTGATGCTCCCTTGTTGGCTATGTACTATGCTGCCTTGGATCCTTTAACTGCCATGTTTGTCAAAAGGAAACCTGACATAGATTCAGTATCCAAAGCCTATAAAGAGGCAGCCTCAGTGAACCAAGAAATGAGACATACAACTTACAGTCCATTTGGAGGAAATTTTGGGGTGCAGAATCAGACACACCCATGGAATGGAGTCCCTGTGCAGCATGCTCCACTAATAAATCCGGTTCCTTCTTACACACCTGTGTATAATCCTACTCCAATCCAGGCTATAACTCCTTACACGGCTAGTACTTCCAATAACAGTCAAAATAATGGTCAGCCTTTCTTCCAACTTCCTAGGGATGTAACTGTGGCAAAAGCACAAGATGATAGGGAAGACATCAAAGAAATTACTGCACATTTGAAGAGATTAACAACCGAAGTGACACAGCTAAGAAATGAGAATCTCTATGGCAGAAGCAACCAAAACTACAATCCACCTCAAGGTCACAACCAAGGCCAAAATCAGAATTATAGTCTCAACCAGAACCAGCAGTACAATCAGAACCAAAACTACAATCAGCATCAAGGCCCCGGTCAGGGGCAACCAATGCAAAATAGGGGGCCAGTGATAGATAATAGGACCTGGGGCAATAATAACAAGAACCAGAATCAACCTAGGCCACCCAAGACATGGAACACTGGGCCCAACAACGGTACTCTGGCTTCTCCTTTCGAGAATACGGATAATCATGGTGCAAAACAAATAACTAACATACAAATGGCCAATACAACACCCAAAAATTGGTGCAGATTTCACAATACTAATGCCCATGCTGAGCATGACTGTCCACAGTTCCACTTGGCAGCTAGTATCTTCAACGTAGATGTACAGCCTCCTACCTCAGAATTTCTCATTCCTAAGGGTAATGAGGTAGTACCCTCAGAATATGACACAGCATTAGTCTTAGAAATGTTTACCTTTGCAACTGCAGAAGAGAGGGAGGATGAATTGCTAGAGGATGAACCATACTATTGTGAAAGTCTTTATCCCGAATCAGCCTTTGTGTTAAATACTTTTCAGTTTCCTTTTGAATCTGAAAACGAGATATTAAATGAAACAGAGGAGGTGCAGGCCTTTCAACAGACAAATAAAAGCCACACCTACCATTTGAGGAACAACCCTAGGCCGGGAGGACCTTTCACCACTTCCACTCCTCCGAATAACATCAATACACCCCCAGATCAGAATGCTAGCAACAATCCTGCCATACTTAAAGCTAGTCAGCACACAAATAACAGAACAGCAGTGCAAAAGGATCAAACAAGTAAGACAGAAGCAGTAGAGACAACAAGACTAATGAATTACTTGTCAGAGGAAATAAAGAAAATGAAGGTCAGCATACCTCTAAATGAATTATTGAAGACCCCAGGGATCAGAAATGCTTTTTTAAAATCCCTGGATACATCCATAACAAACATGGTGTCTGCTGATATAACTGTTCCTAGTAGTGATTCACCACCTAAGGAGAAAGGTAAGAAAGTTGAGCAGCCTTCCAACACCAATGTAGTAATACATGCGGATAAGAGGGATACTCAACCTTTCTTGTTAACTGTTAGGTTGTGTGGGAAGAATATACACAATTGCATGGTAGATTCTGGTGCTTCAGCCAACGTAATGCCCTTAGGAATATGTAAAACTCTCGGGCTGACTCCCACCAAATCTGCCAAGGTTGTCACACAATTAGATAAGACCGAGGTTAGTGTGATAGGAGAACTCATGAACATACAGGTGCAGTTAGCTTCAGACCCTAGGGTGAGCCAAATCATTGACATCCAAGTAGTGGATATACCCATAAATTATGGAATGTTGCTGAGTAGGGATTGGTCCAAGACATTAAACGGATATATGGCTACTGACTTTTCACACATGTGGTTACCATGGAGAGGTATCCCAAACCAGATCAGAATAAAGGCAGAGCCCAGAATGAGACATATGATAACAGAGTATAATCGAACTAATGAAATCTTATATGCTGCTGTTGAGCCAGGTGTCTATAGAGTTACCAACAATGGGACGCAGATTGAGGAGGTTATGATGTTAAACAGTAGAAAGAAGTGTGTCAGCAATAGAACAGCACTATTCATTAAGTCTGACGGAAATTCTTCAGATGAGGAAAACAATGCAATAGACAGATTTGGTCATGACATTAGACAAGAGGTGGAAGAGTGCGTTACATACAATTTCCCAGTCCAATATGTGTATAAGGCTGAAAGTTGGCAAGGAAGTGAGGAGATTATTAGGCGACAGGAGGATGCAGCAGCAACGGTCGTTAAATGTGTAGAGGATACAACGATGGAACCAATGCTAGGAATAAAGGATAATAAAATCTCTCTCCAGGAGTCATGTGATGATTGTTGCAGGTTAATAGAAGCAAACTCCACACTGGACGATAACTGTGGGTCATCTGATGAACAATTTTTGAAAGAAGAGGGTACAGAGGATCATGTAGCTGCTGTGCACAATCAGACATCACCCCCATACCATGTTGAAAATAAAACAGGGGAGTATTCCTATCAATCAAAAGATGTCATCCCACTTTTACTCTCAAGTGATTTAGAAATGATTAATTTCTGTATGTCAGATTATGATGATGAAGATACTTACTTAAGTGCTGATGTGCAGGAAACTAATGAGAACATTGAGAGATGTGCTAAATTTGAGGATAAACTGAACATCCAGAATGAAGGAACAAAGCTGGATGAAGATGAAGAAATGATACATCTAGAGTCATTCATCTTTCAACTTGAAAAAGGACTAGACATAGAGCTGGGCAATGAAAATGCAGAGCTAGATGAAGAGCCAGCTACTAATAAACAAGTGTGTTCCACAGAGCTAAAGGCACATCAGGTTGTCTCTTTCCTTTCCTTAGTAAACAATGATAAATGCTATTTTGATTATGGAAATTCAAGAGATAAGACATGCATATGGATTAATCATAAACCTGATGAGCAGCCTCAGTTACTAGTTAAGAGCTATTCTGATAAACACAATGAATCTAGAATATCAGATTTTTTTTCAGAATTCAAAGATAAATCTGCTAGGATGAGAACCATCACCAGTACCCTGTTACTCCTGCACAACCTAAAGAAATATGCAAGTAGGGGTGTTCTTGGGTCTTTTTTCCTGGGTTTCAGTTTGCCTTGGAGAGGCTGGTATATAGTCTGATGGGGTAGTTGTTAGTTATTTTTTTTTTTTTTTTGTGTGTTCTTCTTTTGCTTTTTTCTTTTTTTAGGTTAGTTGTTTATAGCTTGTCTTCCGTTTGTTTTGTTTTTTTTATTTCTTCTGTTTGTACAGTTTTTTCTTTTGCTGTGTTGTTTGTACAGCCTGTTTGCTTGGTCTGTTTGTTGTCTCCTCAGCAGGGATCTTTATTTTACTGTAGAGTATTAGGGAGCAGAACTAGCAACCATTCAAAATAGTATATAATTTAGGATATTCAGGTTAACCATTTGCAATTTACACATAGCTTGTCACTGTCATGAATGTAGAGAGTTGTTCATCTTCTGAAGTTTCGTATTCAATAAATGTGATTGAGAATTCGAAGCAGGTTTCTCACGATGACACACCTAAAATCCTTGGGTTTGTTGAACCTACCAGTGTAGATATTAGGTGAAAAATCAGAGGTCACCCTTGCTACCATTACAATTCTCAGCTTAATTTCAGCAAGTGTCCACTCCTTGCATCATCATGAAGTTACAAATTGCTATACCTTATGAGATCTTTCAAAATTAGAAAACAAAAAATAAATAAATAAATAAATAAAGCGGATTATACTGAAAATCCAGATTAAGCCATCTAAGTAACTCTACCGGGGCTATGGACGCTCGCTGGCAGTGGGGCTCTACTTAGGAGAATTGTAACGATAACCTTGCCGGGGCTATGGACGCTCGCTGGCAGCAAGGTTCTATCCGGTCGGCTATGAGGGAATATCCTCACCTACGTAGGCTAATGTCAGTCACTGGTTTGTTCAACCGATCTTCAAGATGAGGATAATTAATCACATCCACACAACTAAACTGAAAATGGAAATTCATGCATCTTTATTGAACACTTTGAGTCTCAAGCTGAATAGTAATTTGCAGGAAAAGATAGTTGGAAGTTATGAGTTCATTACATCTAGTTTCCTTGAACACTCTGAATTTAATTGTTTTGTTTTGGTTGCTAGTTGTTGTGATGTTCACAACACGCCCCATTTTGCTCCTTAGCAAAACGAGGACCCCTGCTGGTGTCTTGCTTTTTGCTCCTGCTTGTGTTTTTTCTGCTTTCTGGCAGTCTGGTAAAAATGAAGGTCAGGTGCATCATCATCATGATATTGCATAAGGTAGGTCATCATCATGAGGTCTGTTTGTCAAAATTCATATTTTGTTTCTGTGACCTCATATTTTGAAAGAGCTTGAAATTTCATGCAGGTTTGCCTTTTACTTCACTTGAAAATTCGACCATATGTGGAAGTTATGCACGGTCAAAGTCTTGGTCAAACCTGATATTCGCAGGAGGATCATCATTTTTTATTCTAAGTCATGTTGACATCATCATCATGATCTTCGCATTATGCAGCATCATGATATCTTTTAGGAAGGTCATGTTATAAACTCGGTTTTGCTGAAGAGCGTCATCATCATCATATTTTAAACGCACCCCCCGATAATATCCTGAGGTTCGAAATATCATGATGACATTAACTTTAAGTCGAGGTAAGTTCCCCCCGTCGAGCGGCCTTTGTATCGCGAGCATCATCATGATATCCTTGCATCGCCTGATCTTAAAATATCATGCTGATGGTATAGGATCACCCTGACTTAACAAAATCACCTTCGGCATATTTACATGCGCACGTTCAAAACCTATTGGAGGGTCATCATCATGATATTTGCTGGCATTCGAATATCATGATGACGACGACTTCATATCCTCCTGGTCTCCCTTTCGCAAGGTCGTCATCATGATATTTGCTGAACTTCGAAATATGATGATGACGGCTTCTTGATCATCATCCTGATCTTTCACAGAACATTCTCTGAAATTCGCTAAGTAATGAAGACATCATCATGATAATTTCGAAGGAGGATCATCATCTTTATATCCTCCTGATATCCGTTTGCCGAAACATCATGATGATCAGCCTATCTATTAAGAGGGGTTCGATATTGCATTTCTTAAACAGCATCATCATATTTTACAATATCACCCTAGCGCGAATATGATGATGACGTCTTATTCCAAGTTCGACACAAGCCGCAAATATGATGATGATCTTCATCATGCTGATTTTTATCGAGAGGGTTGCCTTGGCCGCAAAAGGGTCATATTATGCTCATCATCCTGATCATGCTCCTTAGGTGACCCGATATTGCAATTATCCCCCTGATCTTAACCGAATATGACGATGACGTCATCCTTAGCATTTCAGTGAAGCCCGAATATCATGATGACGTCACCATCATCTTCCTTTCCTCGGCAGCATGATTATAGTCGCATCCTCCTATTCTCCTTCAAATATGATGATGATGTTGTTGTTCGTTTCTCCATATGCAGAAGTCAAATATCATGATGACGTTCATCTGAACCTTTAGGAGGGAAAGCATCATATTTTCTGAAATATCATGATGATGAGGTTTATCGACTAACCTATTTTTTTTACGCACCGACTGCGATGATCATGCCGATGGGCGGGAAATGAAGCGGTGGAGTTTTAAAGTGTTTTTTTTGGCGCCTCTGACTTTTTTTCAGTCAGCGATGGTTGACCCATCAATTTTGAGCAGCTTGGGCGCATTTTTCACGCGTTTTGAGCGGATTTTGGATCTGATTTCCGCGATCTTGCGCAGTCACTTGGATTTAAACGCTTATTCTAGTTTCCTGCTGTTTTTTGTGATAAATGTGAAACTTATTGCTGGTCTTGTCTTGCAGGCTTGCAGTTGAGGAAGCAGCTGGAAAGTCAATACAGTGACCTCATGGAGGCAGAAGATCAGATCTCAGGAGCAAGAAGATAGAGATGAAATGCAAAAGTCAAAGCCATTCAAGTGAAGAGGAAGGTCGCAGCTGGAGATATTATTGCAAAAGACAGACAGAAGTTATTGCCCAGCTGCTGGAACTTCTCAGAAGGGGCAATATTTCGCCCAGATTTGACCACAGCTCAGAGATATTTTTGAGAACTGGTTCACCTGCATTTATTGCTGTAACTAGAGGTTTGAACCAGGGGTTCAGTTAGGTTTTTTTTGCTGTAGTGAGGACAATGAGAATGTTATATATTGTGCCTCTCTACACTGTAATACTTTACAACAGGGGCTACACACAGAGATTTTAGGAAAATACAGCAGGATAGCTTAGCATAGTTTAGAGTAGAAGAAGGAGGTCGCCTGTTTGTCTGCAGTAAGGTGCGCGTGGAATGTCTGGCTGCCTTACTGTATCTGTAAAGCTTGTAAGTTCTCTGTAGTATGATCAATGAAACTAAGAGTCATTCTTACATTGTAAATCATGTATGGCTATTCGTTTCTAATGCAATAGAATCTGGAGTTCTGCATCTATCTTCTGAGTGTTCTCCTGCTCTTCTTTGTGTTTTGAAATATCTTCTTTGAGAGCTTGCAATTTTAAATGTATGTTTGTGAAAATGCTCAGGACTTACATTTAAGGTTTCTACTGTGGATTTGATCAGATTACTGTGGTATTTACATAGTGGATAACAGAAACATTTAGATCCTTCGGTAGATTAGATGAAGTATAGATTAGATCTCTCTAACTTTTCCCAACCCATCTGAATTATCTAGCTAAAAACGCAGAAATCTAAAGGAAATTGTCTCAAATCTGAAGAAGCATGCATAACAGAGTCTAAGTAGACAGTTTTCATAAGTACATGAAGAAGGAAGCTGCATAAATCAAAGAAAAACATCTGAAACTTGCAGCACAGTAGCACCTTTATGCAAAGGAATGAAAAGCATTGACATACCTCATGACCTTTTTGCATATTCTTAGGCCAGTAAACCACAAAACAAACCTAAACTACGTAAGGCCCCTTGAACATTACAGCTTCACATTGACCAACTGAACTTGACCAACCGAACCATTGTAGACTTGGGATTAGTTGAATCACCAAATGATTCCTTCTTGTCTTTCAAGTATAGTTTCAGTTCATGTCATGTGAATTTTAACTTATTGTTATGATTGCATCAAAACAGTCATCAACAGTTATGTACTTTAAGACCTCGATTGGCCCTTTGTCATTTGGAGGTAAGTCCATAAAATGACAGCCATACCTTATAATTTCTTGCAAATCAAATAGGGAAGACCCTTAGGCATTTTCATTTTTTCCAAGATACCTTTGTAATTTTATGATTTTTCTAGAAAATCAAAAGCCTTGTAATAGTATTTTTGCAAAAATCAAGTTGAGGCAAATTAGCGAATAAAACTGCAAAATCATTGTAAAGCATTATTTAAAGCCATGTTTTATAAATTGCTTTTAAATAATTACTATTTTAATGCAGTTAAAGCCAGTAAAGCAGACAAAATCTTACTTTTCCAGATTTATTTTCTTTGGGCGAAATTGAGAAGATATGGACAAAATAGAGCATCTATGGAGTAGATAAAGAATTTTTTTGGAGTTTTTTGGTGAGACCACTTTGGAGAGAATTTTGGTAGCCTTTACACTCAGTTTGGGTTTTAGTATCTTTTTTGGTGGCTTTTTCTAGGAGCTCAAAAATGGATCAACAAGACTATTTTTAGGATTTTTTAGCTTTTTTCCTGGGAGATCATTTTACAGGCATATATTGGAGAAAAAATATCGTTGTTTATTCTCGCTTGATCATAGGCAGAGAGTTTGTATACACATTTTGACTTAGAGTTTCAGATTTCATGGACTCCTTTTAGTTCAATATAGCAGAGCATTCCTACCTCATTTCTTTTGCCTCATGGTCGCAGTATTGATTTGGTGTTCATTGTGATAATAAGTATTTTGTCCTTTGTCATGTATCTTTACTATGAAACTGTATGCAAATATTTCATATGATTCTAATTGTGTGTTGTGTTCAAATTGAACCTTCATGCAAATTATTTTTGAGTTGTATGTTCTAGGTGAGGTTGTGAAAGTTCATGTTTAAGTAGCTATTTGTGAGAGAAATCATTAACACAAGTCATAGTTTTGGAGATTAGATTTTAGAATTTAAATTTCAGTCATCTTCTCACCCTTTTCCTCAGCAAATCATTTAGATTCGAAAATTCATTAGGAGAACCAACTCACTATGGAGGTCCACTCCAAGTATAGGAAACCCACAAGCCTAGGAGTGTTCCCATGTGTCAATAGGTAGCTAGGTTGATAACTTGGTCTGGGTGCATATCTGATTGATTACAAATATTTTATATATAATATAACCCCAACCCTAACCCTAACATTAATCTTGAGAATAATTCTAACCCTAATTATGCCAAAGGCATTCCCTTTGTGGACAAAGTGGGTTGGCTTTACAAATCCACGGTCTCCATTGGTGCAGAGGCGTGCAATATGATTGCAACATCCTCGACAGCTAGATTTTGCCATTTTTTTCTGTCGTCGTCTAGTCTGCATTGTCATTTTTTCTGTCAACGGCTAAAAATAGCCACACCAGTCAGCTAATGGTTGAAAGATCTCTCCCATTTATTTTTTTACCAGTTTCTTTTCCCGCTCCCCCTTTCATGAAATTTTCTAAACTTGTTAGTTAAAAAAATCGTGTCAGAAGAAGTCTCATTATCCCCCGCTGGCTACCCTGAAAAGGGAAAACAATTTAGAGCAAACAACTCAAGTGAGCATATCAAATATATATGATTACTAGATACTTTAATAGTTTTTTTTTTTTGTTTTTGCTTCATACCCCTATATAGCATAGTCATTATTAACATTTCATTACTAATCTTTAAATATAGGTTTGTTGAACTTAAAACATTAAAAAAATGTAGATACCAAAATATTAATTTATATTAATATGATTTATATACGATAATGGTTTTTAAAAATATATAATTATAATATATAAATATTCTTAATTATTAAGCAATGAAATAAAAATCATATTAATTATATATAAAATTCATTATAATATATAATTATAATTAACTTTTAGAATAAGAAAATTGTTTTTTATAATTAAAATGTCTATGACAAGATATTATTTAGTCACGGGATATTTTTGCTTTGCTCTAAAATCACAAGCTTTACTAACATCTTGATAGTGTGGCCTATGAATTAAGTCATTTATTTTATATTGCTTTCAAATCTGGGTTTTAACGATGATATTGTCTCGCCCATTTCATATTTCCATCGCTACCTTACATATTTCCAGTGACTGAAAGGGTTATCCCATCTTTCTAGTGTCCATTGCACCCACATCTAGATCACTACTTCATTCACTATGTTCTTCTAAGGATAGACATGTACGAATCCTTTTAGAGCTAGAAAATACACAGGGCTTCATGAGTGGGAGGTGACCTCATTCACATGTAGGAGAGCTTTCTCATTGCAATGTCTATAGGCAGGTATGACCATCAAGACTTGTAGATCAAATGTATCCTAATGATGCCTTTGGTATTTTTTGAATTCTGTAAAGTGTTCACACTATGGGCATTATGGTAATTTCTAAAAAAATATTAAAATTAAAATCTAAAAATTAAATGATATACAATTTTTTTAAAAATAAAATATATATTTTTAAAAATTACTAAATATTAAGATAAATATTATAACAATATAAGTAAGCTATTTACATTTGAAAAGAAATATTTTTATTTTGGCAAATGAAATTAATAAAGTAATATAATTAGATTAACTTAAGAAATTATTTTAGAAGGTAAAAATATTTAGTTTCATTTGTGGTAGGAAGATGTATAAATTATAACTACGTCTATTAAAAGTTTGCAATGGGTACACTGAGATAGCATGTGTCTTGTCCAAGTTCAATCCTACATATATTTTTATTTAATTATAGATTTGTTTATGTTATATTTTTTATATATTTAATAATGTATATTATGTAAAATATAATATATAATAAATATAATTACATTGCAAAAATACCCTAATGTGTTGAACCATTCTACTATTTACTGGATTGATCTACCAAACTATGTACTTGTACAACTTGATAGATTGAATTCATAGTTGTCGAAGAATATTGAAGATAACAAGCTCAAGCATGCAAGTGTCCTAGATGATTTCATGTAAATTTGACTTGTTTGTCAACAACACTCAACAACACATATCATTACATTCTTTCAATTCTACTGATGGATGGACAACAACCATTCACCATCAACAAAACTATATGCTCTCATCTCAAAAAATTACTTATTACTTTTTTCAACATGCTATCTCGATCTACCCATTGACAACTACCTTGCTTTTGGAGGACATGAAGAAAGAAGCGTTCAACAAGATCATGACTAGACCTTCAAACATTGAAGCCATTTTAGTGTCCAGAAAAGAGCATGTTCTTGGTAAGAGGTACTTCTCTACAAAGACTAGAATGGAAGATACACTGAAGCTGTAACACCCCGCCAAGAAACCCTAGAGAATAGCTTGACTATGCTAACCAAAAAGGGGAATTTTTTATTAAAGAAATAAATAACGAAGAAATATAAATCATATTTATTCAAACATCTAATTAAGCTTTATCCTCTAGGGAATCCATAGCTGCATTACTAACAACTATTAAAATGATCTAACCAACATTATGAATTAACTAACAACCATGGTTCATTCTAAATCTAATTGCATCAAATGAATAAACACATACATTTCAATATTATATCATCAGATAAGTAAGCATCTAGATCACGTATAGGATTACAAGTACATATACAATTTTCCTTACATGAGAGTATATTATTACAATGTTACAATATCACCTTCCTGAAAACATTGGGATCGATACATCAAGATAACAGTACATGATTCAACTGATATACATAACTAGAATATAATCATAAATAAGTATCTCCTCAAACTAGTACACGATCCAGAATCTGCTACATGAGATAAATTCTTCTTGTACACAAACAACAGCAAAGAACCAATGGAGATAAAGCACAACCACCTGACCATGTGGAACCCTAAGGTCCACCCCTCATGCTAGGAGATAACAATAAGGTCCCACTAAGCAAACAGTCAAGAAGACAATAGGCTAACAGGTGCAAGGACTACACATGACTCTAATACAACACTGGTCAATATGAACATCACAAGCAACTCAAACAACACTTTCAGAGGCAATCACACAATGAAAGGGGAAAACACAATTAGGGAATGCCAGGCTACAATAGGGAAGAGTATCATTGCATGGCCCTGACACGGGTTACCCTGGCAGTCTCTCACTAGATGCGGCCAAATAGGGTGACACATGCAGTTCACCAACATTCCTTTCATGAGGACAAGGAAGTTGATCTTGCCAACTAGGCCTTCTCATCGCATCCTTAGCCTGAATGAGCACTACAGGCATGGGTGAGGCATCCAATTATCTTATTTAGTGTGGAAACTACCCAACCCTCTAAATTTATTATTAAGTTATCATTGGATTAACAACTTCCAATGGGTTACCCTAGCAAGCCACTTTGGGTGCCAACCCCACATTGAAAGCCACTCCCCCTTCACTGCATCTAGATTCTCAAAGCCCACAACATAAACCAAGCATGAACTATCACATTTCTCATCATGATGCATTTACAACACAAAATATACATCATTTCATATCACACAGAACAAGACATTACCCATCTTGCATAGTCATCATAACCTCATGAATAGGTACACTGAGCAAGGCATTATCCATCTTGCATGTGTATCATACCAACATGAATAGGAGGCAACATTCTAGTATTGCATTTCACTCAACTCACATGATGCACACATAGCCAACCCCCACACAATCATACCCTCCTAAGCCTCTGGAATCAACTTCCCCAAATGACACAAACACTTGACACCACTAAAACACAATGATCTCACATCACATTCACTCTCAAATCCACATCATAAACTAAGATCCTTCTATTGGCAAGAGACACATTGGAGCTTCATGATTGTTGTCATTGATGGCAACAAAGTTCATCCCACACATCCACAGGACATAGTGTACCTATATCGGAAGTTAGATTGAAGAGTGTTATGGTTCAGTAAGCAAGAACAGAGTGTTGTGGCAAGGTCCGACAGTCAGGTCCGGATCTCTAAGAGGAAGTATCTTTAGAAAGTACGGACTTGGGGAAGTCAAGAGGAATACCTTGACTGGTAAATTCTAGGATTCGAGCCCTCGGTGATGAAAGAGTGAAGAGATACAAGCATTCAAGTATTGGGGTCCTGTTGGCAGAACAGACAGAGGAAGAACTCACCGACAGAGCATCAGACATTATTTTAGATAAGATATTGATGATGATCAAGATTCCTAAGGTATCATTCATGATTGGCTAACATGTTAGATGACTTCTATAAGTATCTTTTTGATCCACATCACTTGGTAAGCAAGGATTCAGCCGACAAACTAAAGTTTGGGAAATGTTGAATATTCTGGATGCTGACTAGAAAGAGGATGAAATCCTTTATGTGGATATATATATACCAAATGGATTTTGATGAGGGAGTGTCATTGTTGGTGTGTAGTGTGTTAAGTGTAAAGAAAAGAAGAAGAGCAAAAAGAAAGTAGTAAGGAAGGTCTGGTATGTGAAAGGACAACAGAACAAAAGAAGAGGAAGGATGAAGTGTAGCAGATTAGTTTACTGAGCCTAATCAGAACTGAACTCCAGCATGTGTGGATGCTTCTCATCAGTTCAAGTATCTTATTATTCTTCTTACAACTTGTAGATAGTGAGTCTCTTGTGAGCAGTGTGCTCGGGTAGTGAGCCCTAATTGGCAAGTGCCATTTTGTATTTCTATTCTTCTAACAGAGAATACAATCTTGGGTTAATCACCCTGTGGTTTTCTCCCCTAATAGGGTGTCCACGTCAAAAATATTGTGTCATGTGTATTTCCATTTCATGGTTATGTTTGCTTATTTGAATTGATGCTATATTAATTATTAAGAAAGTTCAAAAAGATAAAATAACTAAGATAACTGATTCACCCCCCCTCTCAGTTATCAACAATTGGTATCAGAGCCAATTTCCTCCAATCAAAGCCTAACAGCTTGAGGAAGATCTGGGAATTGAGATGGATGTGTATGATATGAGGTAGCAACTTCAGTGTCCCCTAGATGATCTTGAGCAATCTAATTCTGAAGTCAATGTATTGAAGGAAAGACTCAAATAGGCTGATGATTTCATAAATGAACTAAAAGGGAAACTAAGTCTCTCTATGAAAAAGAGAAAGGAACTACTTCAGTTATTGGCAAGTCAAGGTGAAGCAAATGATACAAATGAAGATCTTAAGGAGAAACCAAGTTATGTGAAAAATTATCAAAAGAGATCATCATGGTAAGACATGAAATGGAACCAGGAGTCATGAAATTTACCCAAGAAATTAAAGAGAAAAGAAAAGTTGAAGATGATCTAAAACAATCTCTTAAGGAGAAATCAGAAGACTGCCACAAGATGGATAGAATAATTAGACATCTTGAATCTGATCTTGAAGATGCTAAAGATAATGAAGAAAAACTAGAAGATCAAATTATCTCTCTTAAAAGGGATCTTCAAACAACAAATGAATACAAAGAAAAATTCAAGATAAGTTTTGCTCAACTTGAAGTTCTTGAAAGCCAAAAGAGGGTAGATGACAAGTGTGGCTTGGGATATGAGAAAGGTGAGAGCTCCAGATCTGGTTAGAAGAAGTTTGAATTAGAAAATCCAAGAAACAGGTCTAGAAGACCTCCGGTGAGGCAACCTAATGCTCAAAGATATCCATCCTTCAATGGATACTGCCATAACTGCAATAACTTTGGTCACAAAGCTAATCAGTGCAGAAGAAGAATGAATCAGACTAACACATCCTTCTCCGGACAGTGTTTTAACTGCAAAAGGTATGGTCACAAATCTCATCAATGCAGAAATATGCAAATGAACAATTCTTTCAATGGTAGATGCTTTGCATGCAATAGAATGGGTCATATGGCTAATCAATGTAGATCAAGAGGACATCAATAAAATATGCAAAGAAATGTTGTTTGCCACAATTGCAATAGATCTGGTCACATTGTAAAATTCTGTAGAAGCAAGAATCAGGACAAAAGAGGTCCGGTACATCATAATCAGAATCAAGACAAGGGAAAAGGAATAGTGAATGTGGATAAAGTTCAAAGTGAGATGAACAAGATTTGGGTGAAGAGAAGTACAAAAAATGTAGGGGATGGATCCACACTAGAATCTGGTGCTGATATTCCTACCAGAAATTAAAAGGTGAGCTCTGGCTCAGGGGAGACAAAAGGAAAAAAAATTTCCCCCCAACCAATTAATTGGTGCTGGAATTGGCACAAGGAGAGTTGTGGATTAAAGGGTTTATAGAAAAACATCTAAATAACTATGTTTAACATATGGAATATTCGTAAGATGTTTAGAAAAAGATTGATCTAGTTCATCAAAGTCATCCGAATAAGAAAAACAAGGCAAATCGGAATGACTTAAGTCGAGCATTTATTGCAACTTGGTATTAGGTTTTGCAGAATAATATATGGGCTTTCTTATCAAACACTTGCTCATTCTGCATTCAAGAAGAAGTGATAAAAGAGCTATGCAACAAATCTCCTCAAGCCCATCAAAGATCATCTGCAGAAGTTGATTCATCCAGCAATTGATCCAGCTCACTCCGTGAAACCTAGAAGCATAAAAGGTATTCTCCATTCTTAAATATCTCTCTAAAAATCTTTGAAAGATGGGTACTCCAAATGTGGTGAATATTTTTGATAGGCCACACCCTAAATTTAAGAAGCATCCATATAAATCCCTAGAAGTTGATCCCCTAGGCACTTTTTCAAGCATTCTGCATGGGGTTCTGCATGTAGAAGATGTTAGGGCATATATTCATGTGAGTATTGAAGGATTTGGGGAATCTAAGTTGGTTGATATCTATCACAAGCAATTGATAGATGACTCATTCGAACTCAAAACCTAGTATAAAGCTATCTGGGAAAAACATTTTGCACAATGCATTCATTTCCCCTATTTTCCAGAGGATGAATGCGTCTAGTATATTCTGAGCCAAATGCATGACAACTTCATATGGTTGAACAGGCCATTTAAGATCACTAAGGATGCCATTAAGGCTGTAACTAGATTACACTCAACCGGTGAGATGCGTATTCTCAAATCTGTCAAAAACCAAATTGTAAGTGAGGCTATTGGATTGAAGTTTGATAAAAGAGCAATGACTATTGAGGATATCATAGATCTGGATATCAAGTTTGTATCAATGATAATTGGATATAAGATATATCACTCCAGCAGGGAGAATTTAGTATCTGGAATTGCTACATATACTGCTTATGAAATGTTGAGGAAGAATGCAGACTATGATCTTTGTGGGCTCCTTCTAAACCAACTCTTGGAGAATCTGTAGAAGATAAAGAAGGATAAGAAGAACTCTTTCAAATACGGTGGTTTGATACTCTGCCTATTCTTTTATTACATGAATGAGCTTCCCGGATCTAGTGGTTGGGTATGGCAGAATGATAAACCAGTAGCCATTCAAATAAGAGATTATATACATGGGCTTGGTGATGCCAAGGCACAGAATACAGCTCTCTGGGGCTATTTCAAGAATTTTCAGAGCATGATGCAAGCAAGAGAGAGAATCCCCCAATCTTTAGTGGAAAATTATAAAGATACAATATGCTTTATGGGAGAAACTGATCAGTGCCTAATCGAGGCAGTGGAACCAAGAACAGTGTGGATCATGCCAATGGAGTATGAAGTTGATGAGAAAATTGTAGAGCTACATGTTCAACACATGCTAAGTTAGCCCAAGGATCCCAAGGAAGAAAGGTTTGGAACCTTTGAAGAATTAAGTATAAAAATCCATGTGGAACTCAAACAACCGGAGATGAAGAGAAAAGTGAGAAAAGAGGTAGAAGAATTTGCCAAGAGGCATGGAATCTCAAAAGAGGCACTTGATGCACATAGAGAAAAGATGGAAAGGGTAGAGAAAGAGAAGGAAGAAATAGAAAATGAAAGTGATCCGGTAGAAGCCCCCTCCCGGACCAAATCCTCTAAGAGGTCTACACCTACAACTGCTAAGACCTCAAAGGCATCAAAACCGGAAGTAAAAGCATCCGATAAAACAGAGAAAAGAACTAAGACAAAGGCCACAAGGTCTTATATTAGTCAGAAGGATGAAGAAGAGACATAATCTGATGAGGAGGTAAGGAAAATGAGGAAAAAGAAGAAAGTATCTAGTGAACCCTCTACCGGTGTAGACAAGGAAGAGATGGCAAAAGAGTTTGTTGAAAGGCACACTCTGTCCTTAGACGATGTAGTTAAGGTAGTTACTATGGATGGGAACCTACAACCAATAACATAATTCTATGATGCATACAATGATGCAAATAAAAAGATCTTGGAGGAATCCATAGTTAAGTACTTAAACATATACAATAAGGCTTTTATTGAAATTATATCTCTCATTCCCAAAAGCCTAGAGAAGGAATTAGAGATTAGGAAAAATAATGCTAGGGAAAAGGATCTTGAGATCCGAAAATAGATAGCCATTCAGCTTTTTCCTTCAATCGCTCAAAAGAAAATGAATATGATCTTCAAAGATTGCAAGGATGAGTTCCGGAGCAAAGCCAGAATGAATCAACTTATGCTCGGTGAAACTGACAAAATAGGAAAAGAGACAGAAGAGATTCTTCGAAGTGCTTACAAAAGATTCAACATTCCCATTGTCGAGGACCTAGGTGATGATCCCTCAGCTACAGATGAATCTACTGAGACAATGGCAGAAGAGGTAAAGGAGACAGGTGAAGAAAAAGGTAAGGACTTAGATTCCTTTGCTCTAGAAGAGGAAGTTCAAGGAGAAGTAAATCAAGACTCTCCAGAAGTCTCTGAATCTAAAGGAGAAGAAAGTATAAAAGAAAAATCCAGTCAAGAAGAACAAGGAAAGGGAAGAGAAGAAGAATCAAAGACAGAAAAAGCTATAGATGATAGTGGTAAGGCTGCAGAAGGAGAGAAAATTCTGTCTTCAGCAAGAGACATAGCAGAAGCAGTCAAGGATTTCTTGACCAAAGAGATGATGGAATTTGATGAACCAGAGTTGCTTCAAGGTCCATTTAATTTTGATTCCCTCTCTCCGGTACAACCCATGAAGCTAGCATCTTTCACTCAAGCAAAGGCAAAATAAAAAATGCTTTAGTCTCACATGGAAGATTGTGAACTCATAGAAACTCCATCTGGTGTATTGGAGAAGATCATGCCATCCTTTCAGAAAGATCCCTCAGCCTCTTCATCTGGTAATCTCAAATCTCTAGTAAATAGTGTTAGTACACATTTTGAATCTCTAGAGAAATCAGCTGAGGAGAAGGTCCGGAAAGAATTTTTAAATAAGAGATTCTCAGAGTTACAAGGCTTAATAACAAATGATAGGAGAGTTATGGATATTGGAATAAAGAGCTTGGAAAATGCTCTTAAAGATGGCGGAGATATCTACAAATTTTGTTTATCCTGGCCTAAAGTAACCAAGGATATTGAGAAGAAAGTAAAAGTGCAAGAGGATAAACTGACAAGTTTATCTCAAAGTTTTGATCCTCTCTCAACTCCTATAGTAAATCAAGAATGTCAAACTATTGCAGTCATAGCTGAAATAAAGAAGCTTGAGAAGGAGAAGAAAAAGAGAACAAATAGGTTAAGTGAAATCAGAGGGATCATTATCCCTAAGTTAGAGGCCATGCATGAGGCTCTAACTAATGCTCAGAGCATAGCCTGGACTAGTGATCTGACAAACCTCAAGAGGACATAAGCTTCTGCATTCCTATTGAGTGGTCACATCTCAATTTTGGACAGGATGAAGCAAAGTTGGGTGACAGAAGTTGCACAGTTGAAAACAACTTTTGTAGACATACTATAGTATATGTAAGTATAACCTGTTTATATACTTATGTGGATAAGTATAGTTGAATTTTTGTAAAATTGGTGTGCAGACCGTACCCTTTGCCATTGATGTCAAAGGGGGAGTGACGAACAGTGAAAAATGTGGGATCTAGCTAAGGAGGAGCTCCGGAAAAATGTACATTAGAAGAGAGCATCAACCAAGGGGGAGTATAGTATAACACTTAGTCATTTTTTACTAAGTGTTGCCATCAATGCCAAAGGGGGAGATTGTTGGCAAGAGACACATTGGATCTTCATGATTGTTGTCATTGATGGCAACAAAGTTCATCCCACACATACGTAGGACATAGTGTACCTATACCAGAAGTTAGATTGAAGAGTGTTATGGTCCGGTAAGCAAGAACAGAGTGTTGTGGCAAGGTCCAACAGTCAGGTTTGGATCTCTAAGAGGAAGTATCTTTGGAAAGTGTGGACTTGGGGAAGTCAAGAGGAATACTTTGACTGGTAGATTCCAGTATTGAGCTTCCGGTGATGAAAGAGTGAAGAGATACAAGCATTCAAGTATTGGGGGCCTATTGGCAGAGCAGACAAAGGAAGAACTGACTGGTAGAGCATCAAACATTATTCCGAATAAGATATTGATGATGATCAAGATTCTTAAGGTATCATTCATGATTGGCCGACATGTTAGATGACTTCTATAAGTATCTTTTTGATCCGGATCACTTGGTAAGCAAGAATTCAGCCAACAGACTAAAGTTTGGGAAATACTGAATATTCTGAATGCCGACTAGAAAGAGGATGAAATCCTTTGTGTGGATATATATATATATATACCAAATGGATTTTGATGAGGGAGTGTCTTCATTGGTGTGTAGTGTGTTAAGTGTGAAGAAAAGCAGAAGAGGAAAAAGAAAGAAGTAAGAAAGGTCTGGTATGTGAAAGGACAGTAGAACAAAAGAAGAGGAAGGATGAAGTGCAATAGATCAATTTACTGAGCCTAACCAGAAATGAACTCTAGCATGTGTGGATGCTTCTCATCAGTTCAAGTATCTTATTATTCTTCTTACAACTTGTAGACAGTGAGTCTCTTGTGAGCAGTGTGCTCAAGTAGTGAGCCCTAATTAGCAAGTGCCATTTTGTATTTCTATTCTTCTAACAGAGAATACAATCTTGGGTTAATCACCCCGTGGCTTTCTCCCCTAACAAGGTTTCCACGTCAAAAATATTGTGTCATGTGTATTTCCATTTCATGGTTATGTTTGCTTATTTGAATTGATGCTGTATTAATTATTAAGAAAGCTCAGAAAGATAAAATAACTAAGATAACTGATTCACCCCCCTCTCAATTATCAACACCTTCAACAATATTTCAATTACATTACGACAAATGCAACATATGATACGATGCACTAAAAATGGGTCTTTAAGAATGTAACATTAATCATAAGATACCCATAAACCAACAAAACATTCTCTCTACTTTTTAGACCCAAATATTATACTAATCCTGGTATCTATGTAAGATATAAACATAACCTAAATGTTAGGGATTTATCTGACCTTTGTTAAAAGATAACAACAATATAATTAATCATATCGAATTTGATACATACATGTGAACTTCATTATGAATGCAAAATAACAATTTACTAAGATCTGAATCACTTATAACAAAGATTTAGCACCTTTACTTAAACATTAATTCATTATTAAAAACTAGTTTTCATTTCATGTTTATCTAAAGTCGCAAAGTAATTACTTTCTATCTAAACATTAATCTCAATAAATAAACCCAAAAGAGGTCTAAAGATTTGATTCCTTATCAAAGCATTTAACACCATATTAGTATTAACACTGTCCTACCATTCTATCAAATATTTTAAAATTCTATAATTTTAGATATTTCTATCATTCACCTAAACAATTATAACTTATATAGACTTCTATCTATCAATTATTTAAGTTAAAAATTTTCATTTGACTCCAAGCTACGAAAATGCAAAAGTCTAAATCTACCTACACATCTCAACCAAATAGGTTCTTTTTTGAAAAATTTTTGCAATCAACAACTATTATGGTCATTTTTCTTGCTTATATTCTAATATTTTCTAATCCACTTCTATCACAAAATAGTAAACAGGTTACATATTTAGTCTAATATAATAAGCAGACCTATTGTTGTAGAAATTCAATGCCAATATAAAGGCAATTTTTCATAATGTCAATTAAACCTGTGGCGATATTGAATATGTTGAAAACAAGGTAGATAATTGAGAGGGGGGGTGAATTAGTTATCTCAAAATTTACTTAAATTTCTTTTTCTTTTATTATCTCATATTCAGTGTTATATCAAAACATGAAAGCATATGTAATCATAAGGACAGAAATATAATCAACACACCTAACACAAGGATTTTTACATGGAAACCCTATTAAGGGAAAAACCACGGGGTGACTAACCCAAGATTGTATTCTTTGTTAAAAGAATAAAGTAGTACAAAATGGCTCTTGCCAATTAGGGCTCACTGCCCAAGCACACTGCTCACAAGAGGCACACTACCTACAAGAGACTCACTGTCTACAAAACTTACAGAAGATAATCAAGTGTTTGAACTGATGAAAAGCATCTACAAATGCAAGAGTTTAGTTCTAGTTAGGCACAATATACTGATCTGATACACTTCATTTTTCCTCTGTTTAATGTTGTTATTAGTCATATATCATACTTGAATTGTTGTTCTCACACTTATTCTTGCTTTTCTTCACACCTTATTTCTTCACATCTTTGATACCCACCCCTACATGCTAGAATCCATCTAGTATATATATCCTCATCAAGGATTTTCATCAACTTTCTAGTCGGCAACAAGAACACTCAAGATATTTGCAAGTTATTGATCTGTCGGCTAAATCCATGCTTGATTTGTGATGCATATCAAAAACATAGGCCTAGAAGTCATAAATCATGTCGGCCAAGAATGTATAATCCCACAAATTACTTGATCAACACCTTTTACTCATCTGGATTGAGGTCTGATACTCTATCGGTCAGTTCTTCCTCTGTTTGCTCTGCCTAACTAGAACCCAACATTTAGATGCTCATATCTTTTTCTTGCTTTATCACGGGAGGCTAAATCTTTGGAATACAGTAGTCATGATACCCCTCTTGACTTTTCCAAGTCCGCAACTTACTGAGTTACACCATTTGAGAGATCCAGACCTGATTGTCGGACCTTGTTACATACTCTATTCTTGTTCACCGGACCAAAGTATCCTTCAATCTGACTTCCAGAGTAGGCATATTATGTACTACGGATGTGTGGGACAGACTTTGTTTCCATCAATGACAACACTTATGAAGCCACACAATGTCTCTTGCCAACAATCTCCCCCTTTGTCATTAATGGCAACACTTAGTGAAAAATGGCTAAGTGTCGCAGTAACTCCCCCTTAGCTGATGCTTTGTCTTTTGCACTATTTTACTAGAGCTCCCCCTTAGCTAGATTCCACATTTTTCACTACTCTTCACTCCCCCTTTGACATCAATGGCAAAGGAAGGAATCCACATGATGCAGAGGCATCCACACTATAACCATAACATACAGCATGGATGTCTGCAGCCCATCATCATCATCATCATCATCATTATCATCATCATATTTGACTTAACACTGTCAGCATCATCATATTTACTGTGCCGACCGATATCCTCCTGATGACAAGCCTCGCCCGTTCGCATGTCAACAGCATCACCTTATTCGATTATCGACAGCATCATCATGTTCGCCTAGCACAAACATCCTCCTGACGTCCACTGTTCACTTCAGCGACAACTTCCGTCTTCACTATCTTCAGCATCATGATATTCAACATCATGATAATCAGCAGGATAAAGAACATCCGGTTCCTTCCATTTATCCTGATGATGACAAACCTTAACTCCTCGCACCTTCCTTTTGATGCTTACGTCACCCGATATCCTGATGACGTATATCCTGATGACGATGACGTCACCTGCAGCTCCTCAATATCCTGCTGCTCCGAAATATCCTGATGATGTATATCCTGATGATGATGACGTCATATCCTGCTGTTGGCCAAACTTAGCTTTTTCGGCCCGCGATCAACCCGATCTTCAACCTGATGCCGATACGCTCCTCCTCGGCCCTCCTGATGATGATCACCCCGACGCTCCTTCACTTCATACAATCAAAAGCATCATGCTCTTCTCCATTTATCGGACGATGATGCCCGAAGCGACTGCAGGATATAAGCAGAAATATCCTGATGATGCCGTTTTAATGAATTTTCAACCTTAGCGGATTTTCACTGTTCTGATCTGCCGAACCTCCTGGGATGTCCCGATCCACTCTCAGGGTGATCTTCCACACTTTATCAGCTCGACCTAGCACATACCCATGCTAGGGTCCTCAACATCTCTCGACGGCGATCCTGCACACCTGCATGCAAACAAACAAACTAACACCTACCCTACTGTACATCACCATTCCACCGATCTGACGAATCAACCGGTGGAATGGATCAGCAAATCCATGAAACCACCCAAACCAGCAAATCGATTACACAAAGGAGATCAAACAGAAGATGAAAACAGGATCTTTATTGATTTCAAAGATGTAATACAATATACTGTCTCTCACACAGCACACTCTAACTCCTCTGCTCAATGCAATACTATACTACCGATCGATGATCTACAGTCAACCGATCCTCATGCTTAAATAGATTTTCCTACGAGTACTACTGACCCGACTCCAAGCGGCTGGGAACTCTCCAGGCGGCTGGGAGGTCCAACCGAACATACATCATGACAACTGTCCTAACAAACTGGCTAAAAATAGCAAAGCATGGTCAGCATGATCTTATCATGATCAGCATGACCTTATAACATGCAGTTGGTCTTATCAGACCTTCTTGGAAACATAAACAAGACTCAAACTAACTAACTGCCTCATGAAGGCCAGCTGTCAGGTAGGTGCTCCTGCACCATACTCCCCAACAGAAAAGAACTCATGTCCCATGAGTTTGGATTGTGGAAGTCTTCCACCTTTACACTTTGCCTTTGCAATATGCTGATCTGTTCCAGCTGTGTCCTCTGCTGGCTCTTGGCTGCTCCAAGACTTCTGAACTGTAACTTGCTTTCTGGCAAGTAAATCCTCATGCCTGTCAATGTAGGCCTTTCTCTCACATACCCTGTGTTTGTCAGGTTGTCTAACCAGAACCTTTGTCTGAACTGCCTCTTGAACTTCTGAAATGTTCAATCCTATCTTCCTTTCAATCTTTATAGGACAAGCAATAGTCCCAACTATGACAACATCCCTGTCATTCCTCTCAACTGGTTGCTGTTTGCAAACCTGTTTCTGCACCTGCTGCTGACCTCTATCAGTCAAAACTAAAACTTTCTTCAACCTGTTGTCCTGAACAACTCCTGTCCCTGCAGTATCCTCAACTGCCTTTCTGCCTGCTCCTATAGGCATCTGCACATACTCCTTCTTTCCCATTAAAATGATTTTGGCTGCCTCCTGTGCTGCAGCATCTGCCTGCAATGGCATCAACTTCATAGTCTTCCCATCTTTCTTGATGGTATAGGTATTAGCATACCCATCATATAGTACCCTTCTATCAAATTGCCATGGTCTACCCAACAGTAGATGACAACATTCCATAGGCAAAATATCACACAAAATTCTATCCTGATATGCTCCAATCTGAAAATCCACATATGTCTATCCAGAGACAAAAAGTGATTGACTATCACTCACCCAAGATGCCTTGTAAGGGTGCTGATGTGGAATCCTTTCCAAATTCAGTTTATCCACCATCTCCTGAGATACCATGTTGTCTGTTGAACCAGTATCAATGACAACCTTACATACTTTACCTTTACTCTTGCATATGGTCTTGAAAAGAGCTCTTCTGTGTGGGGATTCTTTGTCAGGTACCTTCATGGTAGTCACTGTTCTTCTCATCATCAGAGACTCTCCACTCTCTGGGTATGCATAATTATCAGGCTCCTTATCCTTTTGATAAGTGTTTGAACTCTGTACACTTTGCTCTACTGTCTCTTCTTGCACAAGTTGTACTCTCTTGTCAGGTGTTCTATCATTTCTGGATGATGAACCTTTGTTTTCTGGACATTTGAAGGATGGATGACCAAACTCACCACAGGTGTAACATTTTCCTGAAAATGTAGTAGAACCTCCACCACCTCCAAATCTGCCTCTATTACCTTTCCATCCACCTCTGAAATCAGACTGTCCCTGTCCTTTACCAGTGTCTTCTTGACCCTCATTGGTTTGTTTTTGTGTAGGGGCTGATCCTCTTCCCCTCATATTGTTTCCTCTTCCTCTCATGGACTTATCATGTCCTCTATTCATCTTTTCTTCAATCCTGATTGCCATTTGATAACAATCCTCCACATTCTTAGGATTAGCTAAAACTAACTCATCCTGTATGTTAAATCTCAAACCAGCCAAGTACCTAGCCACGTTTTCTACCTCATTCTCATGATGACCAGATCTCATACTCAACTTGTAAAACTCCTCAGTATATGCCTTCACATCCCTTTCCTTCTGCCTTAAAAATTGCAGCTTCTTAAACATCTGAATTTCATAATCCCTTGGCAAGAATTTACCTTTGATCCTTGCTACCATCTTATCCCATGAAGTGATCTTTGACTTCCCTTGTTTCCTTCTCTCAGATTGTACATAATCCCACCATACCAAAGCATGACCTCCTAACTTGGTCTTTGCAATCTTTACCTTCTGATCCTCAGCAACATCTTCACATTCAAAGTGATTATCAAGTGCAGCAATCCAATCCAGCAATTCATCTTCATTCAAACTTCCCGTATACTTGGAAACATCAACCTTTACCTTAGGTTTATCACTCTGCACTGCCTTTAATAATTTTGCAAGTCTCTGGTCTTCAGCATCTAGATCTTCAGCTACCTCTTCATACTCTTCTACAGCATCTTCATCTTCTTCAGACTCACTGTCTGCCACTTCCCTCTTTTTGTTCTTTTCTAGGATTGCAAGCCTGGCTTGAAGTGCTTCAGCAAGCTCCTTCATCTTCCTCATCTCTCTGGCATGTTTCTCCTTCATTTCCTGCAATTCCCTTGCAGTACCACTACCTTTAGGAGGCATTTTTGTCAACCTCTCAATCAACACACAACACACAATCAACTCTACCTCTGTCCTTTCGGTGACAGAATCAACACACAACAGCCCAGACCTTTTGCTGAGCTCTGATACCACTATGATGCAGAGGCATCCACACTATAACCATAACATACAGCATGGATGTCTGCAGCCCATCATCATCATCATCATCATCATTATCATCATCATATTTGACTTAACACTGTCAGCATCATCATATTTACTGTGCCGACTGATATCCTCCTGATGACAAGCCCTCGCCCGTTCGCATGTCAACAGCATCACCTTATTCGATTATCGACAGCATCATCATGTTCGCCCAGCACGAACATCCTCCTGACGTCCACTGTTCACTTCAGCGACAACTTCCGTCTTCACTATCTTCAGCATCATGATATTCAACATCATGATAATCAGCAGGATAAAGAACATCCGGTTCCTTCCATTTATCCTGATGATGACAAACCTTAACTCCTCGCACCTTCCTTTTGATGCTTACGTCACCCGATATCCTGATGACGTATATCCTGATGACGATGACGTCACCTGCAGCTCCTCAATATCCTGCTGCTCTGAAATATCCTGATGACGTATATCCTGATGATGATGATGTCATATCCTGCTGTTGGCCAAACTTAGCTTTTTCAGCCCGCGATCAACCCGATCTTCAACCTGATGCCGATACGCTCCTTCTCGGCCCTCCTGATGATGATCACCCCGACGCTCCTTCACTTCATACAATCAAAAGCATCATGCTCTTCTCCATTTATCGGACGATGATGCCCGAAGCGACTGCAGGATATAAGCAGAAATATCCTGATGATGTCGTTTTAATGAATTTTCAACCTTAGCGGATTTTCACTGTTCTGATCCGCCGAACCTCCTGGGATGTCCCGATCCACTCTCAGGGTGATCTTCCACACTTTATCAGCTCGACCTAGCACATACCCATGCTAGGGTCCTCAACATCTCTCGACGGTGATCCTGCACACCTGCATGCAAACAAACAAACTAACACCTACCCTACTGTACATCGCCATTCCACCGATCCGACGAATCAACCGGTGGAATGGATCAGCAAATCCATGAAACCACCCAAACCAGCAAATCAATTACACAAAGGAGATCAAACAGAAGATGAAAACAGGATCTTTATTGATTTCAAAGATGTAATACAATATACTGTCTCTCACACAGCACACTCTAACTCCTCTGCTCAATGCAATACTATACTACCGATCGATGATCTACAGTCAACCGATCCTCATGCTTAAATAGATTTTCCTACGAGTACTACTGACCTGACTCCAAGCGGCTGGGAACTGTCCAGGCGGCTGGGAGGTCCAACCGAACATACATCATGACAACTGTCCTAACAAACTGGCTAAAAATAGCAAAGCATGGTCAGCATGATCTTATCATGATCAGCATGACCTTATAACATGCAGTTGGTCTTATCAGACCTTCTTGGAAACATAAACAAGACTCAAACTAACTAACTGCCTCATGAAGGCCAGCTGTCAGGTAGGTGCTCCTGCACCACCACATACCAAAATTTTGCAATACATGGCCGCATAAGTATATATAAATCATATGTTATACTTACATATACTTAAGTATATCCACAAAAGTAGTCTTTAGCTATACAAACTCTGTGGCCTAGCTCTGCTTTACCCTATCCAAAATGGAGATATGACCACTCAACAAAAATGCATATGCTTTTGCCCTTCTTAAATATGCTGGATCACTAGTCTAGGCTATGGTTTGAGCATCTGTCAATGCCTCATGCATTGCCTCTAGCTTAGGGATAATTATCTCTCTGAGTTCACCCATTTTGTTCATTATGTTCTTGTTTTCTTTGCCCAGTCTCTTTATTTCATTTATTATAACAATAGCCTAGCATTCTTGATTCATTAAAAAGGATGAAAGAGGGTCAAAATTCTGAACTAGGCTTGATAGTTTTTCTTCTTGTTCCTTTACTTTCTCCTCAATATCTTTTATCACTTTAGGCCAAGTCAGACAAAATTTGAATAGGTGCCCACTGTCTTTGAGAGCATTTTCAAGCCTCTTTATTCCAATATATAGAGTCCTCCTATCATTTGCAATAAGTCCTTGCACCTCAGTGAATCATTTCTCCAAAAAATCCTTCCGGACCTTTGCTTCTGCTGATTTCTCTAGAGATTCAAATTGAGTGTTAACAGAATTTGCTAAGTTTTTCAAGTTACTGGAAGGTGAGGCCAAAGGATCCTTGTGGTAGGATGGCATGATCTTCTCTAGCATCCCAAATGCAATCTCCAATAGTTCACAGTCCTCCATGTGAGGTTTTAAGAGTTTTTCTTTTGCTTTGGCTTGAGAAAAAGATGCTATTTTCATTGTCTGAACCGGGGAGAGAGAGTCAAAATTCAGTGGTCCTTGAAATAGCTCAGGTTCATTTAGCTCCATCATTTCTCTATCTAAGAATTTCTTCACTGTCTCTATAGTGTGTCTTGCTAGAGATTCAAACTTCTTTCCTTTTGAAGTATCAGAATAGTCATCATTAGTCTGTTCTGCTTATTCTTCTTCTTGTCCCTTAACCTCTTCTTCTTGAATCTTCTTCTCCTCTTTTCTACCTTCTCCTTTAGCTTTAAAGTCTGGAATGTTTGTCATAGTTGCAGTGGGATACGAAGGAGAGATGTCACATGTGTTTACTGTTTCATGAACTTCCTCTTTCGAAATAGAGGAATCTAAGTCCTCAGACTTCTCTTCATCTATTTTCTTTAATCCTTCTACATCCTTATCAAAAAAATTCTTCATTGATTACATTTAATCCTTCAACATCCATGGTAGAAGGTTCTTCATCTGTTTCTTCTACAATAAGAAGATTGAATCTCTTCAAAGCATTGCGGAGGATATCTTTAGTTTCACTTGCTACTTGGTCTGTTTCTCCAAGCATGAGTTTGTTCATTCTTGCCTTACTCCGGAACTCATTCTTACACTCCTTGAAAATCATGTCCATTTGTTTTGGAGTGATGGAAGGATAAAGTTGTATTACTATCTACTCCCAAATTTTTAGGTCTTTTTCCATTACATTCTCTTTTCTTAGCTCAAGTACCTTTTCTAGGCTCTTAGGAATTAAAGATATAATTTTAATGAAGGCTTTATTGTAAATGCTTAAGTACCTAACAATAGCCTCTTCCAGAATTCTCTTTTTAGTGTCACTGTATGCTTCATAGAACTCAGTCACTGGCTGCAGGTTCCCATCCATAGTTACTACCTTGATGATGTTATCAATGGAAAGAGTGGGCTTTTCAACAAATTCCTCTGCCTTTTCTTCCTCATCTCTACTAGCAGAGAACTTTCTGAATGTTCTCTTCTTCTTCATTTTCTTGATTTCTTCATCTGATTCTATTTCTTCATCATCCTTATGGCTTGTATAAGTTCTTGAGGCTTTGGTCTTCATTCTCTTTTCACTTTTACCGGATGGCTTGACTTCCACTTTAGTATCCTTTTAGCTTTTAGGAGTGATAGGTGCAGAGCTCTTGGAAGATCTAGTCTGGGAGGAGGCTTGTACCAGAATGTTTCCTTTCTTTACTTCTTGTTTCTCTTTTTCAGCCTTCTCCATTTTCTCTCTATTTGGATCTACAGCGTCCTTTGATAAGCCAAATCTTTTGGCAATTTCTTCAACTTCCCTTCTTACTTTCCTCTTCATCTCCGACCATCTTAACTCAACATGTATTTTTACACTTAGCTCTTGAAAGGTGTCAACCCTTTCTGCTTCAGTGTCCTTAGGCTAGCTTAGCAAGTGTTGAATATATAGCTCCAAGATTTTTTCATCGACCTCATATCCCATAGGCATTATCCACACAGTTCTTGGCTAAACTGCCTCCATTAGACATTGATCAGTGTCAACCATAACGCAAATTGTGTCCTTGTATTTCTCAACTATTGACTATGGTATTCTCTCTCTAGATTGCATCATGCTCTGGAAGTTCTTAAAGTAACCCCAGAGAGCTATGTTTTGGGCTTGAGCATCACCAAGTCCATACATGTAATCTCTGATCTGAATTGTAACCAGTTTCTCATTTTGCCAGACCCAGCCATTTGATCCAGGTAGCTCATTCATGTAATAGAAGAAAAAGCATAGTATTAGACTACCATATTTAAAGGAATTTTTCTTATCCCTTTTGATCTTCTGCAAGTTCTCCAACATCTAATTTAGAAGAAGCTGATATAGATCACAATCTACATCTTCCCTCAACATCTGATATGCAGCATAAATTGTTGTACCAGACACAGAATTCTCCCTACTCGAATGATAGATCTTGTAACTGATTATCATTGAGTCAAACTTGACATTTGGATCTGTGATGTCATCTATGGTCATTTCTCTTCTGTCAAATTTAGATCCAGTGGCTTCAGTTACTGTTTGGTTCTTCACAAATTTAAGTGCAGGTAACCCACCAGATAAATGCAGTCTAGTCACTGCCTTGATGGCATCTTTAGTTATCTTGAATGGCCTTATTAGCCACACAAAATTATCATGCATCCTACTTAGAACATACCGGACCCAATCATCTTCTGCAAAACATGGCAAATGTATGCAATGTCCAAATTGTTTGTCCCGGAGGGCCTTGAATTCAGGTTTGAGTTCAAAATTCTCATCTATTAGCTATTTGTGATAAATGTCCATCAATTTTGAGTCTCCAAATTCTTCAATGTTGGCATGGATATAAACCCTAACATCTTCTACATGCAACACTCCATGCGGAATGCTAGAAAATGCCCCTAAGGGATCAACTTCTAGAGATTTGTAAGAGTGTTTCTTGAATTTAGGTCTTGGCCTATTAGAAATATTGACAACCATTAGGGTAGCCATTTTGCAAGAGATTCAGAGAGAGATTTTCAAAATGGAAGTACCATTTTACGCTTTAGGGTTTGAGGCAGGAGCTGGAATGAATCACTGGTTGAATTCAATTTTTAGTTGATCTTGAGTGAATTGTAGAATTTTCTTTGCAAAGTGCTTCTTTTCTTCTTCGTGAGTGTAAGTGTGTAAATAATGAGTGAAAGAACCCTTTTATCCTTGCGCAAACCCTAATTTCCTTTTGTAATAAATGCACAACTTAAGTTATCCGATTGCCCTATTTTGAGAGAGATCTTCTTGAATCACTGCGCCAAACTTAGAATCATTGTTAGTGAGGATTGACAACGTATATTTTTTCTTCAATAGTGCCATGGGTCCGCAGATCAAAGCATTTCAATTCTAGATCGGTCTGTCAAATTCTACTTTATCAAATAGCTGTCAGAACTGGATTAACTTGAGTGGTTATAAATCTTGAAAAACTCCATGTGGATCTTTCACATTTTGACTGAAGGTTATTTGGAGGTCTTTCTAACAATCCTTTAATCCGCAGTGTTAGAAGTTTACTCAATGTGCCGAATTTAGGCACTAGCTGACTAGCTGGGGAAAATTGTTTTTCTCTGTGACTCCCCCTAAGCTAGAGCTCACCCTTTTAGTTTCTGAAAGGAATATCAGTACCGGATTTTGGTGTGGATCCATCCCCAATATTTTTTGTACTCTTCTTACCCAAATCTTGCTCATCTCCTTTTGAACGTCATCCGCATTCACTTTACCATTGCCCTTATCTTGTTTCTGATCATGTTCCACCGGACCTTTTCTATCCTAATTTTTACTTCTACAGAATTTGGCAATATGACCAGATCTATTGTAATTGTAACATACAACATTTCTTTTCTTATTTGATTGATATCCTCTTGATCTGCATTGATTAGCCATATGTCCCATTCTATTGCATGCAAAGCATCTTCCATTGAATGAATTATTTATTTGCATATTTTTGCATTCATGAGATTTGCGACCATGCCTTTTGCAATTAAAACATTGTCCAGAAAAGGATGGATTATTCTGATTCATTCTCCTCCTGCATTGAGTTGCTTTATGACCAAAATTGTTGCAATTGAAGCAGTATCCATTGAAGGATGGATATCATTGAGCATTTGGTTGCCTTACCAGAGGTCTTCTAGGCTTGTTTCTTTGATTTCCTAATCCAAATTTCTTCTGACTGAATCCAAAGCTTTCACCTTTTTCATATCCCAAGTCACGCTTATCATCTACCCTCTTTTGGCTTTCAAGAAGAACTTCAAGCTGGACTGAGCTTATCTTGAATTTTTCTTTGTATTCATTTGTAGTTTGAAGATTTTGTTTAAGAGCATCTATCTGATTCTCAAGTTGTTCTTCATTGTCTCCAACTTCTTCAAGATCAGATTCAAGATGCCTGATTATTCTCTCCATTTTGTGGCAGTCCTCTATTTTCTCCTTGAGGGATTGTTTTAGATTATCTTCAATCTTTCTTTTTCTTTAATTTCTTGGGTGAATCTCATAACTCCTGATTCCATTTCATGCCTTACCATAATGACTTATTTTGACAACTTCTCACATAGCTTATATTCCTCATTCATATCTTCATTAGTATCATTGACTTCACTCTAATTGGCTAATTTTTTAAGTAGTTCCTTTCACTTTTTCATAGAAATACTAAGTTTTTCTTTTAGCTCATTTATGAATTCATTGGCTTGTTTGAGTCTTTTTCTCAAATTATTGACTTCAGAGTGGGTTTGTTCAAGATCATCTAGGGAAGACTGAAGTTGTTCCTTCATACCATATGCATCCATTGAGATTCCCAGATCTTCCTCAAGCTGTTTAGTCTTTGTTCAGAGGAACTTGGCTCTGATACCAATTGTTAAAAACAAGGTAGATAACTGAGAGGGGGGGTGAATCAGTTATCTCAAAATTTCCTTAAATTTCTTTTTCTCTTATTATCTCATATTCAGTGTTATATCAAAACATGAAAGCATATGTAATCATAAGGACAGAAATATAATCAACACACATAACACAAGGATTTTTACGTGGAAACCCTGTTAAGGGAAAAACCACAGGGTGACTAACCCAAGATTGTATTCTCTGTTAAAAGAATAAAGTAATACAAAATGGGACTTGCCAATTAGGGTTCACTGCTTGAGCACACTACTCACAAGAGGCACACTGCCTACAAGAGACTCACTATCTACAGAACTTATAGAAGATAATCAAGTGTTTGAACTGATGAAAAGCATCTACAAATACAAGAGTTTAGTTCTGGTTAGGCACAATATACTAATCTAATACACTTCATTCTTCCTCTATTCAATGTTGTTATTTAGTCATATACCGGACTTGAATTGTTGTTCTCACACTTATCCCTTCTTTTCTTTGCACCTTATTTCTTCACATCTTCGACATCCACCCCTACATGCTAGAATCCATCTGGTATATATATCTGCATTAAGGATTTTCATCAACTTTCTAGTCGGCAACAAGAACACTCAAGATATTTGCAAGTTATTGATCTGTCGACTAAATCCATGCTTGATTTGTGATGTGTATCAAAAACATAGGAAGAGAAGTCATAAATCATGTTAGCCAACAATGTATAATTAGACAAATTTCTTGATCAACACCTTTTACTCATTCCGATTGAGGTTTGATACTCTGTTGATCAGTTCTACCTCTATCTGCTCTGCCTGACTGGAACCCAACACTCAGATGCTCATATCTTTTTCTTGCTTTATCACCGGAGGCTTAATCTTTGGAATATAATAGTCATGATACCCCTCTTGACTTGTCCAAGTCTGCAACTTACTGAGTTACACCATTTGAGAGATTTGGACTTGATTGTAAGACCTTGTTACATACTTTGTTCTTGTTCACTAGACTAAACACATTCTTCAATCTGACTTGCGGTGTAGGCATATTATGTACTGTGGATGTGTGGGATAGACTTTGTTGCCATCAATGACAATAGTTATGAAGCCACACAGTGTCTCTTGCCAACAGAATATACTTCAATGCTATTTTAAACTATGACCATACCTATTTCCAAGATCGACCAATTTTCTATCTAGGGCTTATCTACTATCTAAAGATTTAGTATTAACTTTTCACTAAAACAATAATCCAATGAATTAAGTTTAGTTAAGGCTATGGTCTTTATTCAAGAAATTTTTTCCTACCTGTCTAGTTATGTAATAATATCTTGATACAATAATCCTCTCTAAACATGCAAACTATCATACCAAGAATGTAGACTCTATACACTTTCTTCTTTCACATAAATTAGAAGATAATAAAATTTCAAATTTAAATATGTATGCATCTTAAAATATGTAAGATTCAAAGCTAACTTAAATCACATTCATACCTAATTATGACATTCACTAACACATTTCTATAATATTTACAAAGCTTTCCAAAACACATCCTAAAATTCAAACTTGAAGATACAATTTAATTAGAAAAATATAACCAATATCTTTAATGCCAAACAAATTAAATAAAAGTTTTAATAAAGGTTTTATGTCATAAACTTACTTCAGTTCATATTAGAAACAAATCAAGATAAAGCTTTCGACTCCTCATTAGATGAATAACCATTGACAAATTTTTATAAGTTGATGCCACTAATATGCACGTGATAACTTATATAGTTGAAAATACTTTAGTAGATGGTTATGTAAAAGACTGAGGCATAGATAAGATCTATGAACTATTTGATAGTCATCTCAAAGAAACGTCATCTATTGGATCGAAATGATTGCAGGATATATATAGAATAGATTTGTAGATTTAATAACAACAACCAAGATGGCATAGGAATGTCTGTCACTAATTGATACATATCTTTGAATTAGAAAACTAGTTAATACTATTTTTTGGATATGATTTTCATAGATAAGAGTTGAATCTTATATAAAAAAATTTCAGAGAAAATCAGTTCGAAAATATAGAGTTATTGGTGACGCAACTAACTGTTTTAATAGAGACGAAACGAGTGAGAGGTAGACAGTCACAAAATATTCATATCTCCAAAATGACAAATTGGGTAAGGCTAATTTTTGGATATGATTTAAATAACTGGGTCATACACTATATATAAAAATTCTAGAGAAACCCAATTCATAAGAATAAAGTTATGGATAATGCAATAGACTAATAAAAGAGAGACAAAATGGGTGAGAGATAGACAGTCACAAAATATTCATATCTCCAAAATGACAAAGTGGGTAAGGTGGATTTTTAGATATGATTTAGATAACTAGGTCGTTTACCATATATAAAAATTTTAGAGGAACCCAGTTCATAAAAATAAAGTTATAGCTAATGTAACAGACTTAGTTTAAAATATGTAGAAGAGAATTCACAAAATAATATAAAGCTTGCTTATGACAAATTCATTTCACTAAATCTAATGCAACAATAAATTAGTTTCATATCTCAGTCCATACCTGAAATATTACTGCTATCACATCTTCACAAAATTTCCTAGCTCGCATCCATTTTCCCCCAAGTCTTTTCTTCTAGAAGCTATGGTTTATGGTGCCAAAAGAAAAAATGAATACTTCCAGAGAGAGAGAGAGAGAGAGAGATCCTCCAAACATAAAACATATTCTTCTATTTGAAATGTACGCTCCTCCCCCAAATTATGTCTTGAGATTTCTAAAATAAAGTTGACCATGCATAACCACCCCCATAATTTGTTCCAGAAGATTCTCCTTATTAAAGGCAATAAATTCCACCTTTATTACTTCCTTACAATTTGCTATTTTAATTAGACAATAATTTCTCTCTGATTTTATTTATTCTAGAATTTGCTATTTATATAAGTTTTTATGACAACTCATAAATATTATAAATTTATTTTTATTGCCACTAACAAATCATTTGCTTGTTTATAAAATATTTTCATTTTAATTTTATCAATTATATTCCCGTTTTAATAACACTTTATTTTCCTCATTACAATTATTATTATTTATTGACCTTAGATTACAATATAATATAATTTTTCATAAAATTAAATTTCATAAAAGCATCTATATTTATTTATCAAAGTGCCTTCTTGACTTAATAAATTTATTTTAATGAAGCAATTAACCAAAACATTAATCAAACAATTATAACCTAAATAATCTAATGCCGAACAATACCTGACGACCATGCACAATCGAAAAGCATAACAACAATAACAGTGACTGACTATCATGCCCATACCAACAACACTGACTGGGTGCAAAACTAGATACTCATCCTCTTCAAGGATGATGGCTAAGCTAGAGGACCATATGTTATCTTCGTTCAACAGTTTCCATTGGTTTTAAGGCATGCTCAGACCTGTCAATTCAGGTAGAGTCAATGTCTGATACTTGCACCCTGTAGCACACAACACAGTCTATGCCAAAGTCTAATCCAAAGTCTAATACATATAAAATGGTCATGGAGTGAAAGAGAATTACAACATTGCCAGACGCTCACGAATGAGTGGTACGACATTGTCTCTTTTCACACCACACAATAATTAGATCATCCTATAATACAAAATTAGTCACATAAAAGATCAATTCTAACATATGACAATCATAGTAAGATCAACATCATAATCACCTGAATGTAAAACATGTTAGAGCATATGAATTATTAGTGTCATAACAAAGATTATCAATAAAACATGCTAACTGTCCATATGAAACCACACATGAGGATAATCAGGAATGTCACCAACATGAATGTAGCATCTACCAACATCATATAATGTACAACATTAACTATTTAATATACCCTTAATATCCTATTATTTTACCTTCATCTTCATGCTCCTTAGCTAGACCATCTGCACATCCAAGGTGAGAATAGAGGGGCACTATAGAAGCAACCCCATGAAATCAATATCGAATGCAATACTCTCTCTCTCTCTATCCCCACTTTCTCTCCTAATTCTACTCATATCTCTTTGTTTAACACACAATCTCTCTCTTACCATGTCTCTTCCTCTTTCTCTCTCCCTCTTTATCTCTCTATATATCTATCTTTCTCTCCATCTTTCTCTCCCTATCTCTATATATGTTTCTCTATCTTCCCTTCTCTTTCTCTCTTCCTTTCTCTGTTCTCTGCTCTTACCATGTCTCTTTCTTTCTCTCTCCCTCTTGATCTCTCTATATATCTATCTCTCTTTTTCACCATCTTTATCTCTCTGTCTCTCTATCTCTTTGTCCCCCCTCTCTATTTGTATGTTTCTCTTTATCTGTTTTCATTTCTATCCTCATCTCTTTCTATCCCCTCTATTTATATCCCCACTTCTTTCTTACCATCTCTCTCTCTCTCTCTCTCTCTCTCTCTATATATATATATATATATATATATATATAATATATATATATATATATAACATTCTCTCCATCGCTATCTATCTCTATATATCTCTCTTTCTAGTCTTTGTGCCTCTATCTATATTTATGTTTCTCTCTCCCTTTTCATTTCTATATATCAATATACCCTTTCTCTCCCTCTCTCTATCTATCTCTATATATATCTCTCTTTCTATCTTGTCTCCCTCTATCTATCTATTTCTCTTTATCTCTTTTCATTTCTATCCTCATCTCTTTCTATCCCCTCTATCTATATCCCCACTTCTTTCTTACCATCTTATCTCTCTATTTCTATTTCTCTTTGTCTCTCTTTCTCTTTGTCTCTACCTCTGATTTGTCCACTATCTCTTTATAACTTTTTCTCTATTCTATTGTCTCTCTCTCTCTCTATGTTCCACTTTATGGCTACCAAACGAGCTCAGTCTACTACATGAACAAGAATCTAGAAAGATGAGGAATAAAAATAGAGCCTACACACCAAACATGAAAGCTCACATTTGAAGTAGATAGAATCCATTTAGATTATGCAAATTAATTCACAACACTTGAGAAAACAAAAATGAGTCGGCCATAGGGATACAAGACAATCATCATTCACTTAAAGACATGGCTATTCAACTTCCCCAACTATTTGGCGTACCCATTATACACCAACGTGTGATTGCTACTTCTACCCTTAGCTCTACTTAAATCTAATTCTATTCCTAATTCAAGGTTCTCTTGTCCCAACCTTAATTCTAAACTGTAACTCCTATATATAGATATAAATGTAAATGACTTTTGATTTTTTATTGTAACTATAACCCTAACCCTAATGTTGAGGCCAATACTAACCCTAATCGCATACCCCAACCCTAACCCTAATTCTAATCATAGTTTTAACCCTAATTCTAACGTAACCCTACCCTAATTCTAACCATAATTTTAACCCTAACCCTAAATCCAATTATAATTCTAATCTTGATTGTATCCCTAACCCTAATTCTTACCAAATTATAACTATAACCCTAACCCTAACCTTAATCCTGATAGCAATGCTAACCCTAACTCTAATTCTGACCCTCTCTCTCTCTCTATCTCTTCCTCTCCCTTTCTTTCCTTATCCCTCCCTCCCTCTCTCTCTCCATCTCCTTCCCCCTCCCCCTCCCCCTCCCTCCCTACCTCCGTCCCCCTCTCTTTATTAACCTGATTATATATACACCACACTTTATGATAATGGTGGACACAAATTTTGTATGACAGACATATTTGTATATATTTTTGATAAAAACCATTACATATATATATTGATAAAACCATTACATTGTTGTGAGATTTTTTTAATGTATGATTTTACATTAAATGTATTTAATTGGGCAAGATGGATATGGTTGTTATATAAAAATGTATAAATTTTTATGATATTTTAGATTATGATGTGATGTGAATGTATATCCTTTCTCCCTCCATCCCTCTCTCCCTCCCTCCTTCCCTCACCCTCTTCCTCTCCCTCTCCCCCTCCCCCGTCTCAATCTCCCTCTCCCTCTCCACTCCCTCTCAATCTCCCTCTCCCACTCTCTCCCTCTCCCAACTTCTCTCGCTCCTTCTCTCCCTCCTCTCCATCCTCCTCTCCCTCCCACACCCTCCACCATCCCCCCTCTCTATCCTCCCTCTCCCTCCATTCCCTCTCCCTCCACCTCTCTCCCACCCCTCCCTCCACCTATCTCCCTCTGCCACTCCCTCCCTCTCCAACCCGCAAACCCCTCCCTTCCTCTCCCTCTCCACCTCCCTCCCTCTCCCTCCCTCCCTCCCACTCTCCCTCCCTTCTCCTCTCCCTCCCTCCCTCCTTACATCTCCCTCCCTCTCCCTCACTATCTCCCTCCCTCCCCCCTCCCTCTCTATCTCCCTCTCCCTCCCTCTACCTCTCCCTCTACCTCTCCCCTTCAACCCCCTCCCCCTCCCCCTCTCTCCTCCACTCCCTCTCTCCCTCTCCCTATCCCTCTTTCCCGCCCCTCCCCCCCCCTCTCCCTCCCCTTCTCCCTCCCCTTCCCCCTACCTCTATCCTCCTCCCTCTTCCTCCCCCTCCCCTATCCGTCTGTCCGTCCGTCCATCCCTCGCTCTCCTTCCCTCTCTCCCTTCCTCCTTCCCTCCCTCCCTCTCCCTCTCCATCTCCCCCTCTCCCTCTCACTCCCCTTCCCCCTCCCTGTATCACCCTCCCTCTTCCTCTCTCTCCCCCTCACTCCTCCTCCCACTCTGCCACTCCCTCTCTCTCCATCCTTCTCTCCCTCAACACCCCTCTCTCTCTCTCTCTCTCTCTCTCTCTCTCTCTCTCTCTCTCTCTCTCTCTCTCTCTCTCTCTAGCCAGCCCACCCTCCCTTCCTCTCCATCCCTCCCTCTCCCTCCCTCCATCTTCCTCTCTCACTCCTCCCACTACCCCTCCCTCTCTATCCTCCCTCCTCTCCTCTCCCTCCCCCTCCCCCTCCCTCTCCCTCTCCCTCCCCTTCTCCCTCTCCCTCCCCCTCTCCCCATCCCTCCCTTCATCCTTCCCTCCCTCCCTCTCCTTCCCTCCCTCCCTCTCCCCCCTCTTCCCCCTCCTCTCTCCCCTCCCTCTCTCCTTCTCTCCCCTCTTCCCCCTCCCTCTATCCCCTCCCTCTCTCCCTCTCTCCCCCTTCCCCCCTCCCTCCCTCCCTCTCTCTCTCTCCTTGCTTCCCTCTCTCTCTCTCCTTGCCTCCCTCCCCTTCCCCTCTCTTCCCTCTCTCCCTTCCTCCTTCCCTCCCTTGCTCTCATCTCCCCCTCTCCATCTCCCCCTCTCCCTCTCCTTCCCCCTCCCTGTATCCCCCTCCCTCTCCCTCCCCTCCTCCCTCTCTCCCCTCCCTCTCCCTCCCTCCCTCTCCCTCTTCCCTCTCCCCCTTCCCTATCTCCATCTCCATCCCTCTCCCTCCCCCTCCCCCCCTCCCCCTCCCCACCTCTCCCCCTCTGTATATCCATCTCCATCTCTCTCCCTCTCCATCTCCATCTCTTCATCTCCATCCCCCTCGCCCTCTTCCCCTCTCCCCCTCTCCCCTTCCCCCTCTCTCCCCGTCTCCATCTACATCTCCCTCTCCCCCCTCTCCATCTCTCCATCTCCCTCCCTCCCTCCCCCTCCCCCTCCCCCTCCCCCTCCCCTCTGCATCTCCATCTCCATCTCCATCTCCATCTCCCCCTCTCCATCTCCATCCCTCCCTTGCCCTCCCCCCTCCCCTTCTCTCCCTCCTTCCCCCTCCCTCCCTCCCTCCTCTCCCCCCTCCCCCTCCCCCTCTCTCTCTCTCCATCTCCCACTCCCTCTTCATCTCTCTATCTAACTCCCTCCCTCTCAATCTCCCTCTCCCTCTCCATTTCTCTCCCTCGCTCGTCCCTCTCCATCTCCATTTCCCCTTCTCTTTCCCCTCTTCCCCTCTCTCCTTCCATCTCCATCTCCATCTCCCTCTCTCCCTGTCCCTATCCCCCCTCTCTGTCTCCATCTCTCTCTCTCCCCTTCCCCCCCTCCCCTCCCTCTCTCAGCTCAAACACACCCTTCATACAAACAATAAATGCAAACAAAGTGAATTGAATTTTTAAACATACAAAGTGAATGAAATATAAGTTAATGCCAAAGTTCAAATCCATCCTTCACACAAACAATAAATATATCAAATTAGAGTGAATACCAAAGTTTAAACACGCATTTCAACATAAACAATAAGTAAGTTCCAAATTAGAACACACTAAACAAACATATTTAGATTGCAAGTTGATTAATATCACAAAACTAATAATTACAATACATGCAAATTTAATCAGACACAAGTTAATGCCAAAGTTCAAATCCACACTTCACACAAACAATAGGTAGATTCCAAACTTAAAACACACTAAATAAACATTTTAAATTACAACTTGATTAATATCACAAAACTAATAATTACAATGTATGAATAAAACATAATTTAATACTGACAAGATTCCTCTTGAAACCATGGCTTAAGGGCAGAGCAAGGCTCCTCTTGAAACCATGGTTTGGAAATTTCATCCAACAAGTATTTCCAACAAGGCTACGAAGAGAGTATTTCCAACCATAACATAGTTCAAATAATAAATCAGTGAAGTCCTACAAATCTGTTAATTATACACTGTGTATCCAACCACGACATTATTTAAACAATAAATCGATGAAATCCAACAAATTTTGTAGTTAAGCACTTCAAATCCTCAATCTTGGCATACAAATCAGAGAATGGTCAAATTCGGTCTTGGTTGCTGCATATGTTTGGAAGGGCGGGGAGGCTAGGGCAAAAGGAATGTTGGCTTAATAAATTTATATTTTTAAAGTTATGTTGGCAGTGAATCAAATGGCAATGTTCTTCTGGATCAACTGCCTAGTATTTTTAGATTCTGACTTTTCAAGCCATACTACCAGATTCGGATCCATAAGCAGGGAAAAAATACTACACAGTTGATACCAGAAGCACACTGCCAGTTCAGGAATTTATTTGAAATTAATTTCAATGTGAATCAGACAAAGATAACATTATCAGAAGTACAATGGGAAGAAGAAAAGCATCTCCAACAAGTTGATACATAACTGAAACGAAGCCAGAAAAACAGAACAGCATCACTGAAAAAAAGTACAATGGAGTAGTACTGTAAGACTCAGCCATAATAAATCACGACAATTTTCCAGATGAGTTAGTGCATTTTATCAGCTATACCATAGCTATAGCTACCTGAATATTTTATTTTCTTACTAGAGAATTCAGCCATATCAAGCTTAAGAATTTGTTCTCTAACATGTTTGGCCTCCTACTTCATTGCTGAGAGTGAAATAATAACTGGAGGCTGAAGATTGAACGGTTGCTTAAGTTTTATCTTTTCCTTGGCTTGAGAGGACCTTTGGAAGGTCTTACAAACCCAATGCAGACTTCTGAAAGAATGGATGCTAGAGTGATGTGCAAGGCCAAAGCATGGCAGCTGCATTTGATTCCTTGTCTAAGACATTTATTTAGTGAAGGTAATAGATATATCGCACGCTTAGGTCCTTTGCTTTGGTCCATTACAACAGTTTAGTCATTTTGCAGATTTACATGTCAAACAAAGAATATGGAAACAGTAACAAAGGTTAGAAAACTGCAGCATAAATACAAATATGAAAATCTAAGCTCTTAAATATTAATTCCAAGTTGTAGTTTGAAATTGAAGAAGCCTTCACACTTTCATTAAGTTGTGGTGAATAGTGCAGGCATGTTCTGCATTCTAGCTTTAGAGTTTGAACACTATATTGCCAAAAAGACTGCATCACAAACTACATGTGTTCAAATGCATCTGTGTCATCATCTAATTGTCTCCTAGGAAGCATTATGGAAAATTAAGAGAAAAGAATGCCCTTTCATGAGAATTACAAGGGAAAATAATTGCCTGAGAAAATGCCCTCTATGCTCTTAGAGGCTCAACATGTAGCCTTGCACAGAAAGCATGCACAAGTACAAATGGTGGACAACATTAGCATGCATAGTCGAAGATTCCACAAGGCATGCCACAAGTAGAAGCATGCGAAAGTACTAGATTCAATAAAGCATGCACAACAAGAACGAAGTGGAGCATGCCAAGAGAAAGAATGCAGGGGTAAATGTGGAGCATTCCTCAGTTAAAGGAAAAGGAAAAACAGAGAGAAAACATGTTCACAAGAATAATACGTTATCACAAGGTAAGAATGCATAAGTACTCATTTAAGACTCCTTAAATACGGGACAAAGCAAAACAAAGAAACACTCACAAGAATAATATGCTATCAGATACTAAACCAGATGATAGCTACTTACACTAAGTATATATTGTCACCAACAAAATGTATGGTTTAAGTACAGTTCATGGAGCCTTTATGTATCAAGATCATATGCAGTATTAGAAGCAGGGGACTAGGACTCTGTCTCCATTTAGTTATTTGCTAGGAGCTAATATTCAGCTAAAAAATTGAAAGGAAAACAATTAATTTTTAAAATCTGATTCACACGCTGCCAAAGGTCATCAAACAATGTGACACATATAAAGTGTTATCATTCAGATTGACACCTTAAGGTTTAAATGAATTTAATCTGTAAAGGGACGTCTCACAAACAGTTTTTAGGATGGTATAAATTATTCCAGGATGAACAGAAGAAGATAGAAGAAAACACTTAATGGATCCATTTGCCGAAGAGTAATGGATTCACTTACTGAAGAGTACCTATTCCTTGATGATGAGCATGTAGCATGGGATGAGCCAGCTGGGCAGATGAGGCTGGACAGAGAACGATGCAGGGGTTGTTACAGTTAGCCTTTTGCTGGAATCCCCAGTTTCTGTCGGGACTGGGTAGATACTAGAGACTGAAGCAGGGGCTGTTACAATTAGAGTTTCATTGGCATTTACACTTTTTTCCATATTTTTACCCACTTTACCGAGCGGCTGGATACAGGCAAATATCTAAAAACATGAAAGTCACCTCATTAGAAACGAGTAAGTCAAAATGTTCAGAAGACAGAGTCTGAAAATGCTGCTGCCTATGGAAGTGAATATGACAGTAATAAAGAACTTACCCCATACAACAGCATGAAAAATCTTGGTCTGGAATTGTCAGCTACAAATCGAATAGCTTCGTCCCAGCTGAGTCCATACTGAATCTCATATAAATATCCTGCTCGATGGGGGAAGGGAAGCCAATATCAGAATAATGTCGGGCTTCTGTTCCATAATCTTCCATGCTCCTTGTAGGCCTGATGCAGGTATGGGGTTTGTTACATAATCGGAGTTATTTTTGAAGTTAGGTATAGGTATTGTTGTGAAATCGTGCTTTTCTGAACGGTAACATACAGAAATCAAAATAACGACTATCTGATCGATTGATCTCATCCCATCCCTCAACGGCTATCTCGTCGATTTGATCTCATCCACAAAATCAAGCCAAGCCACCCCCCAAAAAATGTCCACAAAAAAAGGTAGAAAGATTGTGAGCACTTCTTCCCCTTTAAAGTATCCTCCATCTTAATATTTAGTTGTTTAGTATATTATAAAACCTTGTTAGTTGTTTAGTATATTATAAAATTTGTTAGTTGTTTACTATATTATAAAATTGGTAAGAAATTAATGTTATTTACAAATATCTTATATATTAAGGAGATTAGTTATATAAAATTTTATTTATATATTAAAGAGAATAGTTGTATGTAATTTTATTTATCAAGATGATTCATTATAGACTTTACCATTTTAAAAGTGGTCTTAAACAATACTCTAACTTAACTTTTATCTTTAAATTTAATTTTCAACCTCATTTTTAGATATAAATGGGTTCATTGTTCTTTAACACTAATCACAATTTATTAGGTACAAGAGTGTACATTAACATATATCTCAATTCTTCTTCTTTTTATTTTCCAACTCATTTTCAAGATATACATGGCTTCATTGTTCTTTTACATTAATCATAATTTATTAGGTACAAGAGTCTAAACTAACATATGTCTTAATTCTTCTTCTTTTTAATACTACTTACCAGGAGAATAAGAATCTTCTTAATAGTACTTATGAGGAGAATCAAGATCTCTTTTTAATACTACTTATTGTTATGGACAAAACCTCATAACTCCTTAGCAAGTGGCCTTCCCCTCACTTGAGGTGTGGTCAAGGTTTGAACACAAAACCAATATACGTGTTTTCTAACAACTTATCAATCAATCTAGACCCTAAGGGTATCTTGATTTGGATTATTATTTTATATAGCTTTTTCTTTTACTTTCTTTTATTCATTTTTATAATTTGAAATACATATAGATCTTCAAACCCTTTATACCAATTAAGTTTTTTTAGTAAACACTATTATTACTATGGTGCAAATTACATACCCATGCCCCTTCTCCCTTATGTATGGGACCCACATTGATTAGAGTGTCATAAATGTAATTACTAATCTATAAGTGGCATATTCTTACATAAATTCGACTCATGACATCACCATATCTCATTACCATTATCATTCATAGCCTAAAATCAGTCTTGCTCCCAGATTCCTCCTATCTATCACCCTAGACCAAATTCACAGGTGTAGACTTGACCCCATAAGCGCCTAAAAACAAATCTAGGCATACATGGCATGTCCAATGATGACAACACAACCCAACACACTAGGAATTCATCTCTAAATCAATATCTTATCACATGCATGCATATTGAGATTATTTAAATAGCCAAAATGTGACCCAATATATTAGTTGAGTATCAAAAGAAATAGAATAATTTAATTAATTTGATATGGGTAGTTATTGATGATTGGGAAGCACACATAAAAGTGGGTGGGTGTTTATAAGTTGGCATTCCAAATCCTCTACATATCTCTTTGCACAATTCAATCATGAAACTTTATCTTTTTTCTACACCATATAGTCTTGGATTTTGTCTAAATCCTAAACAAGCACTAAGCCTAGACAATTCAATAAAAAAGAGGAACCCCAAAAAATAAAGAACAAATTTTCTTTCAAAAATTAACTCAAAACTTACTCATTTTACTAATTCAAGTGCAAAAGATTCTAATGTGATATTTAACTTACATTAAAATTGTTAGAGCTAAACTTAATGGGCTAATTAATAGTATTTGTCCACATAACATTCTTATCTATTTCTTTGCAAATACTCTTACCTTTCAAAATTACACAAATCATTCATATCATGGTTCTTTGATTTGAGTTACACAAATCACTCATATTTTGTTTGGATCTCTTAACATTGTTTTAGGATCTTACTTTTTTAACCCCCAAATACACTCTTTTGGTTCAAACTTTCTTATTTAAAAGAAAAAAAAATCATATATTAAAAAATTTCTATAGGATGTAGTCTAAATATTTCTATAATTTGGGGTGCATTTCTTTCCAATTTGTAATCTATTTTATATTGTGTTGTGTGAATTTTCACAATACAATTGAATTGCATACCAAAACCCAATTTCTTAATAGTTATATTTTCAATGCAACCTTGGAAATGTTAGTGCTTGTTGAAACAATTTGGTATGTAGCTTGTTAAACACTTCTTATTGGTGTTTATTCTTCATATTTATTCACCTTGATAATCTTTCATGCCACCATGGGAGATAGAATGTCAACAATTGACATAATTATAATGTTGGAGAATTGTATGATTCTAAGCTCTTTTTAAGTAGTATTAATTATGTTTGATAAATAATTCAACTGAATGTTTTATATGTATATAGAGTTGATAGAAGTAGAACAATTAATATAGTAGTAAAATGTAAATAAAATAACTTATTCATATTATGAAAAATTATTTAATGCTAAGTTCCAATTATTTAATTTTTTTTTAATATTCCAACAATATGAAATGATTTATGCATACACCATTAACACCATGCTAAAGCATACAAAATAAGAGCAAGCCAAAATAATTTTGAGAGAGGATTATTTAAATTTTTATCAATAGTTGTTTTGATTTTGATTTTTTTGTTGCTTCTTGATTTTTATTTTGTGCTTATAAATATTTTTATAAGGAAAACTAAATTCATATAATCAAGAAAGTGGATTAAAAGAATATTAAAAGTAAATGGGGATTTTACGGGTGTTCAATTGACCCCATGTCATGTGCTATGTTTTTTGGAATATATATTATGATGTTTGTAAATTGTAAAAAGTAAATAAAATAACTTATCCATATTATGAAAAATTATTTAATTTAGTTTTTTTAATATTGGAGCAATATGAAATGATTTATGCATACACATTAACACCAACCTAAAGCATAAATAATTTCAAGAGATGATTATTTAAATTTTTATCAATAGTTATTTTGATTTTGATTTTTTCGGTACTTCTTGTTTTTTATTTTGTTCTTCTTCCTTCTATAATTCATGATTTTATTTTTGGCATCTTATTTGTTTCGGCTCCTTCCTTGTTCTACTATAACTTATCTAATTGTTTTTTGGTATTGGAGAGTTGTCAAACATTTATGTTATATATATATATATATATATATATATATATATATATATATATCTCTATGTGTGTGTGTGTGTGTTTTAATTATTTATTTTCATTTGTTGGCTATATTTTTGTAATGTTTATGATTATTATTTTAATATGTTGGCTATATATATTTTTTTTAAATTTGTTTTTGTTAACACACTCATGCCATTACACTCCACCTTGTGCTACCATTGTAGGTTACGCCTCTTAGTGTAATTATGATTTATGGATTTCAAATTTGACTTAGTTAAATTAAAATGCATTATGGTCCTATTTTTCTTTAGAGCACTTAAGATAGAATTCAAAAATGGAAAGGAGATTTGAAGTGAGATCAGATCTAAAGTCACATCTAACTTGAATAAGCCCCCTTTGAAATTTAGAAGGCTCACTAAATTTTTCTTAAGATAAAAAAAATCCTTTATCTTGGTTTAATAGTATGCACACTATATTTCATACAAATTGTAGGGAAATATATTCAGGTATCTAATTATAGGATTATTTACACTATAGCAAGTCCTCTAAGATCTTGATACATTCACAGTAGGAGGGTCTAATAAAGGATAGTCCAGCCATGCAACCAATACCAATAAACACATACACAAAATTGAACTCACCATAAGTTGACACAAGATATATCATATGAAAATTCCTCAAAGAGAAAAAAACCTAGCCTTCAAAAGATTCATCATTATAATATTAATTCTTAACAATTTGCAATATGTCACAAGGGTGTATATGTTAGGTCATAGTGATATGACAACTAAAACATATAAAACCTTTATTCTCAAACTTTATCATAAATTCTCATGCTCTTTCCTATGCTTAGACTTCCAATGAGCTTGCTCAGCACTCATCCTCTCTCTTCATGATTCCAAATGATTACAGGCAACCAATTTATATTAATCTCCAACCTCCATAATGATCTACATTGACTGTAGGGTGGCCCAAAGTTCTATACTCCTTGAAAAGTGTTGTCATCTAATGCAAGTTAATTTCTTGGACTAAACCAAATTAATAGAAAAGAAAATTGTGTGATGCCCAATGCTTGCTCCCATGTGTCCAAGAAGTCTTCACATGTCTTCCTCGATTATCATAAACCCAAAGTTCTCTAGTGCTAATGGTAAATCTATAGTTGTGATACTCTACAAGTTTGATATAGGTTCATAAACCCAAATAAAACATTACAAGAATCCAATTCTCTTTAAATATGGATATGACCTATAGATACTCCTCAAGAATGGTATACCAAAACTACAAGACTCAAATTCAAAATGTGGAAAAATATGGTGACATCTTCTACAACTAATTGACGAATTAAAATTGTAACTAAATGTTTGATAGTGATGTAGGATTGCTTTGTTCTCCTAAGCATGCTCTTACATCAGACACCTTAGTCAAATTTAAAAGTGAGTCCCTCACTTTCCAAAAACTAGAGAGAAACCTAGTTGGTTCACCTTAGGCTTAGAAATCTAACTTGAATCTTCTTCTGGCCTTCCTCTCCATTTCATAAAATACTCCTCATATTGCCTATTCCTGATGCTTTTCCCAATTCTATATTCTAGTATTTCTTAAATTTCTTCTTTTGGTTGTAGTGGTATTGCATTTTGTCCTCGATCCTCTATGTTGCTTCCATCTGAATCCCCCTCATGATACTAATATAGGTTTGTAATGTTGAATACTGGAGATATACCAAGGTCAATTGGTAACTCTACCTCGTATGCAAATGTTATCAAAGTCAAATATCCATATGATTCTGCATGGACCAAACTTATTAATTTTCATCTTATTATATGTTCTAGATAGAAATCTCTCCTTTCTAAGATATACCATCACTTCATCTCCTAATGCAAAATCTCTATGTCTTCTAGTTTTGTCCACCTATTACTTATACTTATCATTCATCTTCTTTAGGTGATCCATTACCTCTATATGTACTTTCTTTATGTGTTCAAAAAACTCCTTTGCCTCTACACTACTTTTTTCTTGTTTGCTAATATTTCTTAGTTTTGGTATATTATTTGGATTGCTTCCATTAATAATATAAAATGGTGTCTTTTTGGTACTCCTATTCACTAAGTTGTTTGTAAATTCTACTTGTGATAAGACCATGTCTCAATTTCCTACCTTTTCTCCAACCCAAGATCTTAGTAAGTTACCCAAACTTTTGTTTACTACTTTTGTTTGCCCATCAATTTGTGAATGGTATGTTGAGTTGAATTTCAAGTCTATTTTCATCTTCTTCCACACGGTCCTGCAAAAGTATCCCATAGACTTAGTATCCCTATCTATAACTATACTCTTTGGCATACCATGTAATATTATGACCTCTTCGAAGTATATATTAGCTATGTGTACCACATCATTGCTTTTGTTATGTAGAATGAAGTGTGCCATCTTAGAAAATCTATCTATTACCACCATGATTAAATCATTTTATGTCCTTAATAGGCTCAATACAAAATTCATACATATGTCCTCCCATGGCTTATACAACACCAGTAGTGGTTGGTTATATCTCATAGAGGTCCTCGGTATGCTTAACTACTTTCCATTGAATATCTCAATTTGAATCAAGTAATCCAACCAATTACTTCTTTCTATGCTTACCAACTCCCTATATGCCTTCCAAGCCTCTGCAAAATTAGGATCAACCTCATACAAATGTTTTAACTCCTCAAAATCAACTATCTCTACCCTCATTTCTGTTAGCAAATTATGTCTTCTACTTAATGCATTAGAAACCTTTTTTGACTTACCACTCCTATGTTTCAGTATAAAAGTGTAACTCTACATGAATTCTACCCACCGCATATGTCTCTGGTTAAGTTTATTTTGATTAAGAACTATAATGTCTTATAATTAGTCTACAAAACAAACTCTTTTGGTAATAGGTAATGTCTCCTCATCTTTAGGGCCTACATTATAGCATAAAAATCTTGGTCATAAACTCAATACCGCTTTTTGGCATCTTTTAATTTCTCACTAAAATAAGCTATTAGTCTTCCTTCTTGGCTTAACACTACCCCAATTGCATTCCCACTTGCATGACAATCCACCTAGGATATCTTATTGAAATTTGGCAAGGCTAATATTGGTTGTTCTATTAATTTTCTCCTTAACTATAGTAAACTTGAATTCCTTTGTATCCCCTCTCATTGTGAGTTAGTAATGCAAAAATACTACAAAAACTTCTAATGAACATCCTATAAAAAAATAGCCAACCCATGAAAATATTTTACATCCCCTACATTTGTTGGTGTAGGCCACTCTATAATGGATTTGAATTTCTCTAGGTCTATCTTCAAACCTTCCATTGAGATCACAAATCCCAAATATAGTAATTTTTCTCTCATGAAAAGTTACACTTCTTCAAATTGATCTGCAACTTTTCTTCTCTCAAGTTTTGTAGTACTAATCTGATATGCTCTATGTCACATCTTGTTTTCTCTCCTAGTTAATTATAGATTGATAGAATAATTAGAAAAGAGAATTGAATAAAAAATTTTCTTTTGATTTTAATGGAAATGATTTTTTTTGTAATTTTTAATCATTTTCAATTGATATTGATGGTTTGTTCTGTTGGAGAGATAACATTATTTATTTATTTATTTATTCCTACTTGGGCTTAGAGATGTACATCTTGGTACTTGTTAGTCTTATGCCTTAGTGTATGACTTCCCTTTAAAAATATATTTGATTTAATAAATAAATAATTGGGAAATTGCAGTGTTGCGCATTGAATTAAATTGATTCTTTTCTTTTAAATTAAAATTTTGTTGTCTATATTGTTTGAAAACACCTATAGCTTTGTGAATTAGAAATTCTTTTATTTGAATTGATTAAACTAGTAAAAAAAGAGTTCTCTAAACTTCTGTCAACCAGATGCAGAGCTACGTGTTAGTTTGATGAATTTACATCTATTGAAATAGGAGAAATTAGTTTAAGGAATTTATATTTATCGAAACATGATAAAGGAGGAAGGAGATGGTAAATATAAGGGGTGGGGGAAGAAAGGAAGTTACAGGAAATTAGGATTGAAACAAAAAAAAAGAGGAGAAGAATTGGGAGCTAGAACAAGCAAAAACTTTTGGGTTTTTAGTGGCTCAAATTTGGTAATATCCTACAGTTTGGAGGTATGAAAATGATAATCCTTCCTCTGCAACTGTGAAAATTTATTTGGGCTGATTGAAATTACAGTAAGACAACAATTGTTCTATTTCAGGATTGAATTCAAAGGTTAGTTTTATTACAAGACAATTTAATTCTAAAATGATTTAGAATTTGGGTAAATGGAATTCAGCTAGAGGAAAGAAATGGTCACTGGAAGTAAAACTTACGAAAACCCATGATAGAAACATAGTTAGGTTCTAAGTAATTGCATAAAAATTCTGCTTCTGGGTAAAATATAGAACCCTTCTCTTTCATCAAACATTCACTTAGAATATTAGGGTTTTACTATTTAAGATAACATGCAATTGCTCAATTGTGTTGAGCCAGTTTAAATGGAAGCAAAATCATTTATATCATGCCTCAAAGCATGTACATAAAACTCTCTATTTTGGGTGTTTAATGCATGGAAACATTTTTTCCAAATATTTGAAATTACCTTTGGAAGAGAAAACTTTAGAATTATTTTAGTTGACACTAGGTCTTTGTTGCCAAGACAACTAGAAGTAATACACACAACAAAAAAAGAATTGGTTGATCTTTAAATGCCCAAGTAATGGATGTGGGAAGGAATTTATTACTTTCTTTTAATAAAAAGATATAAAGCAAATGAGAAAGGATCTATTAAAATGTAGGAAGACATCCCCATGAGCTGGGATAGTGCCTAGAATAGAGAGGGGCAAGCATCTACAGGCTGCTCTCTCTCTCTCTCTCTCTCTCTCTCTCTCTCTCTCTCTCTCTCTCTCTCTCTCTCTCTCTCTCTCTCTCTCTCTCTCTCTCTCTCTCTCTCTCTCTCTCTCTCTCTCTCTCTCTCTCTCTCTCTCTCTCTCTCAAAATGGAAAAAATAGTAAGAAGTCAAATTTATCATATTTTGGCATAGTATTAAAATGAAATTCTTTTATTGTGCTATATTTCTATTTTAAAAAAAAACTCTTTCATAAAACACGAGTTTAAATATGGCCAAAAGAATGATGGTTGGTTTAATTTAATTTATTATTACCATTCCAATTTAAGAATTTAATTTCCAATATAGAAAATCTAAGTCTTTCCTTGCCAAAAGATTGTAAACTCAAGCTAATGCAGGCAAGAAATGTATTTTTATAACCATGGATAACCCTTGGAAATTTAATTGTTCATATGTATTTATTTTATGAATAATGGTTGTGATTAATACATCTGAAGTGTTAATATTTTGTCATCAAAGAATGGATTTGATAGTAAGGGAAAACATAATATTTTTTCTTTGGTATGAGTAGTATAAATATGATGAATGTCAACTTTCCCTTGACTGAAAGGATTTATAACATTGAAACACTTAATGTATTTACATTCTACTATATTATCTTCTTCCATTATGCTATTAAAATTCAGATATATTTGAAGGGATTAAATTTTGGTTATATAATCTATGTTTTAGGCATGCATGATAGGTGAGGATGTGGATTAAATGCTTTGCCAAGCTATAAATTCAATAGGTAGTTGAATTTATTATGCCACTTCTACATGTTTTAGATAATGCATTGCTATATGTTTGTCAAATTTTGCATTAGTTAGAATGCATTTAAACACTAGGTCTTCATAGGATTTCATGCATGTTAGCCTCGAAGGGCTAATATCTTCATGATGGGTTGGGGTCCTTGTGCGATAGCATGGGGAAGTCTATGACTTCATGGTAGGCCAAAAGTCAACCCAATGGTGCTCTCTCTTCTTTGAGGTAGGAAGAAAGAGCTTGAGGCAAGAGTGTTGAATATCAGGAACACTGAGAGGGGGGGTGAATCAGTGTTCCATAGAACCTTTCATGCACTTTCACTTTTAACCATTTACCCAAATTAATTAAACAAAAGCACAATATGCAAATGAATAATAACCACAAAGACATAACACATGGACACTAGGATTTTTACGTGGAAAACCCAAAGGTGGGGAAAAACATGGAGAGGATAAGCTCTCAATATATTGCAATCTTTTATAAATGATAATGTTCAAGCTTAGTCACTCCACAGGCCTAGAACATACTGGCTCATTGCCATGAAGTACAACTAGGTCTAGCAGGCTCACTGCCTCAACTCTTAACCTAGAAAGATTACAATAAGGGCTGTTAAACCCTAATGGTGGCTTACTACTAGACTCACTACCAAGTACAATTAGAATTATATAGCAAATTTGAATACTACAAAAGCATCTATCAGTATGCTAGGGTGTAGTCACTTAGCAACTGAATTCTACGTCCCGAGTCTTCATCATCACTGATCTTCTATCTCTGCTCTGCTATTCTCATACTTACATCATTCACTATCATATCAATGTTGTCTCAACCAAAATTCATCACTCTTATACATCCACATCATGATTTGATCCATAATTAGGTTGGCATCCAAAATATGAAACATGTACATTGAAAGATGTAGCTTGTCGGCTCAATCCAATGTATTATATGCTATACAGACCCAAATCCTTGCACAAGTGTGTTCATACAGGTTCATACAAAGCATTTAACCACTTATGACATTGATCTGTATAATATACCTTATCTGCATGAAGATCAAACATGTCTGTCAGCTTCACCCTTAAGAACATACTTGAACAATTCAACTATCATATCATAACATGCACCATGGACCAAATGGGACCTTACAAATCATATTCAATGTTCATTACTAACCACTTGACACACCTTTAAAACCACAGAGCTCAATATACATTTGAAGAGAAATACAGATAATTAAACTATGTCTCGTTCACTGTCTCTATTATACCTCTGTTCATCCAGAATTAGATATTTCTTCCAAGTGACTTCCAAAGGAAGTCAGGACTTAATCATTGGAATATAACAACACCAAATAATTATTAACATTATAATTGAGCCGCATTTCTAGGTTTTCATCTATAGAAGCACATTGATCCACTTACTATCCCTTACTCTATTTCTTGCCCATACTTAGTCATTTTTGCCAACTGGATCTGAATTCCAATAAGACCTTCTAGAGTTATGTCTTCCTGTCATGCTGATGAGATCTCTAAGCCTTGTTTCCATCAATTACAACATACAAGTCTATATTGAAGTAGTGTCTCTTTCCAACAATCTCCCCCTTTGGCATTGATGGCAACACTTAGTGAAAAATGCTTGAATTCTCCCCCTTACTATATACACTTTATTATCCTACTCCTCCTAAGATGTTTATCCATTTTTCACTGATTTTCTTCTCCCCCTTTGACATCAATGGCAAAGGGTGTGTTTTAGAACCAATTAAAATTTGTCCAAGTCTTCAAAATACTTATGTACTTTGCCACATATTTACAAGTACAATCTTCATCTTTATATTACATGTGTTGGAGAATATCAATGAATATGTTCTTGATCTATGCCAACTCACCATCCCATCCTTTCTTGGCATTATCCAAAATCTAGATGTGTCCACTGAGTATAAAAACTAGAGTTTTTGCCTTTTGTAAATCTGATGGTGTGGCAGTTTGTCCAGCAAGTTGTACTTGAACCACAAGCTTAGTCATTGAATCTAGTTTGGGATTGATTAGTCTTCTCAATTGTCCTATTCTACTCTATTTGATACATTTGATTTATTAAATCATTCAATTCATTGTGGATGTTGATGACTTGAGCTTCTTTGTTTCTGGTTGATTCATGTACTGGATCAAAATTCTTAGAGATATTCATTAGTTTTTCTTCCAATTCCTTGATCTTTCCTTCTATCTTCTTTGTAACTTCCAGCCATGATAAAAAAAATTTATATACATCACCAGCTTCTACAATAACACTCTAAATATTTTGTCTCCCATTATCTAGATGAGACTTATCATGGGCTATCAAATTTGTCAAGTCATCTAACCTTTTCTCATTAAAGTCTTGTCTAACTTTTGTTTTACTAGATTTTTAAAGAGATTCAAAGTGTGTACTTACAAAATGAATTAGTCCCTTGAGTTGACAAGTGGCAAAAAGAGAGGTATCTTTCCAGTATGTTGGCACCAGCTTTTCCAAAATACTAGATGCATCCTTTATGAGTTCACTGTCCTCAATATGGATCCTTAACATCTCTTTTCTTGCTTTGGCTTGAGCAACTGAGGCAAAGTTGAGCATCTGAGCAGGAGACATTGTATCCAAGTTTATTGGACCTTGGATTGACTCAGCCTCATCTAGAATTAGTTCCTCCTTTTCTAAGAGTTCTTTTACTGCCTCTGTAGTGTCTCTTGCTGCATCGGAGACCACATTTTTATGTTCCTTCTCTGGAGGATTAATGTTTACTACCTTGTTTGTGTCCTTTTTCTATTCATCCTCTAATAAATCCTTTTCAATTTGATGTGCTGGAGAGGAACTAGTTTGAGTCGATTATATTTCTTCTTTTGCAGTCTTCCTGCTAGTAGCATTCTTCACTGTTTGTTGTTCCAGAGCGACAAGAGTTTCTTTTTCTTCGCTCATTTGGTCAACTTTATCTGTCTCATTTTTAATGTTGACTTCTGGAATAGATGTATTATCACCAACATTATTATTTTCATTGTCAGAGAATGCACCCATCGAATCCACTTCTGTTGCTTTAAATGGGTGCTTCTTAAATTTAGGTGGAGGTCACTCAATAATATCAACCACTTGCGGAGTTGCCATTTCATAATTTTAATCAGATTATCTAATGGGATTTCAATGAGAATATCTTTTTCTGCTGAGTTAGGGTTTCCTTTCTTCCAATTTCTCCAAACACTTCAAATCTTGGTTTTCACTACTCAAATTCTACTTTAATCTCTCTAAACACCTAATAGCTTTGAGTGCAAAGTGATTTTGAGACTAAACTAGTTTCATTTTATCATCCGCATGATTTAACCTAATCGTTATTAATGCTTGTTCCAAAAAGTTATATGTTCCCTTTTGATAGATACAACCAATTAAAAATTACTCCGCAATGTTTCTCATTAGCTTATTTTCTTCTAGTTTTTCTTTCAAAGAATTTATCTTGTCAGATTCTACCACATATCTCCATGCTAGATTCTAGCACAAACTTTTTGGCTGGGGGATTTAGATTTTTAACATTGCTCCCCCTAAGCCAGAGCTCTCAATTTACTTCTTGGAGGAAATATCTACACCAGAGACTGGTGCGAATCCATTCTTGACTTCATTAGCATCTTTCATGATCTAGATCTTGCTTATTTCATTCTTAGTTTCTATCAAATCAGCCTTGTTCTTGCCCTTGACATCTTTCTGCCCTATTTTCTCTTCTCTACAGGATGGTTTCTTGTTACATTTCTACTTCTGTAGAATTTGGTAAAGTGTTCAGACTTGTTGCAATTGAAACAAACAACATATTTCTGTCCTTGATTTCTTCTGTAATTGGGAATTGGCCTTGATTTGCACTGATTGGCCATATGCCCAAATCTATTGCATGCAAAACATTGTCCATTGAAGGATTGACTAATCCTTGAATTGTTTGGAAAACTTCTTGATACACTTCTACACTCAATTACTTTATGACCTATTTTCTTACAATTGAAACATTAAGCAGAGAAAGATGGAACATTTTGATTCATTTTGTTTCTATACTGAATAGTCCTATGACCATACTTATTGCATTTAAAATAGTAACCATTGAAAGATGGGTACCTTTGAGCATTTGGTTGCCTGACTAGAGGTCCTTTAGGTCTTCTTCTTTGATTCCTTACCATATGGTTTCTGCCTCTTCCTTCTTTGGATCTGTCTTGTCTTGAGTTTGAACTTTCTCCCTTTTCAAATCCCAACCCTTGTTTATCATCTGGATACTTTTTACTGGCTAGCAACTTATCAAGTTTTGCAGAGCTTATTTTAAAATTTTCTTCATAGCTATTGGCTACTTCTAGATCAAATTTCAAGAGTAGAACTTGTTTCCCTAATTTTGCACATTCCTCTGACTTGTCCTTCACAACTTGATTGAAATAGTCTTCATTCTTGATCTTTTCTTCAATCACCCAGAGAAGATTCTCTGTAGATTCACTTGCTTGTTTTAATTGCTCACATAATTCCTTCCTTCTTTCTTGAGATTTACTAATCTGCTCTTTTAATTTCAGAATGCAAATATTAGCTTCTTTGATACTCTCCTCTAAATCCTTGATATCAGCCTTGGAATTGTCAACATCTTCTAGAGTTACTTCAAATTGCTCATTATTAACATATACTTGATTACCAATCTTAATGCTGCCAGGTGGATCTGTTTTAGGATAAATGAGATACCTTTGCGCTGCCATGAGTAAACCTTCCCAGATCTTCCTCAAGCTATTAGGCTTCTTCCAAGGAACCTTTCTCTAATACCAATTGTTGAATACTAGGAACACTGAGAGGGGGGGTGAATTAGTGTTCCATAGAACCTTTCATGCACTTTAACTTTTAACCATTTACCAAAATTAATTAAAGAAAAGCACAATATGCAAATGAATAATAACCACAAAGACATAACATATGGACACCAAGATTTTTATGTGGAAAACCGCAAGGTGGGGAAAAACCATGGAGAGGATTAGCTCACAATATATTGCAATCTTTTACAAATGATGATGTTCAGGCTTGGTCACTCCATGGGCCTAGAACATACTGGCTCATTGCCATGAAGTACAACTAGGTCTAGTAGGCTCACTGCCTCAACTCTGAACCTAGAAAGAATACAATAAGGGCTACGAAACCCTATTGGTGGCTCACTGCTAGACTCACTACCAAGTACAATAGAATTATATAGGAATTTTGAATACTACAAAAGCATCTATCAGTATGCCTGGCTGCAGTCACTTAGCAATTGAATTCTGGGTCCCGAGTCTTCATCATCATTGATATTCTATCTCTTCTCTATTGTTCTCATACTCACATCATTCACTATCATATCAATGTTGCCTCAACCAGAATTTATTGCTCTTATATATCCGCATCATGATTTTATCCATAATCAGGTTGGCATCCAAAATATGAAACATGTACATTGAAAGATGTAGCTTGTTAGCTCAATCCAATGCATTATATGCTATACAGACCTAAATCCTTACACCAATGTGTTCATATAGGTTCATACAAAGCATTTAACCACTTAAGACATTGATCCATATAACATACCTTATCTACATGAAGATCAAACATGTATGTCGGCTTCACCCTTAAGAACATAATTGAATAATTTGACTGTTATATCATAACTTAAACTGCAAACCAAATGGGACCTCACAAATCATATCCAATGTTCATTACTAACCACTTGACATACCTTTAGAACTGTAGAGCTCAATATGCATTTGTAGAGAAATACAGAGCATTAAACTATGCCCCATTCATTGTCTTTGTTATATCCCTGTTCATCCGGACTTAGATATTTCTTCCAAGTGACTTCTAAAGGAAGTTAGGACATGATCACTGGAATATAACAACACCAAACAATTATGAACATTATACCTGAGACACATTTCTAGGTCTTCATCTGTGGAAGCACACTGATCCACTTACTCTCCCTTACTTTGTTTCTTGCCCATACTTAGTCATTTTGCCAACCGGATCTGAATTCCAATAAGACCTTCCAGAGTTATGTCTTCCTGTCATGCTGATGAGATCTTTGAGCCTTGTTGCTGTCAATGAAAACATACAATTCTATACTCGAGCAGTGTCTCTTGCCAATAGAGAGATTGCACTGATAGGCCATAGATGATAATGTATTGAAAATAAAATCTTGAAGTATTCATGTATGTAAAAATATTACTTAAAAATATAATTGAATCAATGTATGTAATATTTGACTATATTATCAACATTGTGAAATTAAAAAATAGTTTGATTTCATAAGTGTCATTTCATATGTATGAAGGGAAACCATATGCTGAGTTTGAATATGTGGGTTAACAAGTGCTGTAAAACAATAATTAATATGAAAAGATTTAGTCATTTAAAAAGTACTTTTGGAATATCTAATTGTATGATAGAAATACCATGGAAGGAGACTATGAATTCAGTCTTGTGGATTTGTATTATTTTATTTCTTGGCACAGTGACATGATAAAATGCAAACATTTAAAATTTTAAAATGATTACATTATATGACATTAATATGTTACTATTAATGCCTTGTATAATTTCTTATATGATTTAAATTTGGTATAACTAACATTCTTAGATTATGGGACTTGATGACCATGGATATGTATAAGAGGATTTTACAAATCCTTCAAAACTATATGTGTTGAAGACGTGTTTGTTTAAAAATACTTTCCTTGATGAAGGGTTGTGTTGTTGAACTACAATGCCTTTACACATTACGTAGGCAAGGCCATCTTGGATGAGCCCCTGAGGCCTAGGTCTGGCCCTTAGGAGGGCTCCTTTTCATTTTTGTGAATTCTTAAAGTTCTTTGGCCAATAAACCAAATTAAATACTTAAGTAGAGTAAGTTGTAGGTAAGTTGAAAACTAATGATCATATTGATTTATGTCTTTTTGTGATGTGAGTGACATGGAAACACCTTCATGTGTGGTTCTTCTTTCAATAGTAATTGTAAACATAAGTGATGTTTCATACAGTACTCTCGTATGAGCCTATAAGGCCATGTTGGTTTAAGGGACTAAGCCCCGAGTGAATTACGAAGTTAATTGTTCAATCCTTTAGCTATTCATTGATAGAGTATGACTGATGTGAGGTATTCTAGGGATGTAAAAAAATTTACTCCCTTTCCATAGTGATTATTAATATAATTATTATTTTGTTGTTATTTATTTGGTTGGATCTTACATAATGATGTGAGATATTCTAGGGATATAAAAATATTATTCCCTTTCATCAGTAATTATTCATATAATTATTATTATTTTGTTATTTATTTGGTCAGATCTTACATATGGTATCCTATCTTTGGGTTTAGCACTAGGACCTAGAGTCTACTTCATAGAGTTGAATTTCTTTAAATTTAAACTTTTAGATGCTGTAAAATATGACGCTAATAAATCAGAGTGAAATAAAACATCAAATAGTAACTATTACTAATTTTACTAACATGCTTTGGCCAAAGCATCTTTTAAGCCACTGATGGGTAGGTAGGTTATAAAAAGAAACCTACCCTTCTCCATTCTTCCATATTCAGCACGTGTCCATGCTCTTTGTCAATCTCAATAAAGAGAAATGTAGGAATACATTCACAACACATAACATCAAACATTGCATACAAGGTTGCATGAAAGGTCACTTACACAATAAGTCATGCATCTTCACAAGGAAATAATCAAACATTTGAAGAGAAAAAAACAACATACAGTTGAAAACATAAACATACAAATGGATCAACATTCAAAATGATTTCATGAAAATATGATATTCTATAAGTCAATTCGTAGCTTAATAATTTCACAAAAATTTTAAGTGAGCACGCAACCCTTTCTAGGGTCTAGTTCCCAGGACAATTTCTTGTCGACTACCACCCACTCAAATTTTCTAAAAGAGTTAAAAATAATCAATCAATAGATTATAGTTATTGTTAAAAATGAAGAAAATTGATTTGAAATGCCTAATAAGATTTACAGGATTCTAAAACTTGATCAAGAGAAACTACTTCCTATCATTACATAGAATCTCAAAAATATCCTACTTCAATGAATCTAACACATTAAATTACTACAACGATTTAAGTCCTAAGAGCCAAAGAATATAACAATTTCAACTTGGAACCCTTGTCATTTAAGCTAGGGTAATAATTCACTACTTACAACATTCAACAAGAAAACCTCTCACACTTATGTCATTAGTTAAGATATCTTGCTGAGGTAGTACATATTTAAAAAGGATAGTATGAAATTACCTTAATCCTATTAGAAATCTAAAATCTTGAGCCTAATCAATAAGGATTAATAATGGTATAAACATCAACTAAAAGTCCATAGATTAACAATTGAAATTCACCTTGCAAATTATTATCATGAGATCAGTAGAATACAATGAATTATTAGCACAACCCTACCGTTAATGATTTAACTAGGTATATAATTTCAAAACTATGTTACTTTCCAATGTGTTGATGCTTTGAACTTCCTACCAATGGATGTAAAATCACATTTGCATGCTAGGATGAGTTTTGGAACTAATCTCCTTAATGGAAAATAGCACAAGTTAATTGTTAACAATCTTCAATTTTTTAATTATTCTTATATAGGTCAAGAAGTATTCATAACTAATAATAATAATAACATAGGCCTATTTCTCCTTTTTTGAATAAAGATACAAGACATATATATTCAAAATGTCATCTATGATATTTATTAAGAAGGATTTGCAACCTTAAATGCCAAGATCTAGAATGTAATTATATGCGATACAAGATCCAATGTCGACTAAGTAAATTTATCTAATTATTCTAGTAATTTTATGTCTAAATAATAAACTATTCATAGCTTACCTACCACAAAGAATCTAAACGAAAATTAGATTAAAACCAAAGAAAAAGAATATTGTATTCAATGAATAGGTTAGAAGAGTTTTCAACCTAATATCACCACCTTGTGGCATGATAAAATTATCAAAATAATTCAATATTTAGAAATGAGAATGAAGCATTAGTATCTTGAATAACTCAACTAAAATTTTGAAATACTAAAGTGAAAATCTATAAATATAAGACAAGATGAAAAAACCAATCATAGTGCATGTTTAAAGCTATATAATCTTATATTATTTCTTGATATCTTAGTGCACAATAATAAATAATAAAAGAGATACACACCTTATTCTATAAGATTCCCTTAGAGATAATACTAAAGCAAAGATCATAGAAGCCACATAACTGTTCTATAGAATACCCTAGAGGGATATCAACATATATGATTCTTTAAGTGTAGACTATGTGTGGATCATCAAGGAGGCTTAAACATCATTCAAACATGTGAAAATTGGTAGGAGTGCAGTCAAATTCCACAACCTTAGTAGGCAGCGTGCTTAGATAAAATTCATAAACTATTTGACAGAGTCATGCAATGACTAGAGTTTGAGCACAAAATGGATACAAAAAGAAGACTTTTTGAAACACATAAGGAAAATTAGTGGTAGAAGACCTGACATTCTACTGTGCATACTAAATGAAGACCAAAGGCTTCAATAAAAAGATTAATTATTTTGAGTTGGCTTATGTCAGGCTCACTATGGACCATCCTATCACAAGCCAGAATCACAACCTTCATAGTATCAGGGCATTAAAAAAGTAATTGGTTATGATTAAAGGAAATTTTAGAAACTTCCAAGAATATGTAAAAAAAGCAACCTAAAATTTGGTTCCAAAATATAATGAAGAGACATCCGTTAAGGCATAGTGGAAAGGGGTAAGCTTCTACATAAGATGAGGTCACAAGTACCCATATGCAAGTAAAATATGGAAGCATATACTAAGCACATGAAGTGTTTGACAAAATATCTCAAAGAGATGTCATTGCCAAGCAATGATTGAAAGTTGTTCACACTAGAAAACTAGAAAACTATATAATAGATTGTGCTACCTACTAATCTCAGTGCTATCTAAAAAGTGGAAGGACATGCTAAGCGTACAAGCTGCTTGATGGCAGGCCTCAAAGAGATGTCATCTCATGGAATGTGGTTGTCGCAGGATGGAAAAATTACTGCATAGGATTGCTATCAAGAGCTTAAATTTATGAAAAAATTCTCTGGCTCACATCCTAAGAAAAGAGTAGTTCCTGCTTGAGTTCCAGTGCAAACAAAATGCATAAAAGCATCTACTTTGTCACTCAAACAACATGCAATAAAATTGTTTTTGATAAGTTCAGCTGGAAAAGAGGGTCTAGAACCCTATACAAAATGGCCCCAAGGGCTACAGGCCATTAACAAGCCAGAAACAACACATTAATAGCTCATGCAATAAAATTGTTATGCTGTAGTTATTAATCTTATATAGTATCCACCATTTCAAAAGACTAATTACACTCAAAGAAACAAGAAATCCATGCATTATTGGAGGAATTGGCTTGAAGGACATAGGCAATAGATAAATTCTAGATTAGAAACACATACTTAATATTGTGGAGGAGGAAAAAGAATTATTTCTTTGTTTTCATAGTGTAAATTAGCTATGCTTTTTGTTAGATAAACATGCCGCAAGAAAGTAACTATCAGGGTTATAAGAAAATCCTTCGTGCAAGCAATACCTGATGTAAATTTTAGGATAGAGTCACCATATCTGCAACATTTGGGATGCTAGAGGAAAAGCACTTGAGCTAAAGAAATGTAATACTTTTTTTTGATAAACCATCACTGAGTCCTTTCAAGGGGTGATGCCACCAATATCCTGCTTAGTATGAGCCAATGCAAGTTTGCAAGTAGGTCCAATGGTAAACCATCAATGGTAGGATAGAACGAAACACAACATTTGAATAGATAGACCAACAATATAGGTGGCATTTCCAACATCCAAAATTTTTGTGCTCTCAAAAGGCGTAAAAGTGCCAAGATGAGGGTTTTAGAAAACCATCGTGACACCACCTTCCTCCTATCATCTTCACCAGATTATTCTTAAATATCCATTAGAACAACCTAGCACACCCCCACATCTTTTAATTTAAAAAAATAAATAGAAAAAGGTAATTAATGCTCCAAGAGTAAAAATAGAAAAAGCAATTTAATTTTGAATACCTCCTCTTTCCCACTCTCTTCCCATTTTCTAAAAATTAGTCCCCCTAAACTTAGAAACTAAAAAGAAATAAATACTTCCAAGATTCCTTTTGTCAGTTCTCTCATGTGGCCTAAAATAGAAACCATTTACTAAAACCATTAATGGAAGAACATAAAATAATCTTTTTAAGAGGTATAAATTTAGTTAATATTTATTATGTATAATTATACAATAAAATAAATTAAGCAATTATTTTTCACACACACACACATATTAATCCAAATTAAATGAATGTAATACAATTTGACTAAGTGGTATGTGTGCATATCCCTTCAACACAAGTCACCGTCAGTCGGCTAAACTCCCTCTACCTCGATGATACTTTTTCTCCATCAAGAGAGAGAGAGAGAGATTGTTCATATCACACACACACAAGTCAAAATTAGTCAACAATTACTTAAATAATATATTTAAAGTCATATTTAATTATTGAAATAATGGTTGACATCCTTTCCCCCTTAAAATAATCATTGTCCTGATGATCAAATTAACCTAACTCATAAGAGAGCTTCATACCTCCTTCTGATCAGTTTTACCTCAAAGTCACAATCTGCCCACCTGACTAGGATGTTGTTTACTTCAAGGTACTTGTTTGTTCATATGAACAAAATGTTTGTGTCCAACAATCATCACTTACACTAGTTGTTAGATCATAATTTTGTTTTTCTTCTTAAACTATTTCATTAACTCATACATGATTCTACAAGTCTTATCACTACCTAAGACATTTTCATCCAATTGATTTATATCCAACATACTTACTAAAAGAGGTATAACTACACATAACATCTCACATAAAGTAAACAAACAATATGTTCATTTTGTAACATCCCGCTACGGAACCCCGAAGGGTATGAGCTGAAAGAGGGCGAGAATATTTTTTTTGAACATAAAGTGATAACATGCACATAATACAGTTGCCGATTCAATAGATCGACAACATACATGACCAAGTATGGCCGAATGTACAACCCAAAGGAGAGGATACCAACACCGAAAACACCGACAACATACATGACTAATTCACCCTCCAGTAAAAACATTATTAAAACAACATTCATTTTAAAACACCAAATTCAAATGTTCCTAATACCCATTTCTACTTTTAAACATAGAGCCATAATGATCATCATAGATCACGCGGGTCCGATACCAACACCGAAAACCATAAGCCAAATTTGGAACAACATCACATTTCTCCTCATTACTATAATTTAAATCATCTCTCTCAAGAGATTAAAAATTACATAAAATAATAAACATAAATACAATGGCATAGCCATGGATAAGATACAATAACTGATAAAACAAATACAAGAGAGAACATCTCCAACTGGTGCTCCAATACCCTGAACATCGGTCCCTGATGGTAGTGGCAACACCTCCCAACCATGTGGACTCATAAGAGACTACTCCACCATGCCTGGAGATAGTCACAAGGCCCAAATAGAAGAATAAAGGAAAGGAATACAATGGCCAACACTCACATTAGTCACAGAGCAGACACGAGACACAAAGCATAGTTTAAACATGTTAATTAACCCCACAAGCACAATGACCTGAGGGAACTCTAACCACTGCTTGGATACTACTCAAGGTACCGTACCAGAGACAGTGTGAAAAATAGCCAACTACAGCAAGGAGAATGGACATCTGTTAAAGCATATCAATAGTGAGATTAAAAACCAATGAAATAGCTGCTATAACGAAAATGTTGAACATCAGCAAGCAAGTATAGATTGACAAATTACTTTAGGAGAAGTCCGGTCATGCAAAATAGCAACATGATGCATATAAAACACATGGACTAAATAATAAATTGCCTCAAAGAATGAGATCTCATAACAGTTAAAATAGTAACACATCCTCACCATTGAAGTTGACAAGTATAAGCAACTGGAGTGTACAAGAATTAGGCTTCACAATATTAACTGAAAGCTCCCAGCTAGCTGGAACAGCAAATGGGCACAAGAACAATAGTGCAGTGTGCCTCAAAACACATTGTTGTTTCAAAGATAGTATGATGGTTTGTAAACATAACAAGGCACTCAAACAATTGATAGAATGCTCCCAATATGATGGTCTTTCACAACATAAAATGATTGTAGATACAACAAGATATATTTGTTTTCAACATCATACAACTATCAAGCAAAATGAAATTGGTTGGAGTAAAGCTCGAAACCCCAACAAAAGGATTGTAACAGTGCCCAAGACTGTCATTAAAAGCCTCAAAAATTGTATCCTCAAGGGGACAAGGAATGCAGGAAGCAAAACCTAGGCACGTGATTTGTTTTACAAAATACCTCAAGAGATGAGGTCCCATAGACTCCAATGATTGCAAGTTATACACTATGTGGATACATTAAAAAGGCTTTAGAAAACTTTTAAGTAAAATAAATTTGATTCTTAGATGGTTTCCAATCGAATGAGCCATGAGAGAAAATCAGACTCCAATATAATGACCTGTCACCCCCCTTACCCTCATCTTAAAAAAACAAATTATATCACAAGCTTGAATTTATGCATTGGCTCCTCTATGTATCCTCAATTATTGCAGACCTAAAATTTTAGGTCTTCCAAAATGGGAGCTTGGTAATAGGGTTCGAATATCCATCAAAACATCGACAAGCCACTTTAACTATCTGACAGAATGCCTTGAATGCAACGTCTGCAGGATATGCACATAATGAACTGATTAAAAATGCTTAAGAAACTTTTAAGAAAATGTGGTTGGCAGATGTAAATCCAATTTCCACCATCACTGCCAGCATATACCCTACCCATGCCAAAATGGAGCTTTGAAACAGGATATAAATATCCATCTAGATGCATAATGGGAGGAAAATATTTGTCAAATGTCATAGTAGTAAGTGCGCTCATAGACAAGTATGCAAAATATATAAATGTAGACAAGGCAGGTTAATTGTTTCATTGAATGCCTCAGAGCGATGCCCTCTCATGGGACACACTGATTGCAGGATATGCACAAAATGGATTTATTAAAAAGGCTTTAGAAACTTTTAAGCAAATACCACTGGCTGGCATAAAGCCAATTTCCTAACCCTTTTCTAGCATCCTCACTACCTGCACTAGAATGGTGATGTGGAACAGGGTATGGATATTTGTAAAAGCATGAAGGATAGAGTAATATTGCTAGATCTTGTAGCTATGACCACCCTGGCAGAAACATGCAAAAATGTGGAAGCATAGACAACACAGGTGACCTATTTGGTTAGACACCTTCATGGCCTACCCTAGAAGCCACTCACAAATGAGGTAATCATGGACAGTATAAACCATTAACATAACACATGGTCCAAGGGACAACAACATGTAGATTAAACAAGGAAGAGTTTAGTGTTTGAGTTCTAACATTCATAGAATTATTGTTTGTTTCACACTCTCAAAATGGAGGGTATACAACAGAGTATGGACAACCATTAATCATGATAGGGAGTAGAACACATGAAGACATAGAATCAAATGTAAACTACCCTGGACACCATGGATTGGTAGAGAGGATACCAAACATACCTAGAAATTGCAAAGATTGTAGAATAGAGTATGTCCAACTACTTTCTCCTCTCACGTCCCCAAAACCTTAGCTTCTTCCTTATTTTCCCCCAATTTTTAGCACAAGCACCCATGTGTGCATAATGAGAGGTGAAAAGGAAGTATATCCCTTTTTACTTTTTTTTCCTTTCTCACTCAATATTTTATTTCTACCCCTGAGGTCAATGAGGAAAGATATGAATATAACTCAAAAATATAGTTTAGAGACCAATTAATATAAGAGCAAAACTGACCCATCACTAGAGATCATGTGGAACACATCACTATGACAACAATAAATAATAATTTAAATCACCAATATGACATACAAAAATAAACCACATAATAAATTAATGCAAAACCATATTAAAATACTGACAACCCATAACGGAATACCTCGACAATGAATACTGGCAGCTACATAAGACTAGAAGGGAAATCCGGATGTTACGACAAGGTAACCGAAAGGTAAACACATATTATGAAATCACTGCACTGATCGGGTGTGTTGTGCCTTGCACACATGCCCCATTTCAAAAAATATCGACCCCCTCTTTCAAACCTTGGCTTAGAGTGTCAAGTAGGGTTTCCATCTCCTAAGTAATTGGGTGGTCAAAATGCACTTCTTGCCATGTTAAGAAATTCAAGGTTAATAGGTCAGTTTAAAATCTGCTAAGTCCATGTCTTTGCATTTCATAAAAGAAGGTCTAATAGTCTTTTACGCTAAAATGCCCTTTATCTGACCTTTGCACTAAAATGCCCTTTGTCTGACCTTTGCACTAGAATCCTTCACCTTCAACCTTGGTGCTATATTTCTATCTGACCAACCTTAGCGCCACTTTTTGCATCCATCAACCTTAGTGCAAGAATTCACTGCCTTCGACCTTAGCGCTAAAACTAATCACCACTGAATTTACGCTGCACTACTTATTCACCGACCAAGTCAGAAAGTCTGTTATACTCCAATGAGACTGATCACCTTTTTGCAAAAAATGATACCTACCAACTAAAGCTGTTATACTCCAAAACCCTGCCAAGTTGAAAGCAACCTAAATCTGCGCAAACCCTAATATTCAGCCGAATCTCCTGATGAACGCTTTGTACAATTTGCATTAATGGTGATTAATTTAGGTGGGATAAAAAGGGATTTTCATGGTTTTCAAACTCATTCTACATTTAACAAACACTCAAAGACCTCTTAGGTGACATTTCTATTGATTGACTTGCACAACCTGTGAACTCGACCCGGCGACTTCCTCCACGCCTGCATGCTTCAACTCACCTCATTTCCCACGAACCAAGTAGGCGTTCATCTCCATTGTTTAGGGTTTTCTATAGTTAGGGTTTCAATTAAAATCGAGTGCATTTTCTTCCAAAACACACCAGACACACAAACGATAGGGTTAGGGCATGCAAGTTAGGGTTTTCTTTGCTGAAATAAGTTTATTATCATGAAACCCTAATGTCAAAAAGAAGGAAGGTAGCATATTTTTGAGCATCGTCTAAGGTCCTCCCCATAGACAAAATGAAACCACCATTTGCCAAACCCTACCAAGACAAAAAAATCTTGCCTTAGCACATTGAATTGATCTGCAAAAATAAACGAAAACTAAGTTTGCACTAAGAGCGTATCTGACTGACTATCTAAACTTCGTGATCAATCTGGTTAGTCAATGGCCTTGAAAATCCCCACTAAAACTTTAAGTTAATTATGCACTAAAAGTTTGATGCTCTGACTCAGTGGTAAAAGACCACTTCTCTGACCTAGGTTGGATGCATGTAAAAGTTTCGCAGGTCTAGGATGTCCTAAACCCCCGGTAAGCAACAAGAAAACAACATTGCGCCAAAATCAACTCCCTCTGACCTTGCGCCAAAATGTGCCATCACCAACCTAGTCAGTTGACTTCAAAAACCCCACAAGGTTAGGCAATACCTAATCTTGTACAAAAATGGTAAAGTTTGTTTTGATCAAATTGCGATGAAATTACGACTGACCGACCTGAATGACTAACATAAGTTGATCTTACCTCAAACCCACACAAGTCGGTTGACCAGAAAATCTATGCAAGGCATTATAATGACATGAGCATAGATAGACTAGTTGGTCGGACTACCACAATTTCTTTGTCGAGGTCAGTTGACTTCAAATTTAGCGCTTTCTCTATTGTAGGTCAGTTGAACCAAAAACTAGCACAAACTATGTAAAATGATAGTTTTAGAAGAAATTTCAAAAGGCGAAATGCTTGTTAGGTAGAAATAATGACTGCGCTTGGTGAATTATGATGTTTTACATGTTTCAATTGGGATTTTGCAGCATTAGAATTTTTATTACATGCATTAGTATAAGATTGCTCAATTATTTGATCATGTGGTAAATGCAATAGTTAGAAGATTTTAGAATCCTATTCTCATAAGCATATATTGATAACTTGGTAGATTTCTACTAGATTCATTTGTTATAACATGGTATTAATAATCTAGTAGTCAACTTGATAATCATAGACTTTAAACTTAGGAGTTAGATAAAACACCTCAAAGGCATCAAAACTTATAAGGTCCAGTCCTACAGGTTAGATGACAACACGAGCTCAAATCATGAGGTACGAGTTCAAAGGTATCCCTCCAAAAATGAAGATTTCTATCAGATGGAAGGACATCAGAGACATAGACTTAGGTCATATTGACCTTGATGATTTCAAAACTAGAGTATTTGGCCCAAATCCAACCCCAAGAGCCAAGAAAGTGAAGGACGGTGAGATTGCACAAGTTGTTGCTTTCCCTACATCTATTTAATGTGCTGAACTGATAGTTGCCTATGCAGATAGGTATGATGTCATGACCAGGACAATACGAACTACTAGTGGAGATATTTTAGCTAACTTAAGCCCACCCTCCTTGGCCAAAACCTTTAATATTCCATGGCATCCAATGATGACCATGCCAGTAAGGCAGGATCAGAGGCCACCTATAAGAAAGATAAAAGTGGATGTAGGAAACATATGAATGAACAATGGGCAAAGAGTAGAAGGTCTAGCATGGTTAAGTTTCCCCAAGTACTATACAGAAGTGACTTTCATGATGAGATAAGGGACTTGATAAATTTTTAGAGTAGAATATATGGATTGACTACAGCATCAACCTTTGAGGGATAGATGTTTGTTATAATTCAAAAAATATTAAAGGTAACTAAGTTCCAATGGGCACAAATCTTAAGTGACAACATCCATGAAGCATTTAGTAACTTCAAAGAGAAGCAATTCTTCAGATTGACATCCTATTTTGTTTATGCCTTGGCAAGGATGAATCATTATGTTGGATTATCCAAAGTGGGAGAAGTAGGAAATGATGAGGAAACTCAAGTAAAGGTTTATGAATGCTACACACAGCTTATATTGTCACAATGCCTTATACATTTTAAGAGGGTAAATGATGTTTTTACTATGTAAATAACCAGATTATTGCAAGGCAATACAGCTCTAAGAATATCCACATAAGCTATGAATGAAATTACCAAGTATGGGAGATGGTATATTCAATTTGAAAAGTTCACATATCTTAGAATACAAGGCTTCACGGGAATGGCTTACAGACTCCCTAAATATCCTACAGATAAAGTGGTGTTCCTAGAACTATCTAGACAACTGATAACTTGTGCTGAAAAACTTAAGCACCTACATAGAACAAATGTCCAATTTCCCATCCTGTTAGGTAGAGGAAATTATGCATGTCCTTCATTGGGGTCAGCTGAGTACTCTGACAAAGAACTCCAACTTCTCAATCTTCATTACTATAATGGAAGAGATCATTTTGATCCTAATAAGGTGATGGAGAGGTTTGTAAGTAAGAAGTTGTTCCATAAGATGCACATAGAAGACTTTTGGGCAAATTGTATGGATGACTATGAGGTCATGAAGAAAGCCCATTCTAGATTATCTCTGGCATTCATAAGGAAATTCCATATTATTGTAGTTCCTGACCAATTAGAAGATGATGACAATGTAATACACAGAGGAGCCTAGGAGGAACAATATCACTAGCCAATTCCCCTACCTAATTGGACAAATGTTGAGGAAAGCTCCCTTGATGTTGTAATGAAGGAACCGATCAGATTAAGTAAAGCATGGGTAAGAGGTCAAATTACTACCTTGGAGGGACAAGGGATATAGCTCACATACACTGCACTTGAATTAGAAAAAGACTCTAGAGGGGAAGAGGATGAACCCATAGAAATCACTGATGAGGTAGAACCGACCCAAGGATAGAGATCAAACAGTGAAGACCATATACCCTTGGTAGAAAAGGCTAAAGCACATTAAAGCAAGAAGGTCACTACAAAGACTAATAAGAAAGAAATGCCTCCTTCTACTAGGACAAGAGATTCGAAGAAAAGAGATATGCCTAGTGGTCCCGGAGAAGGGTCTAAGGCAAAGAAGACTAAGCTGAAGGCTGTTAGACAAGCTACAGAGACTGCTGCTGCTCATAATGATACTAGTCTGCTAGCTTCTCCACCTCCTGCTGCTCTACATGTTCATACCGCTGCTACTATTTCTATTGTTTCTTCTTCTTCCTCAGTGTCCATTATTTAGGAAAATGTCTCTACTATTTCTTCACCCGCAATTGCTACTTTAGTTGTAGCCTATAGTGCTCTAAGCAGTCATGTTCTGTCCATTGTTGTCTTGTCATATTCTTCCACTACTTCTGCATCCTCACCTTCCATATCTTCTACTTCACTTACCACTTCCCTCACATTACCTCCCATTTCTACTATTCTTTCACCTTCCCTGCCCTCTTTCTCCATCACCTCCCCCATAGTCATTTCATCCGTCTTGCCAGCTTCTTCTATCCCACCAGCTTCAGGGTCGGCTATGCTTACCAATTTGACACAAGTGAACTTGTCTTTAGTTGCGATGCCTTTATCCTCTATTACTCATATCTCCCAAATACCCATGGACCAAAATTCAACTCCCTTGGCTGTGCCATTGCTAACGGATATTGAGAAGGTATGTACCGAACTAGGTCTTCAAGAACAAGAACTGGAGAAAGATGCATTTGACGAGGTAGATAATGAGGTACGTGATGAGCCATTGGATCAAACAGTCCGCTAGAGAAGGACCAAACAAAGGCAAGCCTCAAGGAAGCTTGGAAAGATGTAATGATAAATTGGAGAAATCTTACAGATGAGGAGGATTAAAATGTAGATAAAGAATCAGAACAAGAATAGGGATTACTTGAAGGGCCTCCAAATACAAATAGTGAAAATCTTGATGGATCTGGAAAGCTCTCTTCCCTCAGTGCCTAACTAGTTGCAAAGTCAAATAGCATATCCTGAGCCTCAGGTGGAGATAATGAAATTAGACTTGAGCACAATTTTGTCAGAGGCCCAAAAGCCAAAGAAGAAGAAGAAAGCAAAGTTACAATCTATGATTTACAAGGATGAAACTGGATCTTGAATAGTTGAGGTAGCTGTCCCACCACCTGATACAAATAGAGAACAAGTCAGAGCAGAGGATTATGTCATAACATACTTAAATTTGGGACCAACTACATGAGCACAAAGGGTTCATGAGTTCAAAGGGTCTGTTACTTCAATCCTAAAATAACTAAATAAGGATAACTTTCAAAGAAAGAATTGAAGTAAGAAAATGAGGAGCTCCGAGCATGCCTTCAATTTCTGATAAAAACAGTAGATTATGAAGGAGAGATAAGGACAATACCTACTTTTTTGTGAAGAGATGAAATGTCTAAGTTTGGTGAAGTTTGGGCTCAGTCAAAAGGCACCCAAAAATGGATGATCAGAGTCTACAAAAAGGGATGTGAGACAATTGATGCTGCAGCTGAACCCCATAAGAGTTTGGTTCAACTTTGAGAACAATGGAAAGACTTGCATGAAGAATGTGACTCTTTTGATGAATATTATTCACATATGTTTCCTCGAGTGCAAGCAATCAGAAACTTGCCAACTCAGACGCTATTGGCTGAAAATGTCTTGAAAGCAGACAAATTGTATAAAGCCAATGAATGGTATCAACAAATAAAACTGAGGAAGGAAGTTTTTGACACCATAAGGTAGGTGTTGTGATGTTCACAACAAGTCCCATTTTACTCCTTAGAAAAATGAGGACCCTTGCTGTTGCTTTGCTTTTTTTTGCTTCTGTTTTGTTTCTGTGGGTTTGTTTGGTGGTAAAGGGAAAAGAGGGTTAAAGTTGCAAACTTTGATAAAAATAGAGAAAAAATGCATTTTCAGTACCAAGGCATCATGTGGTTGGATTCCTTGTGAAAAATGAGCCAGGGTTGCTTTTTGAACCATCTTAAAATTTGCCATATTTTGCAAGTTATGATCATTTTGGTAAAATGTACATTCAAGTTTGTATATCGCTTTGCATATATAGGGTCATTTGTATATGCAAAGGGTTTTGTTTATGTACTTAGTTGCATTTGCCTTTTGAAATCAGGTCGCATATGCATTTGATTTTGTATGTTAGGCCATTGTATGTTGCACATACAAAATAGTTTGTATATCGCGTCATGCATATACAAAGTCTCTTGTATGTCGCTCACATGCAAAGTCACGAAATGGGTCTTGTATATCAGATTTACATACAAAGTTGTTTGTATGTTCTTACTTATATGCATTTGGTAAAGGTTTTGAAATATACATACAAGATGGACCCCAAGTGGTTTTAGGTTAAAATGAATTGATGTTTTAGATCCGCTTTGTATCTCACGTTTGTATGTTTGGCAGGTAAAATATACAAGGCACTTCATAGATGTGGTGGACCCGAAAAAGTTATTAAACCATGTTAAATCAGTGTATATTTGGTACAATGTATATTTCATACATACACTATAACATACAACAAAATATGCATCGCGTGGAATCCAAAAGCTTACGAACAAGAGTTAATTTGTTGTATATTCCGTGGCTTGTATGTTTCGAAACATACATCGCTGGCATACAATGTGGAATCCAAAAAAGATTAAAATTGAGTTAAATGCTTGTATGTATACCCGAATGTATATCTAAAACATACAGGGAACCACATACACGCCGAAATCCAAATGATAATAAAGCAGATTTATCCTATGTATCACGTCCGATTTGCATATCAAGAGATACATTGCGGATTCGTTAGGTTATAAATTGCCTATTATAACAGCGATAGGTCCAAAGGTTGTATACAATGGTTTATGCATTGTTTTATATGATGGAATTGAATAATTATAAATAGAAGTTAAGTGCTTGTATATTTTGTGTTTGTATATTGCAATATACAAACCGATATATGTTGCATACATACAACACAGAATCGAAGAGAAAATAAAATCTGATTTAACGGAGGCATTACGTCTGACTTGTATATCGCGATATACAAGGATTTAAACAAGGAAACTGGCGGGAAAATGAAGCGATGAAATTTTGGAGGTCAATTTTTGGAGCCTGAATGTATATTTTTGGTCAACGATAATTGACCTGACTTTTCTAAGTGTTGTACATGCATTTTTGGATGCGATTTTCACGGATTCAGGACCCGATTGTTGTTTTCACACAGTCACGACTACATTTAGCAGTTTGTTTTTCTTCCTGCAGGTTTATTAAATGATGATACCTATTGCTTATCCATTTTTGTAGGTTTGCAGTTGAGGAGGGAGTTGAAACTTAATGGCGGTGACATCACGGAAGAGGGAGATCCAATCTCAGGAGTAGAGGAAGATAAGGATGAGGTGTGAGGAAGTCAAGGGTCTTCATTGATGAAGACAAAATGTAGTTGTGGACATCATTGTAGCAGACCACAGAAGTTAATATTAAGCTGCTAGGGTCTCTAGAAGGACATATTTCGCCCAGATTTGATGAGTGCTTAGAGATATTTCTAGGGATTTGTTCTCCAGCATTTATTGTTGTAACCAGAGGTTTGAACCATTGCTTAACTAGGGTTTTTGGGCTGTATTCAGGACAATAGAAGTCTATATATTATGCCTTAGTACACTATAATAAGGTTACACAGGGATTTTTAGAGGATAACCAGCACTTGTAACTAGTTTTAGCCTTTTAGAATAGAGGGACCTTTTAGTTTAGAAGTAGAAGAAGGAGGTCACCTGTGTCTACAACAAGGAGCGTGTGGAACATCCTGCCTCCTTGCTGTATCTGTAAAGCTTGTAAGTTTTCTGTAATTTGATCAATGAACTAAGAGTCATTCAGACATTGTAAATCTTATGTGACTATCTATTTCTAATACAATTGAATCTGGAATTCTGCATCTATCTTCTGAGTGTTTTCCTTCTCTTCATTGTGTTTGAAACATTTTCTCTTAGAGCTCGCAATCTTAAGTGTATGTTTGTGAAAATGCTCAGAACTTACATTTAAGGTTTTTTGTCTATGGATTTGATCAATTTGCTGCAATACTTATACAGTGGATAACAGAACAATTAGATCCTTTGGTAGAATGAATGAAGTTTAGTTTAGATCTTTCTAACTTTTCCTAACCCATCTAAAAATAATTAGCTAAAACGCAGAAATTTAAAGGAAATTTGTCTCATATTTGAAAGAAGCATGCATAACAGAGTTAAAAGTAGATAATTTTCATAACTATTTAAGAGGAGAAAGCTGTAATAATTCAAGTAGACCATTTAAGGCTTTGCACCATAGTAACACTTTTATACAAAAAGAATGAACAATACACTGATATTTATAATCTTTTTTGCATAATTCTGAGTCCAGCTAACCAACAGGAAACCCTAAACTACGTAAGGTCCCTTGAACATTACAGCTTCACATTGACCAACTAAATTTGCCCAACAGGTCAAGACCTGACCATATTAAACTTGGGATTAAGTGAATCTTAACCAATTCCTTCATATCTTTCAAGTCAGTTTTGGTTCATATATGTGAATTTTAAACTATTGTTATGACTATCTCAAAACAATCATCAATAGTTTCTTGGTGCTAGAAGGAGGGCCTGACTTGAGTTAGGGTTTAGTTTTAAGTAAGAACTGGTTCATAACAGTGATAGAGTGACTAGATCCAGATCCAGTTCAGGGGATATATTTGTACAATTACCTGATATAAGGTGAAGTAAGAGTCCTCTGATTTGGAACCCTAAGATAACACACCCAGGAAGCTCATCTAACACACCCCTTGGATCACCTTATACTATCCACAACTTTGTGAGTCCTGACAGATCTTTATTCAGATCTTTAAATCTTGGTTTAGGTACTCCTAGAGGCCCTAGTCCTCCTAAAGATCCTATCCTACCAGTGAATCCAGGTATTCCTACAGGTTCAGGTCAAGCGCAAGCACCTGCAATGGCTTATTTCAACGTTCATTCTCCTATTGCGTTCAATGATTATAATGAGATGCCCAAAAATCTGGAAAGATATGTCCCAAATACCAGTTACACGAAGACCCAGAAGACCATATTAGAATATTCAAGGAAGCATGCTTTAGGGCCAGATTAGAACATGAGGACATTGTGTGTAGATTGTTTCCATACACCTTTAATGAACAAGCATCTAACTAGTATGTAAACTTACCCAATGGCTATGTTTCTTCTTGGTCGCTTATGGAAGAAGCATTTCTGTCTAGATTTAGAGGACCCATTGACCCTTGTATCTTGTATCACAAATTATCTACCATAAAAAGAGGTAGGGGAGAGTTGATTGATAATTTCAATGACAGATTTCAAAAGGCATACTCTAGGTTAGTAGCCTCTTACACTGTAGATGATGATACCTTGTTAGCTATGTACTATGCAGCCTTGGATCCTTTAACTGCCATGTTTGTCAACAGAAAACCTGACATAGATTCAATATCCAAAGCCTATAAAGAGGCGGCCTCAGTAAATCAAGAGATGAGGCATACAACTTGTAGTCCATTTGTTAATGAAGGAAATTTTGGGATGCAGAATTAGGCACAACCATGGAATGGAGTCCCTATGCATCACACTCCATTATTAAATTCGGCTCCTTCTTACACACATGTGTATAGTCCTACCCTAATCCAAACCATAGCTCCTTACACAAATAACACTGCTAACAACAATCAAAATAATGGTCAGGATTTCTTTTGACCTCCTAGAGATACAACTGTGGTAAAAGTACAAGAGGAAAGGGAAGAAATCAAAGAGATCACTGCACATTTGAAAAGATTGACCACCGAAGTGACACAACTAAGAAATGAGAATCTTTATGGAAGAGGCAACCAAGGATTCAATCATAATCAGAATTATAACCAAGGCCAAAATCAAAACTATAATTCCAATCTAAATCAGAACTATAATCAGATCCATACCCAAAATAATAGCCAAGGCCAATGTTCAAATCAGAGCCAAAACTATAATCAGCATCAAGGTCATAACCAAGGGCAACCAATGCAAAATAGAGGACCAGTGGTAGATAATAGGGCTTGGGGTAATAGTAATAGAAATCAGAATCAACCTAGGCCACCCAAAACATGGAACACTAGGCCAAACAATGGTACCTTAGCTTCTCCTTTTGAGAATATAGATAATCATGATGTAAAACAAATAGCTGGCATCCAAATGTCCAATACATCACTAAAAAATTGGTGCAGATTTCACAATACCAATGCCCATGCTGAGCTTGACTGTCCACAGTTCCATTTAGCAGCTAGCATATTTAATATAGACATGCAACATCCTACTTCTGAGTTTCTCATTCCCAAAGGTAATGAGCTAGTACCCTCAGGGTATGATACAGCTTTAGTCTTAGAAACCTTTACCTTTGCAACTACAGAAGAGAAAGAAGATGAATTGTTGGAGGATGAACCATACTTTTGTGAAAATCTTTATCCTGAATTAGCCTTTGTGTTAAATGCTTTTCAGTTTCCTTTTGAAATAGAAAATGAAGTATTGATTGAATCCGAAGAGGTGCAGGCTTTTCAACAGACAAATAAAAACCACAACTACAATTTAAGGAACAATGCTAGGCCAGGAGGACCTTTCACCACTTCCATCCCTCCTAACAACTTCAATACACCCCCAGATTAGAATGCTAGCAACAATCCTGCCATACTTAAAGCTAATCATCACACAAACAGTGGAACATCAGTATAAAAGGCCCAAACAAGTAAAACTGAAATAGTAGATACAACAAGATTAATGAGTTACTTGTCAGAAGAAATAAAGAAAATTAAGGTCAGCATACCTCTAAATGAATTATTAAAGACCCCAGGGATCAGAAATGCTTTTATAAAATCTCTAGATACATCCATGATAGATGAGGTTGCTGCTGATATAGTTGTTCCTAATAGAGATTCACCGCCTAAAGAGAAAAGTAAGAAAGTTGAGCAGCCTTCCAATACAAATGTAGTAATGTATGCTGATAAGAAGGATACTCCTCCTTTCTTTTTAACTATTAGATTATGTGGGAAGAACATACACAATTGCATGGTAGACTTTGGTGCATCAGCCAATGTAATGCCCTTAGGAATATGTAAAACTCTCAGGCTGACTCCCACCAGATCTGCTAAGGTTGTCACACAGTTAGATAAAACTGAGGTTAGTGTGATAGGAGAACTCATGAACATTCAACGGATATATGGCCACTGATTTTTCACATATGTGGCTACCTTGGAGAGGTGTCCCAAACCAGATTAGAATAGAGGTAGAACTCAGGATGAAACACATGATAACATAGTATAATCAAACAAATAAAATATTGTATGTTGCTGTTGAACCTGGTGTTTATAGGATTACTAACAATGGGGTACAAATTGAAGAGATCGTGATGTTAAACATTAGAGAAAAATGTGTAAGCAAGGAGACATCATCATTCATTGAGTCTAATGTAAATTCTTCGAATGAAGAAAATAGTGCAATGGACAAATTTGGCCATGCAATTAGACAAGAGGTGGAAGAATGCATTAAACAAAATCTGCCAGTCCAATGTAAATTGTATAAAAATAGATGTAGAGTTCAAGATAGGCCACATTCTGAGGTGAGTTGTGGAATGTGCAAAGACATCATTGAATATGAGTACAAAAAATGCATAAAGAGGGTAGAATTACGAGAGGGAAATGCGAATCCTGATCAACCATAGAGATACTTTCAGAGTGATGTAGATGCTCTGATTTCAAATTTAGCAGAGGGAATAAAGGACAAGGGTAGTTGTCTTTCTGATTTGCAAGCTAAAAATGCACATATGCAAGTTGACCAAACAGAAATACCCATGAATAAGCATACCAGCACCTCACAAGTAATAGGAGAGAAAAAGCATGCCAAAGTAAAAGGTCAGAAAAGTAAAGATGGCATGTGGACACTAAAGTGTGACGGGTCCAAATCAAAACAGGGTGTGGGTGGAGGTATTGAACTCATAGATCCTCAAGGTAAATCATACCTAGCAGCATATAGACTGCAGTTTTCCTATACTAACAATGCTTCTGAATATGAGAACTTAATTTTGGGACTTGTCATGGCCATCAAGAAAAAGGTGAAAATGATCAAGGTATTTTTGAACTCTGAACTAGTAGTCAGACAAGTAAGGAAACTATATGCTTGCAATTACAAGAAAATGATTTGTTACAGACATAGAGTATGGGGTTTAATAGATTTATTTGATGCTTTCAACATAGAGCATATCCCTAGAGAACTGAACCATAGGCCAGATGCACTAGGAGTTATTGCTAGCACATTAGAACCCTTGACACTGCCAGGTTTGAGATGATTTGCTATAGAATTAGTTAATGTTCCCAGTATCCCAGACAATGTTACTCACTTTCAAGTATTTGGAGGAGATCAGCAAATTATTGATTTTCTGACTTGCAATGAGGTATTTGAAGCTCAGATCATTGACGAACAAGAAAGGCCTGAGACAACATGGGACGAAGAGGATATAATCAACTTGAAGAGCAACTTTTTACCCAAAGGATTAATTGAATTAGAACATATTTTTGACTTCGATGGAGTGATGAGACAGAAAGATTTACCCAAAATAGAAGGGGGTAAGTGTGATTTACACAATTTAGGGACAGAGCAAAATCCACAAAATGTACCGATTGGAAAGGCTTGCTCTGAGAAAATTAGAAAAGAAATTTTAGATGCTCTAAAAGATTACAAACACGTAATAGCATGGACGTATGAAGATTTTAAAACATATGATACATCCATCATAACTCACGTAATACCTTTGAGACTAGAGGTTAAACCATTCAGGTAGAAACAAAGGCCTGTGAACGCCATTCTAGAGCCTTTAATCTTTGAGGAAGTTAAAAAATTGTTGTCTGCTGGAATAATTTTCCCAGTCAGACATTCAATCTAGGTAGCTAACTTAGTACCAGTAAGGAAGAAAAATAGAGACATCCGGTTATGCGTAGATTTTAGCAACTTGAATAAAGCATCCGAAAAGGATAATTATCCTCTGCCTCCCATAGATGAAGTGTTGCAAGCAGTGAATGGGGCAAAGATGATGACTTTCTTAGATGGTTTCTTGGGCTATAACCAAGTTTTAATAGATAGAGATGACAGATTAAAAACCACCTTCACTTGTAAATGGGGTAATTATGCATATAGGAGAATTCCTTTTGGTGTGATCAATGCAGGTGCCACTTTTCAGAGAGCCATGGACATTGTGTTCCGTGGATTATCAGGTAAGTGTATTGTTGTGTATATGGATGATCTGACTGTGTATTCCAAGGATGCATCCACTCACACCAAAGATCTCAGGAAAATACTTAAGCGGTGTGAGAGGTACGAAATTTCCCTCAACCCTAAAAAATGTTCATTTGGAGTAACTGAAGCTAAATTACTAGGGCATGTCATTTCTGAAGATGGAATATCGATTGACCTAGATAGAATAGAATCAATATAAAATTGCAAATACCAAACAGTAGGAAAGAGTTAAAATCATTTTTTGGTAAGATTAACTTTGTTCGAAAGTTCATCACAGGTTTTACAGAAATCATACAGCTGCTAAATGCCATGTTTAAAAAGGATGCGCAGATAGAGTGGATGCCTGTGGCTAAGGCTGCATTCGAAGATATCAAGCGGGCCATTTCTGACGCCCCTGTATTGACAAGTCCAAACTATGCTAAGCTGTTATATATATATTCCTTTTCATCTTCACATTCAGTCGCGGCTGCCCTGACTCAGAAGGGTGTAGATAATGAAGAAAGGCCCATTGCATTTATGAGCGCGCCTCTGAGGGATGCACAACTAAGATATCTAGATACCAGAAGACAAGCATTTATGTTAATGAGGGATGTGAAGAAATTCATACATTATATTTTGCGCAGCCAGGTCAAAGCCATAGTGCCAGACATAGCAGTAAAGATGTTGTTGATGCAGAATGAACCTGGAGAAAAGAGAGCCAAATGGATCACCACGTTGTAAGAGTTTAACATGGAAATTATTCCCATGAAGCTGGTCAAAGGGCAGGCATTGGTGCAAATAATAACAAACATAGAGCCAAATTTGATAAAATAGCAATATGTACTGAATTCCCATGACATATCAGACTGGTATGGTGATTTAAACACTTTTCTAATATCTAGAAGGTACCCAAATAAGATGAAAGCTTCTCAGAGGAGAGCTTTGAAGATTAAAGCATAGAAATATATGGTACAAGGAGGTCTTTTATTCAGGAAGAACCATGATGGAATTTACTTGAGATGTCTAAATAGAGCTGAGGTAGATAAGGTGTTAACGGAACTGCATGACAAGTACAGAACAGGTCATGGTTCCCATCTAACTACAACACACAAAATATTGAGGGCAATCTATTATTGGCCCACGATGTTCAAAGATACAGAGAGTCACATTAAAAGTTGCCACACCTGTCAGACTGCAGCAGATAAGGGAAGAAATCAGGCCAATCCACTACAACCTGTGATTGAATCAAGACCATTTGCACAATGGGGCCAAGATTTCATTAGAGTCATCAATCCTCCATCTTCTGCAGGACACAAGTTCATACTGATGGTGATAGACTACTGTACAAGGTGGACTGAGGCTACATGCTGCAAATTCTCCACAACCGAGGTAGTTATCAAGTTTCTTGAAGAGAACATCATAACCAGGTTTGGAACTCCCTATTCATTGGTATGTGATAACGACCCTGCTTTCTCTTCTTTAAAATTTTCTAAATGGGCATTTGAATATGGGATTGTTTTAAAGTTTTCTTCAAATTATTACACTCAAGGTAATGGATTAGCTAAGTTTGTGAACAAAATTTTATTAGATATAATCAAGAAGCTAATTGCAAAGAGCCCTAGAGAGTGGAATACCTTGTTAAAATATGCATTATGGGTAGATAGGACCATGTCCAAAACAGCCTTAAAGGCAGTGCACCTTATCATTTAGTTTATGGGACTGATCCCATACTTCTAGTAAATCTGAGAATACCAATCTGAAAGTTTGCCAATGAGTATTTAGGCTTTGATAATCATAGAGAAGCCAGGATAGTACAAATGCTACAATTAGATGAGAAAAGAGGTCAAGCCATCGAAAAATTTGCCAAACACCAAGCAGTAGTAAAGAGGTGGTTTGATAAGAGGGCAAGAGTCAAGACATTTAGGATATCAGACTTAGTGCTGTGCTGGGACAAAGCACATGAAAAGAAAGGGAGGCATGGAAAATTCAATAAACTATGGATAGGTCCATTGCAAGTCTTAGAAATAATAGGAGACAACACATTTAGACTCAAGACCTTGAGGGAAGATGTGCCATTACCAGTTAATGGCCAACATTTGAAACACTACTTCCAGGCTTGAGGTAAAGGCCAGTCCATTTTTTGTGTAATATAGTGTGAGTAGTGTATAGTTTTCTTCGCTTTGTCTTCTATTTTCTTTTTGTTGTTTTCTTTTGTAGGCTAGTTGTTGTACAGTTTTGTTTTGTTTCTTTTTGTTTGTTGTTTTGTTTATGTTCTGCTATTTGTACAGTCTTCTTTGCTTTGTTTTGTTTTTCTTGTATAGTTGTTGTTTGGTTTGTTTATTGTCTCCTCAGCAGCGATCTTTGTTTTACTTTAGAGTATTAAGGAGCAAGCTAACAACCATTGAAAACAGTATAAAATTTAGAATATTTAGGTTAATCATTTGCAATTTATACATAACTTTTTGTGACTGTCATGAATGTAGAGAGTTGTTTAGCTTCTGAAATTTAGTATTCAATAATAGTGATTGGGAATTCGAGGAAGGTTTCTCATGATGACACACCTAAAATCCTTGGGTTTGTTGAACCTACCAGTGTAGATACTAGGTGAAAAATCTGAGGTCACCCTTGCTACCATTACAATTCTTAGCTTAATTTTAGCAAGTGCTCATTCCTTGCATCATAAAGTTACAAATTGCTATATCTTGTGAAATATCTACCAAACATCAAAATCAATAAAATAAAAAATAAATAAATAAAGTGGATTATACTGAAAATCTAGATTAAGCCATCTAAGTAACTCTACTGGGGCTATAGATGCTCGTTGGCAGTGGGGCTCTACTTAGGAGAATTGTAACGATAACCTTGTCGGGGCTATGGACGCTTGTTGGCAGCAAGGCTCTAACTAGTTGGCTATGAGGGAATATCCTCAACTACGTAGGCTAATGTCAGTCACTAGTTTGTTCAACTAATCTTCAAGATGAGGATAATTAATCACGTGCAGACACTTGAACTGAAAATGAAAATTCATGCACCCTTATTGAATACCTTAGGTCTCAAGTTGAATAATAATTTACAGGAAGGATAGTTAGAAGTTATGGATTTATCTCATTTGGTTTTTCTCGAATGCTTTGAATTTAATTGTTTTGTTTGGTTGCTAGTTGTTGTGATGTTCACAACACGCCCCATTTTACTCCTTAGCAAAATGAGGACCCCTGTTGTTGCTTTACTTTTCTTGCTTCTGTTTTGTTTATGTGGGTCTGTTTGGTGGTAAAGGGAAAAGAAGGTTAAAGTTGTAAACTTTGATAAAAATAGAGAAAAAATGCATTTTCAGTACTAGGGCATCATATGGTTGGATTCCTTGTGAAAAATGAGCTAGGGTTTCTTTTTGAACCATCTTAAAATTTGCCATTTTTGCAAGTTATGATCGTTTTGGTAAAATGTACATTCAGGTTTATATATTGCTTTGCATATACAGGGTCATTTGTATATGCAAAGGGTTTTGTTTTTATACTTAGTCGCATTTGCCTTTTGAAATCAGGTCGCATATGCATTTGATTTTGTATGCTAGGCCATTGTATGTTGCACATACAGAATAGTTTGTATATTGTGTCATGCATATACAAAGTCCCTTGTATGTCGCTCACATGCAAAGTTGCGAAATGGGTCTTGTATATCGGATTTACATACAAAGTTGTTTGTATGTTCTTACTTATATGCATTTGGTAAAGGTTTTGAAATATACATACAAGATGGACCTGAAGTGGTTTTAGGTTAAAATGAATTGATGTTTCAGATCCGCTTTGTATATGTTTGGCAGGTAAAATATACAAGGCACTTCATACATACGGCGGACCTGAAAAAGCTATTAAACAATGTTAAATCATTATATATTTGGTGCAATGTATATTTCATACATACACTATAACATACAACGAAATATGCATCGCACGGAATCCAAAAGGTTATGAAAAGGAGTTAATTCGTTGTATATTTCGTGGCTTGTATGTTTCGAAACATACATCGCTGGCATACAATGTGGAATCCAAAAAAGATTAAAATAGAGTTAAATGCTTGTATGTATACCCGAATGTATATCTAAAACATACAGGGCACCACATACAAGCCGGAATCCAAATGATAATAAAGCAGATTTATCCTATGTATCACGTCCGATTTGCATATCAAGAGATACATTGTGGATTCGGTAGGTTATAATTTGCTGATTATAACAACGATAGGTCCAAAGGTTGTATACAATGATTTATACATTGGTTTATATGATGGAATTGAATAATTTTAAATAGAAGTTAAGTGCTTGTATATTTTGCGTTTGTATATTGCGATATACGAACCGATATACATTGCATACATACAACACGGAATCAAAGGGAAAATAAAATCCAATTTAACGGAGGCATCATGTCTAACTTGTATATCGTGATATACAAGGATTTAAACAAGGAAATGGGTGGGAAAATGAAGTGATGAAATTTTGGAGGTTGGTTTTTGGAGCCCGAATGCATATTTTTGGTCAACGATAGTTGACCCAACTTTTCTAAGCATTGTACATGCATTTTTGGATGTGATTTTCATGGATTCAGGACCCGATTGCTGTGTTCACACAGTCACGACTATATTTAGCATTTTTTTTTCTTCCTGCAATTTTATTAAATGATGATACTTATTGCTTATCCATTTTTGCAGGTTTGCAGTTGAGGAGGGAGCTAAAACTTAATGGCGGTGACATGACAGAAGAGGGAGATCTGATCTTAGGAGCAGAGGAAGATAAGGATGAAGTGTGAGGAAGTCAAGGGTCTTCATTGATGAAGACAAAATGCAATTGTGGACATCATTGCAGTAGACCACAGAAGTTAATATTAAGCTGCTAGGGTCTCCAGAAGGACATATTTCACCTAGATTTGATGCATGCTCAGAGATGTTTCTGGGGATTTGTTCTCCAGCATTTATTGTTGTAACTAGAGGTTTGAACCATTGCTTAACTAGGGTTTTTGGGCTGTATTGAGGATAGTAGAAGTCTATATATTGTGCTTTGGTACACTGTAATAAGGTTACATAGGGATTTTTAGAGGATAACCAGCACTTGTAACTAGTTTTAGCCTTTTAGAATAGAGGGACCTTTTAGTTTAGAAGTAGAAAAAGGAGGTCGCCTATGTCTACAACAAGGAGCATGTGGAACATCCTGCCTCCTTGCTGTATCTGTAAAGCTTGTAAGTTTTCTGTAATTTGATCAATGAAGCTAAGAGTCATTCAGACATTGTAAATCTTATGTGACTATCTGTTTCTAATACAATTGAATTTGGAATTCTGCATCTATCTTCTGAGTGTTTTCTTTCCCTTCATTGTGTTTGAAACATTGTCTCTTAGAGCTTGCAATCTTAAGTGTATGTTTGTGAAAATGCTCAGAACTTACATTTAAGGTTTTTTGTCTGTGGATTTGATCAATTTTCTGCAATACTTATACAGTGGATAATAGAACAATTAGATCCTTTGGTAGAATGAATAAAGTTTATTTTAGATCTTTCTAACTTTTCCCAACCCATCTAAAAATAATTAGCTAAAATGCAGAAATTTAAAGGAAATTTGTCTCATATTTGAAAGAAGCATGCATAACAGAGTTAAAAGTAGACAATTTTCATTAATATTTAAGAGGAGAAAGATGCAATAATTCAAGAAGACCATTTAAGGCTTTGCAGCACAGTAACACTTTTATGCAAAAAGAATGAACAATACACTGATATTTATAATCTTTTTGGCATAAGTCTGAGTCCAGTTAACCAACAGGAACCTAAACTATGTAAGGCCCCTTGAACATTACAGCTTCACATTGACCAACTAAATTTGCCCAACAGGTCAAGACCTAACCATATTAAACTTGGGATTAAGTGAATCTTAACCGATTCCTTCATATCTTTCAAGTCAGTTTTGGTTCATTTACGTGAATTTTAAACTATTGTTATGACTGTCTCAAAACAATCATCAACAGTAGGCTTGTAAAATAGTAGATAAGAACATATTAGCTCTCATAAATGATATAAATGACACTTTGAGATATTTTCTCGTAATGGACTACAAGGACTTGGTGCCATATGATGTGAAGGGATGTAAAGATAAACTACACAAGATAGTATTTGAAGATGTTGAGTCAAATGTGGCAGCCAGGCTGGATAGAGTCAGTGACCTCAAAGCTGAGTTTAATGCATTTAATAAGGGAAAGGGAAAAATAGAAAGAATACATAATCGGTATAGCCAAGAGTTGGAGATGTTCAAATATTGGGTCAATCATCTTAAGAACCTGGGCCCCACAAATATCAATCCACCACTTTCAACCTGGGTCAACTATCGCAACAAGCTAGCAGAAGAAGACAAAGTAGACTTGGATGGAGAGTCTTAATACGCTTTTTTGAACATTTTTTGAAATGTAATCCGATCACTATTGTAAACTACTATATTTAGAGTGACATGTGACACTATTTTTTCTTTATTATGCCTCAAAGTTGACCTTTCCTATATATATTCAGTTGGGTAGTCAAATTGTCTAGATTCAATCTACCTGCGAGTTGTTTTTCATCTTTTTCATAAGAGACAAAATGTAATCTAGGATTCATTATGAGTTGTTATGAATACATTTAATGATGTAAATCTAGACCATTGGTGTTGAGTTAATCTCCATCGTCTATTCAAAAACTCGGTATGACACTTCTCCTATATAAAGGGTTGTCATTTCCATTATCTGGGAGAGAATTCTTGATGTTGAATTGTTGACATTCTTCCATTTGAAGTAATACAAAGCAAGTTTCTATAGTTATTTTGAGAATTTGTTTATTTTATTGGCTTATTTGGTTTCATGGTTTGATTCTTGATCTCCAATAGTTAATTAATTGAGCTTTTGCAATGTTCATGGTTTGGTGAATGTATCTGATGAATGCTCTTAGTCCATACTTTTAGTTATTTATTGATGGTAGGTAACTGTGCAAAGTTAGTCTAGGTTGATTGGTTGTGCTTAAGTTTAATTGCATTTCATAAATTAAATTGCGCCATTTATTGGGTATTTGATGAATGGATGTGATCTAAAAATTTCTCAATTTCCATTGAAGATAACATCATTTTCTACAGTGCTGTAACATTCATTTTCAATTTGGTAACTCATAAAACTAGTTAAATTTCAGGGTGTTTGTCTACTTGCAGTAGTCCACATATTATGAATGTCACTTAGGATTTCCTTAAAACCCTACTCCCTTTTACATTTTCTTTGAAAATAGTTTTTAGTTTAGGAATTTCAGCAGCCTTTCATACTGTTTTATTAGCTGAAATCACAAAGGGCTTACAAGAATTGTTGTTCCAACCATTAGAATCTATAGATCGCATGTAAGACCCCTTGTCAGCACAGCTAGAACACTCAAACTAAGAGATTCTAAGAAAGCTAAGACCTGGCTATAGAAACCTTGGAGTAGTCTTACCTTGGCTAGGATACTTTTCAAGAGAGGTGTGATACCAACAATCATATCTACATTGTTGTGTGCTAAAACCACCATCAATAGAATTGGTGCTAGAAGGAGGGTTGAACAAGGAATTACTCCTCTCCACAAAAATCAGCAAGTCTGGGGACCAGACAAAGACATACCAAATCCAGCTCAGTTGGGGAAGAGCTATTGTCCCTGACAAAATTTAGGCAAACAAGAAGAGATCAAGGGATACCAAGAGCACCAAGAGCTTAGTCAATCCCAAGGAACATAGCTGCAGCGGCTTTCAATCCTCTAGTCATGGCATACTTTGCAACAAATAACTAGTCCCCATTTTAGTTCAATCATTATCATGATAAGCTGAAAAACCCCAATAAGTTATGTTCAAAGTTCATGGTGAATGATCCAGACAGGACTACGGATGAGCATATTAAAATCTTTGAGAGTAACATGTTTATGCTGCAAGTATAGTACAAGAGATGTAGTATGCTAACTATTCCCTTATTCTTTACAAGATGAGGCTTATTATAGGTTTGCTAACTTCCCTACAACGTCCATAAACTCATGGCTGAATTTGAAAAATACATTTCTAAATCGATTTCAAATGCTCACTACTCTACCTGATCTCTATTGCTCTTTTGTGGAAATTCGTTGAGGTGAAGGTGAGCTGATAAGTTCTTTTAATAACAGATTCCAGAAAGCCTTCAGTCATCTGCAAACTCCTTATGCCATAGGGTAAGATGAAGCCTTGCCAATCTATTATGCATCCTTGGACAAACTTACATCCATATTCGTAAGAAGAGCTAATCTAGCTCCTGCCACTCTAGCTCAAGCATACACTGAAGCTGTCACTGTAAGTACCTAGCTAGGATAGATAGCCATGAGTCCATTAAACCACATGGGCCCTGTAGCCATGTCAAATCAAATACCCATGATTAACCAAGCCATGGCCAATCATACCCCTGTGATGAACCCAATCTCTAACCAAACTCCAACACAAGATTTGGTAGTTCACCCAGGAAATCTAGTAGCTGAAATGCCTCCTGCCCAAATGCCTTTTGTCCAATCTTCAAGAACAACTAAGGTACAAGAAGATAGACATGATGTCAAGGAGTTAGTTGAGAAGATGAAGAAGCTTACTGTGGAGGTCACCCACCTCAGAAATCAAAATGCCTATCTACAGCAGAGGGGTCAAAATTAGCATCAGTTCCAAAATCAGAACCAATTTTAGAATCAGTATCAAAATTAGAATTTTTAGCAGCGATCAAATTAGTCTTGGAACACCAAGCCTAACAATGGAGGGATACCATCGCCACTAGAAAATTAGAACAACGATACCCGACCTCCTAGCCGTGTGATGTTGGTAGAGGCAGCTTTGTCCACTTGGTGCAGATTACATAACACGAATGCTTATTCTGAGCTAGACTACCTAGAATTTCAGATAGGATCTAGCATCTTTCAAATGGAAAACCAAAATGCTAAAACTCAGGAGAATCTGCCAATCGGGTATGAACTTGTCCCTATGCAGAGGTATGACACTGCCCTAGTTCTTGATAGCTATATGTTTCCATTTCAAGATGATAATCAACTTGAGGAAGAAGAGTCAGATGAGGTAAATGCTTATCACCAATATAATAGGACTCCATATAATCTACAAAGTAGCAAGCCAAAGAGCCCTTTCACCACTTCTATCCCTCTGAATGATTACCAAATCCTACTGGACTTGAAAGCTACTAATAATCATGAACCTCCAAAAACCACTCCTCAGCCAGTGCATCAGGGGGCTATTGCCGAGAGTTCTCAATGGTCTGATGTAGCAAAAATGTGGTAGTATGTTGCGGAAGAGCTCAAGAAAATGAAGGATAGTTTGTCTGTTTATGAGTTACTAAAATTACTTGAGGTTAGGACAACAGTCTTCCAAGATATGGGTGCAGGTATCAAGGTAGATCCTTCTTAGAAGGAGGTCCTTGCGAAGGATAACACTGATAAAGGAAAGGAGAGGGTTCACGTGATTGACGCTGAACCAGAAATGATATTGTTTAAGGATAAGAGAGAAAGTCCTCCTTTCCTCCTAACACTTAGAATATTTGGGAAAAATCTTCACAATTTTTTGGTAGATTCTGGTGCTTCTACCAACGTGATGCCATTATCAGTGTGTAAGGCATTAGTTCTCACTCCAGCCAAATCTTCTAGGATAGTAACATAGCTGGAAAAGATTGAGGTTAATGTAATGGGTGAATTGAATAGGATACATATGTAGTTAGCCTCTAATCCAAGAGTGCAACAGTATATAAACATTCAAGTGGCGGATATCCCAGATCAGTATGGTATGCTCCTAAGTAGGGATTGGTCCAGAACTTTGAATGGTTACATGGCAATAGATTTTTCTCATATGTGGCTTCCATGGAAAGGATTGGCAAACCAGATTTGTATTGAAAGGGAACCCAAAATGAAACATATGATTATGGAGTATAACTAGAGAAATGAAATTATATTTTTAGAAGTTGATTTGGGAGTTTATCTACCCCATGTTGACGAAGCTGAGGAAATACTTATGCTAAGCTGCCATTGGCCCTAGAAAGAGTATTGAGAAACTATGGAAGTGTGTGTACAATCAGTTCCTAAATCTTCCTCTAAAGGAGAAGATGAAGAGCTAGGTATATTTGAAGGATTTAGGGATTTTGTAGCTAAATTTTTTAGTGATCAAGTAGTAGTAGGTAAGCAAGTGCAGATGGAGGAGTGACTACTGCTGAATTGGTGCCGTATACATGATGCTTCACATTCTAAGCTCACATGCCAACTTTGTCAGGAAGCAGTAGAGAAAGTACAGAGACAACTGAAAGTTCCCATTAATCTGAAGAAAGATCTAGCTGCTACAAAGAACGAGGAGCCTCACTCTCAGATTAATAAAAAAAGATCTACAAAACATGATGACAATAGTAAAGATTTGCATCTTTGGATTTTGAGGTTCGATGGATCAAGATGTAGACAAGGGTAGGTGTTGAGTTGATTAGTCCCACTAGAAGCTTATATCTAGCATTACATAGATTACAATTTCCCTATACAAATAATGTAACTGAGTATGAAGCTTTGGTGCAAGGATTACTGATGGCACTTCTGAAGAATGTCATAATTCTTCAAGTGTTTGGGGATTTAGAATTAGTTGTGAAACAAGTAAGGAAGCAATACTCGTGTAATGATAAGAGGCTAAACAGGTATAGAAACTAAGTGTGGGATTTGATCGAATACTTTGACAGTTTTAATATCCAGTTGATTCCTTGAAGGCAGAATCATGTTGTAGATTCTGTAACTAAAGCGAGTACATTAGAGCCAACATCCATGGTAGGTTTGAAGAAGTTCACTATTGAATTTGTTGCCACCCCGTCAGTACCAGACAATGTCACTAATTTCCAAGTCTTTGAGGATGACAAGCATATAATTGACTTCCTTGCTTCATCAGACATTTTCATTGCTCAAATAATAGATGAAGAGGAAATGGAACCTACTGAGATGGATTTAGAAGGAGTCCTTAACCTAAGGACAAATACGATCCCACGGGGAATGGTTGAATTGGAGCAATTGTTTGATTCAGACAAATTGGGAACTCAAGGGAAAGAAGGGGGTCTTCTGGTGGACAATGTGATCTGTTCAATCTAGGGACTAATAAAGAGATTAAGAATGTGTTCATAGGGAAGGCTGGTACTAAAGAAGAAAAAAATTAGCATCATTCATGCATTAAGAGATTATCATGAAGTAATAGCATGGAGCTATGAGTACCTCAAAATGTATGACTCATCAATCATTACTCACACCATTCCACTGAAGCCAGGAGCAAAGCCATTCAGACAAAGACAATAGCCTGTGAATGCTCTATTAGAGCCTCTAATTTTCAACAAAGTACAGAAACTGCTATCAACAAGGATAATATTTCCTGTCAGACATTCTGCGTGAGTGGCAAATTTGGTTCCGGTTCGAAAGAAAAATGGAGAAATTAGACTTTGCGTCGACTTCAAAAATTTGAATTGAGTGTTAGAGAATGATAACTATCCACTGCCTTCATTGGATGAAGTACTACAGATTGTTAATGGATCCCAGATGACGTCTTTCTTAGATGGATATTTTGGTTACAACCAAGTGATGGTCGACTATGAGGACAGATTGAAGACATCTTTCACGTGTAAATGGGGAATCTGTGCATACTGCAAAATACCATTTGGGCTAATAAATGCTGGTGCCACTTTCCAATGAGAAATGGAGATAGCCTTCAAAGGGTGGGTTAGAAAATGTATTATAATCTAATGGATGATCTCACGGTGTTTTCAAAGAAGAGACAGGATCATGTGGCTGACTTAAGGAAAGTATCACAACAATGCAGGGATTATGGAATTTCACTCAACCCCAAGAAGTGCATCTTTAGAGTGACTAAAGGAAAGTTATTGGGACATGTAATCTCTGAGAGAGGTATATCCATTGATCCTGACTGAATATAGGAAATTCTCAAGATACCACCCTCAGCCAACAAGAAGGAGCTTAAGTCATATTTTGGGAAAATAAACTTTGTGAGCAAGTTCATCACTGGTTTTGCTGAAATCATCCAACCAATCAATGCAATGCTAAAGAAAGGCGCTAAGATGGATTAGACCCCAGAAGCCAAAGCTGCCTTTGCAAAAATTAAGCAAGCAATAACTAACGCCCTAGTACTAGTAAGTCTAGATTATACAGTACCATTTTATATTTACTCGTTCACATCCGAAAATACCTATGCAACAATATTAACATATAAGAAAGTAGACAATGATGAAAGGCCCATTGTTTTTATGAGTATGCCATTAAAACACACAAAGTTAAGATACCCCAATGTAGAAAAACAAGCCTACACTTTTGTAAAGGCAGTCAAAAAAATTTGTCACTACATCCTAAGGAGTCAAGTAATTTCCATAGTCCCAGATGTAGCAGTTAAAGCACTATTGATGCAGAGTGAACTTGGAGAAAGGAGAGGAAAGTGGGTCACCATTCTGCAAGAGTTTGATATAGACATCCAGCCCATGAAGTTGGTAAGAGGACAGGTACTGACTAGAACAATGGCTAAAGTGGGACCAGGCTTGGTTTCCTAGCAATACATGTTAGAAGACATCTCAAAGGATGAGTGGTATGGGGACATCATATTTTATTTACTCAATCAGTGTTGTCCACCTCAGTTAAATTCAGTTCAAAGAAGAGCGCTTAGACTGAAAAGAAATAGCTATATGATAAAGGGATCCGTGTTATACAAGAAGAACCACGAGGGGATTTATCTAAGATGTCTAGATAAGATGGAAGTAAATCAGGTGTTAACTAGTTTTCATGAGAAGTTTGGAATAGATCGCGGATTAGCTCACTTGACGGCCAATCAAATTCTTCAGGCTGGATATTACTAGCCTACTTTGTTCAAAGATGCTTATTTGTACATAAGGACTTGCCACACATGTCAGACTGCTGCAACTAGGGAACGAAATGCTGCCATGCCATTGCAACCAGTCATAGAGGTACGACCATTCACATAGTGGGGCCTTGACTTTATTAGTATAGGCAATCCACCCTCCTCTATAGGCCACAAGTATATTCTGACCACTACTAATTACTGCACTCATTGGTCTGAGGCAATAGCTTGTAAACAATGCACCACAGAGGTAGTCATCAAATTTGTTGAAAAGCATATTATCACTAGGTTTGGATGCCTATTTTCTTTAGTTTGTGATAATGGTCTGGCCTTTTCATCACTACATTTCTCTAACTAGGCATTTGATTATGGAATCATTACAAAATTCTCATCTAATTACTATCCATAGGGGAATGGGGTAGCTGAATCCATTAACAAAAATCTACTTGAGGTAATTAAGAAGCTGCTAAACAAAAACCCTAGGGACTGGCACACTCACCTCAAATTTGCCCTATGGGTTGATAGAATTAGAAACAAGGTTGTGTTGGGAACATTGCTATATCATTTAGTCTATGGAACTGAGCTAGTTTTTCCTATTCACTTAAAGATCCACATTCTACAATTCATGCAAGATTGTCTCGAAATTGATGATCAACTGTCTTCCTAATTAGCCCAATTACTGTACCTTGAAGAGAAACGTGATATTGCTATAGAAATTTTTTCTAAGCATTAGGGTGTAGTGAAGTGATGGTTCGATAAGAGAGCCAAGGTAAAAGCCTTCTATATTTATGATCTAGTTTTGTATTGGTATAAAGCCCATGAGAAGAAAGGTGAGTATGGTAAATTTGATAAACTTTGGTTTGGTCCATATCAGATCTATGAGATCCTTGGTGACAACACATATCAACTTAAGAGCCTAACTAGTGAGGAGCTCCTGTTACCCATCAATGGCCAGTTCCTAAAGCACTACTTCCAGGCTTAAGAGGCAGTCTTGCCTCCCTTTATTGTACATAACTAGGATTTCTTGTTTGCTTTGGTTAGAGTAGGTTGCTGTTATATTAGGTTTGCTTTCCTACTTTCACTTTCTAAATAATCTTGAAGTAACCAAGTGAGTCTAGATGATCTTGTGTTAAGTGAAAAGGTTTGGATCCCCATTTTACCACCCACACCAGTACTATGGATCTAGATGAGAGTGGCAGGTGGTACTAAGTACTGCTAGCCTACCAGGTGAAAATAAAAGGTGTTTTTCAACACCAGACCCATTACAAAGGATCAAATATGAAGATTATAATTTGATGACTCTCACATGAAGAATATTGTCTGAAGATTATCAGCATTAAGGATCATCAAAAGCATTATCACGAAGAATATCACTGCATAAGAATTGCTATTGCAACAATTGCTATTTGTTTCCTTCAAGGCTCATCGTATTTCAGCATCAGAGCATTCTCTTGGTGGTAAAATGATCCCAACTTCATAACTTAGCACGAAGGATCTTGGGTGAACTTAGTTGCCAAAGGATGGGAATGAATACAATTGCACACACTTAGGTTTTCAAGATATAGATGGTTGCACTAGTTAGTGGTCTTTGATTCTTTGATGGGATATCATGCTTTCTCATTTAATGTGTGGAAAATATAGAGATTCTGGGTTCAAACTGAAAGTTTATCATTGAAATCCTCTAGAGCATTTCCCAGCAGAGTCACCATTTATTGTGCCTTGCACACACACCCCATTTCAAAAAATAGGGACCGCCTCTTTCAAACCTTGTCTTAGAGTGCCAAGTAGGGTTTCCATCTCCTAAGTAGTCAAGTGGTCAAAATGTACTTCTCGCCATGTTAAGAAATTTAAGGTTAATAGGTTAGTTTAAAATCTGCTACATCCAAGTCTCTGCATTTCATAAAAGAAGGTTTGATAGTCTTTTGCACTAAAATGCCCTTTGTCCGACCTTTGCACTAAAATGACCTTTGTCCAACCTTTGCACTAGAATCCTTTGCCTTTAACCCTGGTGTTGTATTTCTATCTGACCGACCTTAGCACCACTTTTCGCATCCATCAACCTTAGCACTAGAATTCACTGCCTTCAACCTTAGCGCTAAAACTAATCACCACCGACTTTGTGCTGCAATGCTTATTCACCGACCAAGTCTGAAAGTGGCAAATTCCCTACCAGTCTGTCATACCCTAAACTCCCACAAAACACTCACAATGGGATTGATCACCTTTGTGCTAAGAATGATACTTGTCGACTATGTCCATTATACTCCAAAACCCCGCCAAGTCAGAACCAACCTAAATCCGCGCAAACCCTAATATTCTGTCTAATCTCCCGACTGACGTTTCATACATTCTGCATTAATGTCGATTGATTCAGGGGGGATAGAAATGGATTTTCATGGTTTTCAAACTCATTATGTATTTAACAAACACTCAGAGACCTCTTTGGCAACATTTTGATCGATCAACCTATGCAACCCATGAAATCGACCCAACGACTTGCTCCATGCCTACATGCTTCAACTCACCTCATTTCCCATGAACCAAGTAGGTCTCATCTCCATTGTTCAAGGTTTTTTGTAGTTAGGGTTTTAATTAAAATCAATTGCATTTTCTTCCAAAGCACACCAAACGCACAAATGATAGGGTTAGGGCATGCAAGTTAGGGTTTTCTTTGCTGAAATAAGTTTATTATCATGAAACCCTAATGTAGAAAAGAAGGAAGGTAGCATATTTTTTAGCATTGTCCGAGGTCCTCCCCATAGACAAAATGAAACTGACATTTGCCAAACCCTAACGAGACAAAAGAATCTTGTCTTAGCACATTGAATCAATTTTCAAAAATAAATGAAAATGAAGTTTGTGCTAAGAACGTATCCGACTAACTATCTAAACTTCGTGATCAATTTGGTCGGTCAGCAGCCTTGAAAATCCCTACTAAAACTTTAAGTTAATTTTGCACTAAAAGTTCAATGCTTTGACTCAGCACTAAAAGACCACTTTTCTGACCTAGGTAGGATGCACATAAATGTCCAATAGGTCTGTGATGTCCTAAACCCCTGCCACACAAAAAGAAAACAACTTTGCACCGAAATCAACTCCCTCCAACCTTGTGCCAAAATGCGCCATCACCGACCTAGACGGTCGACTTCGAAAACCTCGCAAGGTCAGGCGATACCCAATCCCATGCAAAATTGGTAAAGTTTGTTTTGATCAACTTCCACTGAACTTGCAACTGACCAACCCAAATGACTAATATAAGTTGATCTTACCTCAAACCCGTGCAAGTTAGTTGACTAGAAAATCCACTCAAGGCATTATGATGACATGAGCATAGACAGAATAATTGGTTGGACTGCCCCAATTTCTTCGCCGAGATCAGTTGACTTCAAATTTAGCACTTTCTCTGTTGTAGGTCAGTTGACCCGAAAACTAGTGCAAACTAGGTAAAATGACAGTTTTAGAAGAAATTTCAAAAGGGGAAATGCTTGTCAGGTAGAAATAATGACTGCACTTGGTGAATTATGATGTTTTTACATGTTTTAATTAGGATTTTGCAGCATTAGAATGTTTATTACATGAATTAGTATAAGATTGCTTCATTATTTGATCATGTGGTAAATGTAATAGTTAGAAGATTTCAAAATCTTGTTCTCATAAGCATATATTGGTAACTTGGTAGATTCATGCTAGATTCATTTGTTATAACATGGTGTTAATAATGTAGTAGTCAACTTGATAATCATAGACTTTAAACTTAAGAGTTAGAGAAAACACCTCAAAGGCATCAAAACTTATAAGGTCCAGTCTTGCAGGTTAGATGACTGCATGAGCTCAAATCATGAGGTATGAGTTCAAAGGTATCCCTCCAGAAATGAAGATTTCTACCAGATGGAAGGATATCAGAGACACAGACTTAGGTCATATTGACCTTGATGATTTCAGAATTAGAGTATTTGGCCCAAATCCAACCCTGAGAGCCAAGAAAGTGAAGGACTGTGGGATTGCACAAGCTACTACTTTCCCTACATCTGTTCAATGTGCTGAACTAATAGTTTCCTATGCAGATAGGTATGATGTCATAACCAAGACAATACAAATTGCCAGTGGAGATATTTTAGCTGACTTAAGCCCACCCTCCTTAGCCGAAGCCTTTGATATTCCATGGCATCCAGTGATGACCATGCCAGATAAGGCAGGATCAGAGGCCACCTATAAGAAAGATGAAAGTGGATGTAGGAAACATATGAATAAATAATGGGCAAAGAGTAGAAGGTTTTCCATGGTAAAGTTTCCCCAAGTATTAAATAGAAGTGACTTTCACGATGAGATAGGGGACTTGATAACTTTCTTGAGTAGAATATATGGATTGACTATAGCATCAACCTTTGAGGGATGGATGTTTGTTATAATTGAAGAAAAATTAAAGGGAACTAGGTTCCATTGGCACAAATCTTAAGTGACAACATCCATGAAGCATTTAGTAACTTCAAAGAGAACTAATTCTTCAAATGGACATCCAATGTTGTAAATACCTTGGCGAGGAGGAATCACTATGCTGGATTATCCAAAGTGGGGGAAGTAGGAAACAATGAGCAAACACAAGTAAAGGTTTATGAATGCTACACATAGCTTACATTGTCACAATCCCTTATGCATTTTAAGAGGGTAAATGATGCTTTTACTATGTACATAACTAGATTATTGCAAGGTAATATAACTCTAAGAATATTCCTAGAAGTTATGAATGAAATCACCAAGTATGGGAGATGGTATATTCAATTTCAAAAGTTCACATATCTAAGAATACAAGGCTTCACAGGAATGGCTTATAGACTCCCTAGATATCCTACAGATAAAGTGGTGATCCTGGAACTATCTAGACAACTGCTAACTTGTGCTGAAAAACTTAAGCACCTACATAGAACAAACATCCAATTTCCTATCCTGTTAGGTAGAGGAAATTATCCATTCCTTCATTGGGGTCAGCTCAGCACTCTAACAAAGAACTCCAACTTCTCAATCTTCATTACTACAATGGAAGAGATCATTTTGATCCTAATAAGGTGATGGAGAGGTTTGTAAGTAAGAAGTTGTTCTATCAGATGCATATAGAAGACTTTTGGGCAAATTGTATGGATGACTATGAGGTCATGAGGAAAGCTCATTCCAGATTATCTCTGGCATTCATAAGGAAATTCCATATTATTGCAGTTCCTGACCAATTAGAAGATGATGACAATGTAATGCACAAAGAAGCCTGGGAGGCATAATATCACTAGCCAATTACCCTACCTAATTGGGCAAACTCTGAGGAAAGATCCCTTGATGTTGTAATGAAGGAACCAATTAGATTCAGTAAAGCATGGGTAAGAGGTCAAATTACTTCCTTGGAGGGCCAAGGGATACATCTCACATACATTGCAGTCAAATCGAAGAAAGAGTCCGGAGGAGAAGAAGATGAACCCATAGAAATCACTGATGAGACAAAACTGGCCTAGGGATAGAGATTAGACAGTGAAGACCATATACCCTTGGCAAAAAAGGCTAAAGGACAAAAAAGGAAGAAGGTCACTACAAAGACTAATAAGAAAGAAATGCCTCCTTCTACTAGGACAAGAGCTTCGAAGAAAATAGTTATGCCTAGTGGTCTCGAAGAAGGGTCTAAGGCAAAGAAGACTAAGGTGAAGTTTGTTAAACAAGATACAAAGACTGTTGCTACTCATAATGATACTAGTCTGCTAGCTTCTCCACCTCCTGCTGCTCTACATGTTGGTACCGCTACTACTATTTCTGTTATTTCTCCTTCCTCAGTGACCATTATTTAGGAAAATGTCTCTACTATTTCTTCACCCGCAATTGCTACTTCAGTTGTCTCTTCTTTGTTACTAGTAGCCTCTAGTGCTCCAAGCAGTCCTGTTCTATCCATTGTTGCCGTGTCACATTCTTCCACTACTTCTGCATCCTCACCTTCCATATCTTCTACTTCACTTACCACTTCCCTCACATTACCTCCCATTTCTACTATTCTTTCACCTTCCCTGCCCTCTTTCTCCATCACTTCCCCCATAGTCATTTCATCCATCTTTCCCGCTTCTTCCATCCCACCATCTTTGGGGTCGGCTATGTTTACAAATTTGACACAAGTGAACTTGCCTTCAATTGCGATGCCTTTATCCTCTATTACTCCTATCTCTCAAATACCCATGGACAAAAATTCAACTCCCTTGGCTATGTCATTGCTACCAAGTATTGAGAAGGTATGTGTCGAACTAGGTCTTCAAGAACAAGAACTGGAGTAAGATGCATTTGACAAGGCGGATAATGAGGTACTTGGTGAGCTATTGGATGAGATAGTCAATACAGAGATAATTGAAATATTAGACAGTCCTCCGGAGAAGGACCAAACAAAGGCAAGCCTTGAGGCAGCTCAGAAAGATGTAATGATAAATTGGAGAAATCTTACAGATGAGGAGGATAAAGATGTAGATAAAGAATCAAAACAAGAATAGGGATTACTTGAAGGGCCTCCAAATATAGACAGCAAAAATCTTGATGGATCTGGAAAGCTTTCTTCCTTAGCGCCTGACTGGTTGCAAAGTTGAATAGAATATCCTAAGCCTTAGGTGGAGATAATGAAATTAGACTTGAGTATAATTTTGTCACAGGCCCAAAAGCCAAAGAAACAGAAGAAAGCAAAGGTACAATCTAGGATTTACAAGGATAAAACTAGATCTCGAATAGCTGAGGTAGCTATCCCACCACCTGATACAAATAGAGAATAGGTTAGAGCAGAGCATTGTGTCATAACAACTATAAATTTGGGACCAACTATAGGAGCACAAAGGGTTGATTAGTTCAAAGGGTCTGTTACTTCAATCCTAGAACAGCTAAATAAGGATGAAGTTTAAAAGAAAGAATTGAAGAAACAAAATGAGGAGCTCCGAGCATGCCTTAAATTTATGATAAAACCAGTAGATTATGAAGGAGAGATAAGGACAATACCTACCTTTTTGTCAAGAGATGAAATGTCTAAGCTTGGTGAAGTTCAGACTGTCAAAAGGCACCCAAAAATGGATGATCAGAGTCTGTGAAAAGGGATGTGAGACAATTGACCTTGCAGCTGAATCCCACAAGAGTTTGGTTCAACTTCGAGAACAATGGAAAGACTCACATGAAGAATGTGACTCTTTTGATGAATATCATTCACAGATGTTTCCATGAGTGCAAGCAATCAGAAACTTGCCAGCTCAGATGATATTGGCTGAAAATATCTTGACAGCAGACAGGTTGTATAAAGCCAATGAATGGTATCAACAAATAAAACTAAGGAAGGAAGTTTTTGACAGCATAAGGGAGGCTTACAAAACAACAAATGAGAACATATTAGCTCTCATATATGATATAACTGATACTTTGAGAGATTGTCTGGTAATGGACTACAATGACTTGGCACCATATGATGTGAAGGGATGTAAGGATAAACTACACAAGAAAGTTTTTGAAGATACTAAGTTAGATGTGGAAGCCAAGCTGGATAGAGTCAGTGACCTCAAAGCTGAGTTTAATGCATTTCATAAGGGAAAGGTAGAAATAGAAAGAATATACAATCAGTACAGCCAAGAGTTAGAGATGTTTAGATACTAGGTCAATTATCTTAAGAACTTAGGCCCCATAGATATCAATCCAACACTTTCAGCCTGGGTCAACTACTGCAACAAGCTAGCAGAAGAAGACAAAGTAGACTTGGATGGAGAGTCTTAATACAATTTTTTGAACATTTTTAAAAATGTAATCCCATCACTATTATAAACTGCTATATTTAGAGTGACATGTGACACTATTTTGTCTTTATTATGTCTCAAAGTTGACCTTTCCTATATATATACATTCAATTGGGTAGTCAAATTGTCTAGATTCAATGTACCTAGGGGTTGTTTTTCATCTTTTCATAAGAGACAAAATGTAATCCATGATTTGTTATGAGCTGTTATGAATGCATTTAATGATGTAAATCTAGACCGTTGGTGTTGAGTTAATCTCCACCATCCATTCAAAAACTTGGTATGGCACTTCTCCTATATAAAGGGCTGCCATTTCCATTATCTAGGAGAGAATTCTTGATGTTGAATTGTTGGCATTCTGCCATTTGAAGTAATACAAAGCAAGTTTCTATAGTTATTTTGAGAATTTGTGTATTGTATTGGCTTATTTGGTTTCATGGTTCGCTTTTTGATCTCCAATAGTTAATTAATTGTGCTTTTGCAATGTTCATGGTTTGCTAAAAGTATCTGATGAATGCTCTTAGTCCATACTTTTAGTTATTTACTAATGGTAGGTAACTGTGCAAAGTTAGTCTAGGCTAATTAGTTGTGCTTAAGTTTAATTGCATTTCATAAATTAAATTGTGCCATTTATTGGGTATTTGATGAATGGATGTGATCTAAAAAAATTTTGATTTCCATTGAAGATAGCATCATTTTTTGCAGTGCTGTAACATTGATTTTCAGTTTGGTAACTTAGAAAACTGGTTAAATTTTAGGGTGTTTGTCTACTTGCAGCAGTCCACATATTGTGAATGTCACATAGGATTTCCTTAAAAGCCTACTCCCTTTTGCATTTTATTTGAAAATAGTTGTTAGTTTAGGAATTTTAGCAATATTTCATACTGTCTTATATGCTGAAATCACAAAGGGTTTGCAACAATTGTTGTACCAACCATTAGAATCTATAGATCACATGTAAGACCCCTTGTCAGCATAGCTAGAACATTCCAACTGAGAGATTTTAAGCAACCTAAGACCTAGCTGTAGAAACCTTGGAGTAGTCTTACCTAGGGTAGGATACTTTTCAAGAGAGGTGTGATACCAACAATCATACCTATGTTGTTGTGTGCTAAAACAACTATCAACAGGGTGTAGTGTGCTAGGGAATGTTTGGCCTATGACTATCTCCAATAACCACCATCAAGGAATGAGAGTATGCTCAGGCTTGTGAATCTAGGTGGAGTTGATAAATAGTACCTACATCACTTCAATCACACATCAAAGTACATGTGCATATATCATATAATAGTTGAAGCATCAATATACATTAGGAAGAGGGTTATGACATCGTAAGCCTCTCAAATATGAGTGTTATGGCATCATCCCTTTCCTATCCATAATCATACAAAATCAATGATATTAGTATATAAACATGTCATCATGTAATCCAACATGATAACTAATCATGTCAACACCATAATAGTATCAGAATCCATCAAGGAAAAGCAACAATAAAATATGAATATGGGGGTTGTTACATCCTACCCCCTAGGACTAGGCTTACCCCTGGAAGCCTACAATATGCTAAGATATAGCCATAGCAAACATTAGTCCATAAAATTCAATATAAATATAAAATTCAACATGTCACATTCCTTTCAATATACACAGATACGCACAATATATCCTAGTACCTAGGTAAAGAAGAGGCAAGACACTCAATTTCATATAAAACATACATTAGCATATAACAATTTTCTCCAATCAAAAATAAAGAATGATGCCATAACATTCAATTTTTTCAAAAATCATTATCTCAAACAACCGATTAGTTTCTCACAACCATCAATTTTCACATGTATCCTAGCATAAATCACATAATATTCTCATAATTTGCAGGAAGTTGCACTTTCAAGACATAAAATTTTCAATTCTCTAACTTTTATATGCAGTCATCTTTAAAATGGAGCACACAAACACACATACATAATTTCAACCTCTGATTTCATAGCATGAATGACATCTCTTTACATATAATGCATTAGTTTGTCACTTTTCAAGGCATAATGATGTAGTTTTGTTCTCTACTATATTTTAATATTCAACCACATACATGAGAAATTGTACAACCCACATATACATACATACTCATTCACATCACAAGGCTACATTAGGGGTTCACGTGGATGTCATCGTGCCATCCATATCTAATTAAATCCATGAGTCCATAATCAATAACCATGTCCAATATCCATATCCATGTGTCTTGTTGGCATTGACCCACCTAGTGAGCCCTTCCATGCAAGCTACAATGACATATCACTTATTTGTGTAAGGGTTTTAGCCTCCAAGAGATAGTCAAACAATAGGAAGGTAGTGAATTAGATCTTAGAACAACTCACACATAGCCCCATCCTTAAGGGTTTCCATGTGTCTGCTTCCTCGTCTACACTCAAATGGGTGGATCTCACCATACCCAATGAGGAATCACATCACAATATAAGACCAACATTTGAAAACAAAAATTTCAATTAGTTTATCGACCAAGAAAATAAATAACAAAGCATAAATCTCAATTCCAACAATAAAATAAGAAAAATGCACATAGTTTCAACAATAAATCAAATGTAACCGCAAGAGTTACATGCCAAGAAAATCATCTGTGGATAAACCAATACAAGCAAGATAAACCAAAGTGCTGGTGCTCACAAGCAAAGTAAAAGTCACCAATAACCAAAAAGAAGATTCACAATCTTCGAAACACACTACATGACTATCACTAGTCACCACATGAGGAAGGAGGAAGACAAGCATGACTATCTCCATAGTCCTTCGTGTGGGTGCGGCCAACTCACTCAACCTCCACATGGAAAGGTATTGTGCCAGAACCTCTAGGTCACATACCTCATGCAGTACGACCACGCATGGTATACACCAAGTGGAGAAAGCACACAATGGCTATATACGGCATGACAATGTCACTCATAGGAACATCCTGCATAGTGTGTACCCACAGAGAAAGCATGTGCAGCTACACACTGAGCCAGAGGTGCGCATGGCTAGATTCCACTCGCATGCCAACCGATCAGAATCAAGGCAATCCTAAGTGATCCCTCTACTCTGTGCTAGCACTCACTCCACACTATACAAGTAGGAACATATCATGTATATATACTACTCCTTCATGTATCTATGTACATGGCATCATGCCCTAGAGCTTGGCTCGCTAATATCAGCGACACGACATCATCACCAGCACTATGTCGAAACATCAGTAGGGTGTGGCATCATATCTAAGGCATCATGTTAGGACACGAGCGATATGAAATACATCACAGCATAGGATAACATCCATCCACACATGCTGGAGCTCATATACAATTACATCAGGGTAAGACCATAGCTGTCATAGGTGATCATATCATAAACCAATGTCATCCTCAAGAACTATGTAGATTAGGCTAACACTATATGAACCAAGTATTCGGTCCACTTGGGGAAGTAGTGAGTACTTTCCTGGGAGGTTGAAATGATTGCGATCATTTCGTGCTGCCATTATATGTATGTCGTGCAATTCTCTCCCAAGGAACTTTGTTTCTGTTACTACCCCTCCACATATTGACTTATCAACAATCCTCGGGTTGGCAATCAATAGGGTGACAACAAGAAAACACATAGGTGGTATGATTTTCTCCCATACACATAATCCTAAACATACCCTCCATGGATGGGTACATAGTATTGCCATCCCATGGGCACACAACTCAAGCACTAGTTATTCACAACACTCAGCAATAGCACATTATTGGATGTTGACATCACGGGGAGCACAATCACATTTTCTCTTACCTAGGAAATACCATAGCCCACATATGACTATGCAACATGATGCAAAATATACAACTTTACCAAATAATAAGTATTCCCAAACACCCATACCAATTTTCTCTTTTCACAAGGGTAACTCCTTTACACATAACATCATAGATTCACTTGCAATGCTTTCAACATAACACAATAATGAATGAAGTTGTATAGCATCATCACTACCATCTTTACATTAGTGCATAAACATAAGTAATATCTTCATAATCATCCTTACATTCACTTTTATATTCACATAATGATATACATCTCATTTTACACCCATTACACTCTCATCTCATAATAACACATAATGCAACATCATATTCCAAGTCACAATAATACCATTCCTTCACAAGAAAATGAGAACTAGGAACACAATTAAATGAGTTTGGTAAAGGAACCCTAGTCATTTCTCAACATTCGCATCCATACATATAAGCATAAGTAACCTCGGCTATGTCAATGGCATTCAATTGCTCACTCAAAGCAGGATATGCAACATTCTTATTACCTTGGAATTCACTATTTTTAGTTTACATTAAAGTACAAGTGTTCATCTATATATGATCTCATTAAAACCACAATGCAATTGAGGAGATCAAATTTCATCAACAAGATATATCCACTAAGCAATTATCATCCTCATTCAAGTTCATTAAGAAAGGAGGCACTAATTAACATATAATCACTTTCAATACATAACCATAACAACATAAGATCCTCTTCACTCCTATCTCACTAAATCTTTTACTTGTCACAATTCTAACATACTAATTAAATTCATATACCATTATTCTAATATCTTGTCAACTATTGACAACTACGAAGAGGAGAGAGATAGATTTCATCTCAAGTCAAGACATTACATGTCATCCAACATTCATCATATAAACATGCAAATTCTACTAAGGGGAAGTTTATGGCACCATTAATACACCAATTACTTCAATTAGCAAATAAAGAATGATAAATATAGTAATCTAGCACGTCAAGAGGTTACAAGTAAAATTTGGTCACATCACACCAATTTTAGCAACCATACATCACTTACAAGAATGCATGCAACATTCATTCTAATCTATCCACATCCGCAAACATCTACATACTTTCATCCTTTACATCTATAATACAAGAAAGGAATTACAAGAGCAATTCATGACCAATTAGGGTCATCTCATTTACTAGCAACATAAAGGAAGACACAAGAAGAGCATGTCCAAGAAAGGGTAATTATGCAACCCAAGTTACTTTCAACCCATAAACACACAAGATAGAACATTCCTACCCCCATCTTATAACATGGGAGAGTGATCACTCTTAACCATGGGAGACTCTCAACCAAGGTCAACACTCTAGTCCCATTGAGTAAGGTAAGGCCAAGGAGGCTATTTCCTCCACAATTTCTAAGAATGTGGTTGTGACTTAACCCACTAATGCCATGCTAAGGCATAAGAGCAATCAAGACTATTAAAACAATATAACAAGCTCACACCACACACACCAAACACAGTAGAACATAGAAGACTCAAGTATGAACCTTGGCTCTGATACCATATGTAACATCTCACTCTACAACCTCAAAGGGTATGAGCCAAACGAGGCCAAGAATATTTTTTTTAACATAAAGTGATAACATGCGCATAATACAATTGTCAATTCGGTAGATCAACAACATACATGACCAAGTATGGCCAAGTGTACAACCCAAAGGAGAGGACTAATTCACCCTCTAGTGAAAACATTATTAAAACTATATTCATTTTAAAACACCAAATTCAAATGTTCCTAATACCAAATTCCACTTTTAAACATAGAGCCATAATGATCATCATAGAACATGCAAGTTCGATACCAACACCGAAAACTGTAAGCTAAATTTGAAAAAACATCACATTTATTCTCATTACTATGATTTACATCATCTCTCTCAAGAGAGTATAAATTACATAAAATAATAAACATAAATATAATGGCATAGCCATGGATAAGATACAGTAACTAATAAAACAAGTACAAGAGAGAACGTCTCCAACTGGTGCTCCAATAACCTAAACACTAGTCCTGAATGGTGGTGGCAACACCTCTCAACCATGTGTACTCATAAGAGACCACCCCACTATGCTCAGAGATAGTCACAAGGCTCAAACAAAAGAATAAAGGTAAGGAATACAATGGCCAACACTCACATCAGTCACGGAGCAAAGACACCATACAAAGGACAGTGCAAATACGGTAAACAACCCCACAAGTACAGTGACCTAAGGGGACTCTAACCACTCCTCACATACTACTCAAGGTACTACACTAGAGACACTGTGAAAAATAGCCAACTATAGCACAGAGAATGGGCATCCATTAAAGCATATCAATAGTGAGATTAAAGACCAATGAAATAGCTACTGGAACAAAAATGCTAAACATCAGCAAGCAAGTACAATTGACAAACTGCTTCAAGAGAAGTCAGCTCATGCAAAACAAAAACATGATGCATATACCACATGTGGACTAAATGATAAATTCCTTCAAAGAATGAGATCTCATAATAGTTAAAATAGTAACACATACTCACCATTTGGTGCAATCATGGTAGGAGGATTCATAGAATGAACTGTCCAGACTGTACAACAAGAGTAAACACAATGGAAATAACTCAAAGAAATAAAAAATGTAGATTTAGTCATTCAATATATCATATTATCCAAATCGAGATCAGTTGGCAACATGCGGGCTTATAATTAGGGCTCATAGGCCTGATTACATACATGCGCAAGATAAAGATTTGAAGCTCCTTCGCACAAAATCTAAACTATGAACTTATGCGTATGCTTACATATTGATAACTGCCTTTGTAAGGATTGATTACATCAATATATATCAAGTCTAGATCAATAGATTCCTCTGCGTTGAACAAAGGTCACAACCTCCAATGAAGAGATGTAATGTGTGCACATAGATAGGTCAGACCTAATTACATAGAACTCCTCCAAAAAATGAATGAAATGAAGTGTAGATCTTCAAGGAAGGTCAGCCGCAAACCAAAGATCATTGAATGATGTGTCATTAGACTGCAAAGATCAGAAAATGCTTTCGTAGGTTTCTCCTTCAGCTGGCTATCTGTGATTATCAGGATGCTCTATTATGAGAAACAATTGATCTTCTGATAACGATATCTTTCCGATAATGATGTCTGGATCATTGAATTCTAGATATGATGTAGATGAATGAATGTAGATGCTAAGTCCATCTCCACATGATCTGAAATGTAACTGTAATAGAATGTCGGATCAAAATGGAGAAGCTACTTCTGACTAAACTACCTAAACTGAATTGGAAAATGAAAAGCAACAAACTGAAATGTAAATGTTGTTGGTTGATGCAAGATTACTCTTGAACTAGGGATGCTCCTGCATCAAACATCTGGGGTTATTGAAAAAGTGAGTCCCTCACTTTGCTGGGGCTAGAGAAGAACCAAGACTGTCCACCTGAGCCTGAGAAATCTATGATGAATCTTCTTCTGGTCTACCTTTCCACTTCACAAGGTATTCTTTGTATTGTCTTCCTCTAGTGCTACATCCAACTTTGCTATCCAAAATGTCTTCAATCTGCTCCAGTGTTTGTTGTGGTAACTGCTTCTTCAAGTCTTCTTCCATGCTGTTACTGAACTCTGCTTCATGATACTGATAAAGGTCTGCAATGTTGAAAATAGGTGATATACCCAGGGTCTCTGGTAATTCCACTTCATATGCATTTCTTGAATTAAAATTTATGAGTATCCTACAAGGTCCAAACTTCTTCATCTTCAACTTGTTATATATCCCAACTGGAAATCTTTCTTTTCTTAGATATACCATCACTTCATCTCCAAATTCAAATTCCTTGTCTTCTCCTCTCTTTAGCCTTCTCTTTGTACTTATTGTTCATATTATCCAAATGCTTCTTAACCTAATTACGTACTATCTTCATATGTTCTACAAATTCTTCTACTTCTGCACTTCTCTTTTCTTCCATACTGACATCTCTCAATTCTACAACTCCTTTAGGGTTTACTCTGGTCACAATCTTAAAAGGTGTTCTCCCGGTACTCCTGTTCACTGAATTATTGTATGCAAACTCTACTTTTGAAAGAATCAAATCCCAACTTTTGTCTTTCTTTCCAACAAAACATCTCAACAAGTTTCCCAAACTCCTATTCACTACCTCTGTCTATCCATCAGTCTGTGGGTGAAAACCTGAATTGAATTTCAAATCTATCTTCATCTTCTTCCAAAGTGTCCTCCAAAAGTATCCAATAAACTTTGTGTCTCTGTCTAAAACTATACTCTTAGGTAATCCATGTAATCTCACAATCTCCTCGAAAAATAGGTCAACTGCATGCACTGCATCAATTGTCTTCATACAAGGTATGAAATGAACCATCTTTGAAAATCTGTCCACCACTACAAATATTGAATCATGTCCTTTATGTGTCTTAGGCAATCCCATCACAAAATCCATGCTTATGTCTTCCCAAGGTCTCTCCAGTATTGTCAAAGGTTTATACAATCCAGTATTCTAACTACTCCCTTTTGCAACATGACAAACTCTACAACTCTGCACAAATCTCTAAACATCCTTATGTATCTGAGGCCAAAAGTAGTTTTCACTCACCAAAACCACTGTCTTATCAATTCCAAAATATCCTACCAATCCACCACTTTGTTTCTCCTTGATTAAATTATCTCTCATTGAACTCTTAGGTATCCATAATTAATTTCTATTGAACAACATATCTTCTTGATTGAGATAGTCCAACCACTTACTCCTATCTATCACAACAGGTTCCTTACATGTTTTCCAAGATTTTACAAAATCAATGTCTCCCTCATACATGTTCCTCAATTCATCAAATCCTAACACTTCAACTCTCATCTCTGTCAACAAGTTTCTTCTCCTACTCAAGGCATCAACAACTTTATTTGATTTACCACTCCTATGCTTCAACACAAAGGTATAACTCTACATGAACTCTACCCATCTCATATGTCTCTGATTCAACTTACCTTGACTGTTCAAATATTACAAATCTTGATCATCTGTATATAACACAAGCTCCTTAGGCGGCAACAAGTAATGTCTCAACTTATTCAAGGCTTGAATTATGGCATAGAACTCTTGATCATAAACTAAATATCTTCTCCTTGTATCATTCAACTTCTCACTGAAACATGCCACAGGTCTACCTTCTTGACTTAACACTACTCCAATCACATTCCCACTTGCATCACAATCAACTTGAAATACCTTATTGAAATCTGGTAATGCCAAAATAGGTTGCTCTGTCACTTTCTGCTTCAACAACTCCAAACATTTATTTGCTCCAGATGTCCACTTAAAATCTTTTCTATCACCTCTCATTGTCTCTGTCATAGGGTTACAAACTGAACTAAAATTTTTTATGAACTTCTGCTAGAAACTAGCCAAACCATGAAATGATCTGACTTCTCCAATGATCTCCAGTGTAGGCCATTCAATAATTGCTCTTGCTTTCTAAGGATCCATCTTCAATTCTTTTGCAGAAATCACAAATCCCAAATATACTAGTTCTTCCTTCATGAAACTACACTTCTTGATGTTTATCAGCAATTTCTCTTCTCTCAGTCTCTGCAAAACTTGTCTAATATGCCACAGATGTTCCTCTTTTGTCTCACTAAAAATTAGAATATCATCCAAATATACAATCACAAACTTACCCAAGAATCTCTTCAGGACTTCATTCATCAACCTCATGAAAGTAGTTAGTGCATTTGTCAATCTGAAGGGCATCACTAACCACTCATAAAATCCTTCATTTGTCTTTAAAGTAATCTTCCATTCATCTCCTTCTCTGATTCTGATCTGATGGTATCCACTCTTCAAATCTATCTTTGTGAAATATCTTGCTGCACTCAAACAGTCAATGATATCATCCATCCTAGGTAAAGGAAATCTATACTTAACTGTGATCTGGTTTATTGCTCTAGAATCAGTACACATTCTCCATTCTCCATTCTTCTTCAGTACTAACACTGCAGGTACTGCACAAGGACTCAAGCTTTTTCTAATCAAACCTTTCCTCAACAACTCTTGTATCTATCTATTCAATTCTTCATTCTCCGCCAGTGTCATCCTGTGTGCTCCTTTGTTAGGCAAACTTGCTCTAGGTATAAGATCTATGTGATGACTGATACTCCTTATAGGTTGCAATCCTTCAGGTACATTATCTGATATAATGTCTTCATACTCTATTAGCAACTCTCTTATCTCCTCTAGTTGTTCTTCCTTAGTTTCTTTCTTCAATATCTCAAGCTTCGTAGGAATCAAAGCATAACACATATTCTCATGTCTCAATCCATCAATAAATTTCCTTCCATCTACCAAATAGATTCTAGTGTTTCCACATACCACATCTTTAGGATCATCCTCCAAAGGAATCAAAGTAATTCTCTTTCCATTTGATGTTATAGCATATGTATTCTTTCTCCCATCATGTGTAGCTTTTCTATCATACTACCAAGGTCTACCCAACAAGATATGACATACATCCATAGGCATAATATAACACAAGAGTTCATCATGATAAGATACAATGTGAAATTTCACCAAACATTGTTCACTCACTAGTACATTATGATCATATTGAATTCATGCTACCTGATAGGGCTTAGGGTGTTTCAATCTTTCCAACTTCAGTTTAGTCACCATCTCCTCTAAAACTAGGTTATCTGAACTACCACTATCAATTACAACTTTATAACACTTACCTCCTAATTTGCATCTTGTCCTAAATAAACTCTTCCTCTGCAGTGGTTCGTCATTTGCTTCTTCTTGAAATAGTGCTCTTCTCATCATAAGTGACTCTCCTTTCTCTAGTTTACCAATAGAACTAGGTGATCCAATAGGTTCCTCTTCAACATAGGCTACCCTTCCACTATTCTCTATCTTCTTACTTGTGCTACCCTGATGACATTCAAATGCTCTATGTCCTTCACCTCCACACTTGAAACAAGTACCTCTTAATGTTCTCTTATCCAATCCTCTTCCTTCTCTTCTATATCCTTCATTCCGGTATGAATTATAGTTGCCTCTGGGATGAAAATTTATGTCATTTCTCTGATATGTATTAGTATCTTTGTCATCCTTCTTAAATGGGCTATCAAATTTGTTCTACTCCAGATGGGATCTATCTCTGCTGGAATAAGTCCTTCCTCTCTAAAATTTACCTCCTCTGCCTCTTTGTCTCTGATCATGTCTCTTATTCATCTTCTCTTCAACTTTCAGGGCAAACTGATATGCTTCTTCTAAAGATGTCATCCTTACCAATCTTGGATCTTCTTGAATGTTTAATTTTAGTCCATTGATATATCTAGCCATTTTCTCCTTGCTTACTTCACTATGTTCTGTTCTTATGATCATCTTGTGAAATTCTTCAGTATACTCCTTCACAGATTTCTCCTTTTATCTCAGGTTTTACATTCTTTTCAAGAGGTCCAACTCATAGTCAGCAGGTATAAACTAATTTTTCAACTTTGTCACCATCCTATCCCATTTTGTAATATTTTCTTGCCCTCTTCTATTTCTTTCCAACTGAACTTCTTTCCACCATATAGTAGCATGTCCTTTCAACTTTGTCTTTGCAAATTTCACCTTCTCTGGATCTTCAATTTCCTCATAATCAAAGTATTATTCCATGTCATGTACCCAGTCAATCAATTCTTTAGGTTTCAAATTACCAGTATAATTTGGAACATCAACTTTAGGCCTCTTTCCAATCTTTGAAATAGCTCGCAACATCTTCACTTGATCTGATTCTTCTTCCTCATCAGCTCCTAGGGTTTTGCTAGCTTGTTCAACAAGTTGAGATTCTTCTTCATCATTGCTTTCAACATTAGGTCTAGGTGTCATTCCTCTTCGCCTATCTTCTTCAACAACATCCAATCGAATTTACATTATTTTCACCATCTCTATTATCTCATCCATTCTACCAGCCATTGTTCCAATAGTAGAAACTCTCCTCAGCGGCATTCTTCCTCGGATCAAGGGTAAACTATCTCAAGTTTGGCGATCAGGCTACAAGGTGACAATTGCCTCACAGTTAGTGATTGGTTGCGACACAAGTAACCTACCTCAATTTGGTGATCTATCCATAGCAAGATCTTATGGAATTCCTTTGCCAATTTCGCACAATCCGCTCCCAAAGATTCAAACTTTCTCTCTAATACAACCTGGTGCAGTCATGATAGGAGGGTTCACAGAATGAACTATTTGAATCATGCAGCAAGAGTAAACACAATGGAAATAACTCAAAGAAATAAAGAAAATGTAGATTCATTCATTCAATATATCATAGAATCCAAATAGAGATCAGCCGGCAACATGTAGACTTACAATTAGGCCTCATAGGCCTGATTACATACATGCACAAGATAAAGCTTTGAAGCTCCTTCACACAAAATCTGAACTATGAACTTATGCGTATGCTTACAACTTGATAACTGCCTTCCTAAAGATATATTACATCAATATATATCAAGTATGGATCAATTGATTTCTCTACGTCAGCCAAAGAAGGTCACAAACTCTAATGAAGAGCTGTAACGTGTGCACACAGAGAGGTCAGACCTAATTGCATAGAACTCCTCCAGAAAATGAATGAAATGAAGTGTGGATCTTTGGGAAAGGTCGGCCACGAACCAGAGATCATTGAATGATATGTCATTAGACTGCAAAGATTGAAAAATGCTTCTACAAGTTTCTCCTTCAGTTGGTTGTCTGTGATTATCACGATGCTCTGTTATGAGAAACAGTCGATCTTCTGATAGCAATATTTTTTCAGTAATGATGTGCAGATCTCTGAATTCTAGAAATGATGTAGATGAATGAATATAGGTGCTAAGTCCAACTCCACGAGATTTGAAATGTAACTGTGATAGAATGTCGAATCAAAATGTAGAAGTTGCTTCTGACTGAATTGTCTGAACTGAACTAGAAAATGAAAAGAAACAAATTAAACTGCAAACAAACTGAAATGCAAATGTTGTTGGTTGATGTAAGATTACTCTTGAACCAGGGATACTCTTGCATCACCATTGAATTTGATAAGTATAAGCAACTGGAGTGTACAAGAATCAAGTTGTAAGACCCCTCCTTGATACGGCCGTTATGGAAAGAAGAGATTTCATATTTTGGATACTATAGTTTTATGATGAGACATTATATGTTGGCTCTATTATCATTTGACAATGACTATGGTTATACACATATCCTTATTTGATCCATATGATATCTTCTAGATTATGGGTTGTACCTTAGGATAATGGATCATGTTATTTCATTGAGTTGTAGTATGGTTTCATTCCTTGAGATATAGTGTGGGAATTAGTATATATATTGTTCATGAATTATGTCACTCTTTGTTACATGGTATTTCACCTATTAATAGAAAACATGTTGCTTAGCATCAATGTTGTATTGATTTTCGTTATTCATGTGATAGAGATATTTCAGGTGCTTTGAGATTAACTAGATTGATCTTGTGCATAAAAGATCCTTATTATAGCGTAAAAGAATGAGTTATATGAGTATATATGAAGAAATTAATGGTTGTTATATTACTGCTTTGGCTATTGTAATCATAACTGACAATGTGTAGACAAGTGTGTAGGTATTTGTTAGCCAGTGGAAAATGGGGAAAATATATGGGGGCCATATTATGTGTAACCAATGAGCCAACCAAGTTCTTAGGAGAGACTTGGGTCCACTGTGTTGTGATATGTGTGGACATGTATTGTGGTTGTCCTTGTGTAGTGATATGTATCTTCACATGTTGTGATTGTTGTTGCATGTGGTTGTCATGTGTTACGTAATCCACAATTAAGTTTGTTTTCTTTCATCCTCTTATTAAGGGTGCAAAATAGTTAAATAGGCACCTAAGTCATAATATTTAACTTTAAGGACCTAGGTTATGGTCTAGGTACTTTTTAGATGACAAATTTGCAAAAAATATTAAGTTTTTAAAATTCTTATTTTCACCCTAAAGGGAGTGATGAAAATTAAGGTGGCTGATGAGTCATCAAGTATGGTGTTGTGTAAGGGAATCAGGAACCTTAAGTAAAAGAGAAACAAGTGTCTGAGAAAGGGACAAGTGTCTGCCTCAGCATGGAAAGAGTTGAAGGTTCTATTAAAAATTTTATTTAAAAGTAAGGATGGCTATTTTTTTTACTTCTTCCACTTCTCTCTCTCTCTGGATCACCATCTATAGTAACTACTTCATGGCTTGCTGGAGTTCTTCTATGGGTTGGCAAGGGTAAATATTCAACCTAGACTTCTTGGCTATTGAAAATGACTAAACTGGAGGAGAATGAGATGTGGGTAGAGTTAAGCCATCCCTCTGCAAATTCTTAAAAGTGGACAACGTAGGCATCAATCCTTTAATTTATTATTGTTGTGGTTTTCAAATTAAGCTGGGAAGTAATTTATTTTTTTTGTGTTAAGGAAATTGTGTGTGATGTGTTGTGTAGTCTTGTGTGTATGGGAAGTGAATATATATGCACAGAAATTGTGTCAAGATTGTGGAGTGTGATACTGGGTGAATCTGATTATGCTTTGTTAAGAATGGAATGACTAAGGAAAAATCAGGAAGAGATGGCTGTGGAAATGTTTTTTGTAAAGTCTATTTGTTGTTGTTGTAAAGTTGTGTTGAGGTGCTAATTATAAATGTTGTGTGAAATTGTGTTGTTTCTATTGCAAAATTGAGTGTTACTGTCATACTATTTTACCCAGTCCCCATGTATTTTCCCCAAGCTCGGGGGTGGGCAGTTACTGCCCTAGGTTGGGAGGTGAGCATCCCATTGGCTGATCTCTAACTTATGTTTTAGGTTTTAGCAAGCTGTAGGAAAAGATGTGAGTGTGACTATCCAGGAGTATATGTTACTAAGGAACAAGAACATACTGGTGGGAGTTAAAAACTTTGCACCATCCCTATATTAAGGGAGGTCAATGTCCTATGAAGATGATTGTTTAGAGAAGAAATTTAGGGCATATGTAATGTATAATAGAGCATTGATTCTTCTATACAAAACTGTGTTTGAATTAGCCTACCACTGAATCTAAAATAATCATTAAATTTAGGAAGTCACCAACTATCCATAAACTACATTAGGATATTGTTGCATATACATTTGGAAAAGGAACACTTTTTTTAAATTATTGGTGATATTCATTAAACGGGTAATTGGACTTCACTTAATAAGAGAAATGTGGTAGTGCAGAAAGAACTGTAAATATCTCATCTCTCTCTTGTAATTTATAAAAGGAATTAGGAAGAAGTTAATTTATTCCTTGAGGATTAAATGCATGATAACCCTGTTATCTTTTAAATTAGGTTTTGTTTGTTTTATACCCACACTCAAATAGATTTAAAAAGGAAGAAAAAAATAGAGAACATGCTAGTTGCATTTCCATACATAGGCCCATCTTTCAATTCCTAAATGATTGTTTGTAGAGAAAAAAAAGGATCTAAGAAGGAACTATTAGATGGTTAGAACATGTTCTTTTAGAATTCTTCTATGAATTAGACTATACAACCGCACATGTATTCAGATTAGTTGTTGCACCACAAAATTTTATTAGTGAAACATAGAATAGGAATGTAATACCAAAATAGCCCCTAAGAAGTCATATCTTCCATATGGACTGGTTGGGATCCATTTTCTACTGTAAAATAGAGAGATCAGAAAACTCAAAAAAAAGAAAGAAAGAAAATTAACAAACTATGTTTGCTCAGAATTGGACAAGAGTAGGGATAATGAGAAAATGTAGGTTGTGACATGTGGCTCTATATAAGAACAACAGCTTCTCTACCCATGATGCCATTTTCTAGTGACTTTTCCATCATTTGGACCTGCATATAAAATGTAAAATAAAAGAGATAAATAACAAAGCTTTCGCCAATTCGGCATTGACAAACATAACCATTAATAGAAGGATCTCTAAAATACAAAAGTGAGGGAAGGATATCACCACCTCAATACTGCACTCTTGTATCTACACCCAATATGCCTTCCTAAAAATATCAAACAGATTTAATCAAAATTAACAGGTAATCTTCAAAAAAAAAAAAGCAAAGGAAAGAGCTTGCATGCCCGACCCTGTTGATCTACTTGTATGGCTGGGTATTTTCATTGCTGCCATTGTATTTGCTCTGGCTTCTTCATGCCCATGGAAATCTTGAAGTGGCGGTAGGGAAGATGTGATAGTAGGAAGAAAGGAAATAATTTTTTAGGGCATCTTCTTTTAGGGTTAGGGCTGCCTACAACGTTTTCCTTATTTTTTTTAATTTCATGAAAAAGTTGGTTTTTACATATGGCCTTTTGTTTCTTTTAATGACAATATATATATTGGTTCAGCTATGTTTATTAAGATGTGCTGGCAATGGCCAGAATGGGGTGATACATAAGTGTGGGCAAATCTTAGATTATTGCAGAATTTTATATTTGGGGTTTGAGCTTTTATCTTGAAGATACATATACATATACTGATTTTTAGCCGATGGGCTTCGGTATGTGAGCATCATAGAGCTTAGAATTGACTCTTTCCTTAATTCTCATGCCAATAAATCTCCTTAACCCATCACTATTATATTGGCATAATTCCTTGAACCTTCTTTTGGGTGTAAGAGTTAATTACATGTATTACTCAAACTAATATTGCATTATAATTTTAAGGCATGACTCGTTGCATTCATGCCAGCCTTTACCTTAGAACAAACTTTAATATGTTAAGGAGCTTCTTTTCTAAAGTTTAATATTATATTAGAGCTTCTTTTATACCTAGCCCACACTTTATTACTTATGGCTCCTTTTGATTTCTTTTTTTTTCATCACTTGTTTGATTTATCCAAAGAAATTTATTTAGTTTAATATGAACTCATATAGGAATGCGATCATTTAACAATTGACTAATACTTTAATAAAACATTCTTGAGCTCTAACATGATGCTTGTGTTTTAATTCAGATGCTTTAAAACACACTTTTATTTTATCAATGGAGATCTCATGTTGTTGTATCATATATTATTTATTGGATATTTATTCTTTCGCTGCATGCTGATTTTAAAATCTTGCCTTGCAATTTGGTAGTATAAATACTTCAGTGTGTATTATGGGTTTGGGATTGTTGTTATACATGTGATTATTCTTCCTTAATTAAACATAAATCATAATCTTTTCATTTTTATTCATAAGCATGTCAATACTATACTCATTGTTATCCTTTTTTAGTCACATAAAAATCAATATGTTGTTGTATTTATTTTTTTAACTTCTAAGAAACTACTTAAGTTTTATTGAAATATTGGTATCCTTTTTTAGTCACATAAAAATCAATATGTTTTGTATTTATTTTTTTTACTTTTTGAAAACTACTTAAGTTTTATTGAAATATTGTTATCCATTTTTAGTTACATAAAAATCAATATGTTGCTCTATTTTTTTTTTTTACTTTTTGGAAACTACTTAAGTTTTATTGAAATATTGTTATCCATTTTTAGTCACATAGAAATCAATATGTTGCTATATTTTTTTTTTACTTTTTGGAAACTAAAATTTTACTGAAATATTGTTATCCATTTTTAGTCATTTTTAGTCATGTAAAAATCATTATGTTTTTTATTATATAAGTTGGCAAAAACTAGGGACCAAACCCTTACATCAAGACAAAAAGAGACCATAGAGGCTCAAGCACAAAAAGAGCCACAAGACCAACTACAACATAAACAACATATATAGCCTATAAACAAGAGATAGTAAGTAGCAGTAGATACATAGCATAAAAAGTAACAAAACTAAGGAGATACATTCTCCCAGCCTTTAGCTAGAAATTCAACAAATTCATCAAGTTTTTTGAATTTCTTCTCCTCCTCTTTATTAGCATGAGTCCCGAGTTCCTGTAACAAAGACAGGTTAAGTATCGTTGTACGACTGAGCACGCTTCTTATGAGCTCTCCCATAGAAGAAACCTTTTTCTCTAGATCATCCACATGACCCCTCAGGACAACAAGATCATGCCTATGATCATCCCCTTCCTCATTAGTCTCCTCTCCAACCTCCTCCACGATCATCCTATCCCCTTCACTAGCATTGTCTACAAGATCACCATCAGTACCTCCTGAATCATCAACCTGTTTCCTTTCATCCTTACCCACATCATCTTCAGAGATCTCTTGAACATCAATGTCTTTGGAATTTAGCAGATCACTCCCCTGAGTGGAGGCTTCAGAAACACTTTTGGAGTAGTCAATCAGTTTAGCTTGTGGGGCAGGCTTACCAGCAATCCTTCTTGACCTCCCTACCCCAGAAGAGAAGCCCTCCTTCTTATCTTTAGTAGGCAAATTAGCTTTATGTTTATTGTCAGGTCCCACAATGTCAATACTTATATTCTTATGGGTCCCTATAGAGTCCCCCACAATATCATCATTCAACTACTTGAGTTTTCTTTTCTTACATTTCACACTCCCTTTAGAAGCCAGAGTATGAATATCTTTCACCATGGAGATCTCCTCAATGGTCATAGAGAAAGAAACCCCTTTCATTTTTTGGGAAATAGAGGTAGGGCAAGGTTCCTCAGAAATGGCAACATCAAGGGGGTCAGGATTGGTAGGAACCTCACAACTAGGAGTCTGAATTGGCTTAGGCAGCTCCAAAGCAAGATGAAAATTATATAAACAAAGGATAAGACCTTGATGCAAAGGGACATGCCTTTTAGAGGGTTTCTTATCCATCTTAGCTTTAACCCTAAAAATAGAGTGTTGAAGGGATGACATTAAGTAGAAAGGGAAACTAATAAGAGCATTATGCCTGAAATGATTAAGTAGAGGGAGGTGATAATTATAAAACCTGGTGAACCGACCCTCCAATGTGAAGTATTTCACAAGAAGAAAGCACATCTCATCCCACGGCTCTGGTAGCTTGGCTCATTCAAACTCTCCCTGGTAGGGAACTAATTACTCTCCTTCCCTCAGAAAAAGCTTCTAGTTCAAATTATCAGCCACCTTCTCCTTCCTTTGCAACTTAGTACCCTTAGTAGAAAGACCAGTCACCATGGCAATGACTTGTTCAGAGATTTCAAAACCAATTCTTCCCACAGTAACTCTATGATTTTGCCAGGAATGGGCAAATTGCACAAAAAAATTATGTTTTTTTTGTTTGTTGTATTTATTTTATTTTATTTTATTTACTTGTTGGAAACTACTTAAGTTTTTATTGAAATATTGTTATCCATTCTTAGTCACATAAAAATCATTATGTTGTTGTATTTATTTATTTTTACTTTTTGGAAGCTACTTAAGTTTTATTGAAATATTGATATGGATTAGTCAAATCTATGACTAGTGATCTATAAGCCCTATCATGTCCAGTAATTAGATTTTATATCATAGATTGAGTGATACTTCTAGATTTGTGTTTGAACCATTTGTAATGACTGCTAAGTTTATATTTTTTTATGCTTAATTGAACATTGGAATATAATTAAGCACCATATGAATTAAATATAGTCATCGGTTATGGAACTTTTTATGTTTACTAGACATTAACTATTTTATTTCACATCTTTAATTATTAAGATATTTGTATGTTATATGGGGTGTTGTTACATGTGAATGCAAATCTAATGAAGGTTAATCAAAAGGGTTAGTTTTTCCTTAGTAATGTTATATTAACCCATTCCAAAGGATGAAGATAAAATTTTTAAAAAATATATTAGGGTTAAAAAAAAAGTTTATGTCTTGAGTGTGTGTGTGTGTGTGTTGTAGCGAGGACATTACATAGGTATCAGAGAGAGAGAGTTTTGCAACACTGGAAACTCTAGGATGTGCTTAATGAGTCTAACCCTCCATGTGCACCAGTCTTAAAAACCAATAGTTCTTCTATAGGTTCCAAACTTTTTGTTATTAACTTCACTCCCTTAATGTTGGATTGATAAATGACTTGCATAGTCTTGATGCTTATCTTCCCCAATGATTATCTAGGATGACGATCTATCCTTGCATAAGCTGTAATTATTTTTTTCAGGGCAATTGTATAAATTAGCATGTATTGGACCTTGATCATGGTAACTTGAGCCTCCTATGCCTCTTGGGAAACTCAAATTTATGAACTAAACGTAGTTTCCTTATAATCCCCCTACATGTATATTTTCTTAGTAATTCCCTTGATGTTTGATAGTATAGATTTTGATGTCTAGTTGCAATGAATTGTGGAATCTTCATTTTATGTTCATATGAGAATTAAGTTTTTAAAAAAATAAGGATGTTTTTCAATTGATTTCAAGTAAGAATTATGTGAATATTTAACTTTCTTTATTAAAAAAGAAAATTTAGTAAAGAAAAGTTGAAGGAATAGGTTGCTAAAATTTGGTCAACATTACGAATTCCTACATTGCTAGTGTTTAAGTGTAATAACTTCTTGCATAATTTTGTTGGGTGAGTTGAATTGGATAGGATTCAAATCATACTTAGAGACAAATATTCTTTTACATGTGTGTTTGCTTGTATTCTTATAGGTGAAATCTCAACATGAAAAGAGAACTATATTATACATTAGATGAATTAGATTTAATATTTAAAAATATGAAAACTTTTGTGATACATTGTATCAAATAAATTTGCTTTTATTACTCTTAAGAATGTATGCACTCTGTGTATGGTATAAGTATATTATGTGTTATTAGGAATGTTCGATAATACATACTTTCTTTGAGGTCATCCTTGCATTTGATTTTGAATATTAGGTTTGCATAAAGACACGGGTAAAACTTGAAACCGTAGCAAACTTATTCATTCTAGGAAAAAAAAATGAAACTAGGATGGAATGAAGAAAACAATCTCTTACCATATATGGTTTTCAAAACAATAGCATTCAAGTTAAATTAAATGAGTAAGACTTAGTGGAGCATAGGAAATGTAGTGCATGATACAACAATGAATTATAATTACAAGACAAATTGGAGGTCAAATTATGTTTTACATGATTGAAAATGAGATATTTATTGCAAAATGAGATTGTTATGGAAACAATTATATATATTTGACTACTTAATGAATGAACCTAGTAGTAGGTGCAATAAGTGAGATTAATTTTGTTTATGGTATAATGTGATATGTATGTGGAATTTAATATGTGTTGTGATGTGAGAATCCTAGTAAATGTTGTGATTGTAACTCAAAGTATGTGATATAGGATATCCAACTTGGGAAGAAGAGTTTAGTGGACAGAATGTATGATCCGCTTAAGCATGCCCTTGTGATACATGTATATGTGTGTAAATAATCCTTATGACTTAGTAGAGAAATGATAAAAATAATATGTTGGGAAGTGTTTGTATGGAGATGTGTGGGTCACCCTTCATGTTCTTATATGATGTGATGTCTTAATGTCACACCTATTTGAGGGCATTCCCTCATGGTCACTTAGGAGTATAGTTCCTCTTCTTCCCCCATTAAACCACATTGATTGGTTCGTGTTGTAAAGCCTTTTATTTCTATTGTTCCATGGGTTTGAGGATGGACCTCTAATATCCCATGAGATTATACCTGATTCTAGCCATAGACACTTGGTAGTTATATTGATATCATTGTGGATTTCTAGTATTTGGGAAGCTACTATCAGTTATGAGGTACTAACATTACATTGGATATAGATAGTGTTATAGCATTTGATTTGAGATTTGATAATGGTTGCAAATAAAAAGGATTGGTAACTTTGAGTAGTGACACATTATGTGCTATGAAGATGTTTAGAGAGATGAATTAGGATAAGTGGGACATGGTATTTGGGATGGCAACTTGAGGAAATGATAGTTGTGTGTGATGAGATAATAGTGAATGATGTAGGAGCATCTAGTGGTGTAAGGGCAATCTTACATCACCCAAAAAAGAGATGCGTTTCAAAATTATTTATGTTCTTTCCATTTCTATTCAAAATTTGTGGTTCTGGTTCCATAATCGCTTGAATAATGATGTAGGACTTTCAGTTTTTCTAAGCTGCTAAAAATAGTAACTTGCTATTTTTAGAAAGTTTGCATTTGGGCATGGATTGAAGTGAAAATTTACAAGAAGTTACATAATACAAATATAAGACCTTTGGCGAAGGAATCACACAAAAATCATTTGTGAACTGAAAGATATTAAAGTTTCTATTTCTTGAAAAACACCTAAAAATTATTCAAACTCAAGTTTGAGGAACTAAACTACCCCGTATGAGCCTTAAAAGGGCCAGAACTGGTAGAGCCAGTTCTTACCGCATAGAGCACTTCGTGAGCTTTCTGACACATAAAACAATTCATCAATCGGACACCTGGATCAAAAGTTATGGCTCCCGGAAGTTGACCTATTTTTGGAGGCAGATGCAAATTTTGAAATTAGGTTGTTAGCCGCCAAAAAGGCTATTAATAACCATTTTTGGGAAATATGGGGAGTAGTAGAGTTAAGGGTACAAGTGTAGAGTCAAGAATAGGTGTTAAAATAGAAACCCTAGCTAATTTCAGGTTACAGAAGGTGGATGATTCCAGAGTCTTGCGAGAGGAAGCTGTAATGTGTTGCATCATGTGGAGGGTTGATTCTTCTAATTGTAATTAAGCTTCTATAATGTAATAAGTTGTCCAAACCAATAAAAGAAAGTTCTATTTTTTGTGTTCAACTTCTTTTGTTGTGCGTTTTGTGATTTACCCCCTTCATCAAGTGGTATCAGAGCGAGGATTCCTGAGTGTGTAGACAGATCGCCGACTGTGAGGCAGTTTGCACCAGGACCTATGGTTGTGGGTTTTCTGCGGAGATCAAGATGGCTCCACGAAGGAACCATATTGGGAGGAATGCTTTGATGGAAGAGGGTTTTAGAGCCCTGCAAAGGCAAATTGATGCATTGCAAGAGGAGCTGCTAAGAGGGTTTGAGCTAAGAACAAGAGAAGAAAGTGAAGATGAATTTGAAGAAGAGCTATCTGAGGATGAATAAGAAGCTGCAGGAGATCCTATAGAAGTTAGGTTGTTGAGGGCCATTTTGAAGATCAGAAAGAGGCCAAGGATCGAAGTTTCTACATATTCTAGAGATTTGAATCTGGAACAGCTTATTGATTGGATCAATGACATGGAGGAATATTTTAAGTTTGAAGATGTAGAAGACCTAGATCGGCTCATGTTTGCAAAAACAAAATTGAAGGGCCATGCCAATATTTGGTGGAAGGAGGTCTAGTTAGAGAGGAACAGAAGAGGAAAAGGAAAGATCACCAGATGGGATCAGATGGTGGAGAAATTGAAGAAGCAGTTCATTCCTGTGGACTATGAGATGGAGTTGCTGAAGAAGTTACAAGGACAGAAGCAAGGTAACAAGTCTGTTAAGGAGTATACAGAAGAGTTTTATAAAATTACTATTAGGACAGGCCATGTAGAGCCCAACAAGGAGAAGGTAGCCCATTACACTAATGGGTTGAGACCAAGTATTCAAGAGGAGTTGAGCCTAGTTAGAATGAACACCATAGAAGATGCATACCAGTTTTCCCTAGAGGTGGAAGAGAAGTTGAATAAAAGATTTGACAACAAGTAAAGGGGAAGAGGTCGAGGTGGAAGGACTAGTGGAAGACCCTATGGGGGCCGAAATGAAGATTCAAAGAAAAGTGAAGAAGCCAACGCCAGTCAAAATCAGAGAGGAGATAATACCTACCACCCTCGTGACCAGAACAATGGTGAGCAAAGAGAAAGAGAAAGAGGTAGACCTAGGCAAGGACCCAGAAGAGGAGGTTTCAGAGGAACCTGTTTCTAATGTGGAGAAGAAGGGCATTGAGCATATGAGTGTCTGCAACATCAAGGAAGGACAAATAGAAGACCTGAAGGCAATGCACGAGTTGCACATGTAGATGAAGATGCACATTCTGAACATTCTGAAGATGATGAAAGGGGAGAAACCCTAGTTGTCAGAAGAACCTTGCTAAATGAGGAGAAAGAACCCAATCAGAGGAAGAGTTTATTCCACACAAGGTGCAAATGTGAAGGTAAGTGTTGTGATATTATTATTGACAGTGGAAGCACTAATAATCTTGTTTCAAAGGAGATCATTGACAAGTTGAAGTTGACAAGAAGAAAGCATCTGCATCCATATCAGATTGCATGGTTGCAGAAGGACCATAGAGCTTTGGTCAATGAGCAGTGTTTAGTAAAGTTCAAGATTGGTGACTACCATGATAAGGTGATGTGTGATATCATACCGATGGATGCATGTCATATACTGTTGGGGAGGCCATGGCTGTATGATAGGAGCGTTGTCCATGATGGTCATGCAAACACATATTCACTAACAAAGGATAGAGTTCGTCATAAGTTGAAGCCCTTGAAGGAGATGGAGGAAAAGGTATGTAGTACTACCAGGATTTGCCTGGTAGATGGTAGGAAATTTTTGGAGGGTATGAAGCATGAGCATCATTTCTTTGCGTTGATTCCTAAGATTAGTCAAGAGAACTGTGAAGATGTACCAACAAAAGTTTCAGATATGTTGGAAGAGTTCCAGGACATTATCTTTGATAATGTACTAGAAGGTTTACCACCAATAAGGAAGATAAGTCATCAAATGGATTTGATACCAGGAGCTAGTTTGCCAAACAAGGCAGCCCATAGAATGACCCCTGCAGAGAATGAAGAGCTAGATAGACAAGTTCAGGAGTTGTTGAGGAAGGGACTGATAAGGGAGAGCCTAAGTCCATGTGTAGTACCTGCAGTACTAGCACCAAAGAAGGATGGAGAATGGAGGATGTGTACAGACTCTTGAGCCATCAATAAGATAACGATCAAGTATAGATTCCCATTGCCAAGAATGGATGACATCATGGATTGTTTGAGTGGAGCTAAGTACTTCACGAAAATTGACCTGAAGAGTGGGTATCACCAGATCCATATCAGAGAAGGAGATGAATGGAAGACAGCCTTCAAGATAAAGGAAGGTTTGTATGAATGGTTAGTCATGCCATTTGGGCTAACCACTGCACCGAGCACATTCATGCGGCTCATGAACGAGGTACTGAAAAATTTTTTGGGAAGTTTTGTTATCATTTATTTGGATGATATTTTGATTTTCAGTAAGACTTGGGATGAGCATATGATGCATATCATAAAGTTCTAAAGAAGCTGAGGGAGAAGAAGTTGTTGATTAATCTGAAGAAATGTAGTTTTACAAAGGAGTTGGTATACCTGGGATTTGTTTTCTCAGAGGAAGGTCTTAAGATGGACCTAGAAAAAGTAAGGGCTATCATTGAATGGCCTACGCCAAGGAGTGCAACAGAGGTAAGATCTTTTCATGGTTTGGCAAGTTTTTATAGAAAGTTTATTAGGAATTTTAGTAGCATTTGTGCACCCCTAACTGAGACAATGAGAGCGGATAGAAAAGAGTTTAGATGGACTAAAGAAGCAGACAAGAGATTTGATACATTGAAGCAAAAAGTTGTAGAACAACCTATTTTGGTACTTCCAAATTTCAATAAGGTATTCCAGGTAGATTGTGATGCTAATGGTAGTGATATAGGAGCTGTTTTGAGCCAAGAAGGTAAGCCCATTGCCTATTTTAGTGAGAAGCTTAATGATGCCAAGAAAAAGTATTCTGTTTATAATCAGGAATTTTATACAATAGTTTAGGATTTGAAGAAATGGAGATATTATTTGTTGCCAAAAGAGTTTGTTTTATATATTGATCATCAAGCTTTGTAGTCTCTTAATAGTCAAGGGAAGTTAAACCAAAGGCACTTAAAATGGGTTGAGTTTTTGCAGACCTATACTTTTGTTTTGAAGCACAGGAGTGGGAAGTCCAACAGAGTTGTAGATGCCTTGAGTAGAAGGCAAAATTTGTTGATAGAAATGAAGATAGAGGTTGTTGGGTTCGATGAGCTCAAAAGTTTGTATCCTGAGGATCTAGATTTTGTAGAGGCATGCAAAGCTTGTTTGGAACCTATTAATTTGGATAGGACAAAATGGTTGGATTTCATAATCCAAGATGGCATGTTGTTTAGAGGAAGCCAGTTGTGCATTCCAAGGAATTCTATGAGAGAGAACCTGATTTAAGAGAAGCATAGTGGAGGATTGGCTGGACACTTTGGTCAAGATAAGACCATTGCTATTGTTGGTGAAAATTATTATTGGCCACAGTTGCAATAGGATGTGAGGAAATTTGTGCAGAGTTGTAGAGTATGTCAGATGGCAAAAGGAGCAAGTTAGAACACAGGTCTATATCAGCCATTACCTGTACCAGAGAAGCCATGGGATGATATCAGTATGGATTTTGTTCTTGGTTTACCAAGGACATAGAGAGGACATGATTCCATTTTTGTGGTGGTGGATAGATTCTTGAAGATGGCACATTTTATTCCTTGCAGGAAGACTAATGATGATGTTCATATTGCTGAATTATTTTTCAGAGAGGTGGTGAGATTACACGGTCTACCAAAGAGCATAGTTTCAGATCGAGATACCAAGTTTATTCGTTATTTCTAGAGGACATTGTGGAATAAGTTGAAGACAAATTTGAAGTTCAGTTCTGTACACTATCCATAGACTGATGGATAGATAAAAGTGGTGGATAGGAGTTTGGGTAACCTTCTATGATGCTTAGTAGGAGATAAGCCCAAGGGATGAGATTTGATTTTACCACTGGCAGAATTTGCTTACAACAATTCTATCAATAGGAGTACTAGTAAATCACCATTCCCAATTGTATATGGAAATAGTCTAAGAAATGTTTTAGAGTTAAGGAATCTAGATAAAGGAGAAAAGTCAAGTGCCGAGGTTGAAGACTTTGCATAACATTTGAAGAATTTGCATGAAGAAGTGAGAAAGCACATTAATAAGATGAATATTCAATACAAGGCTAAGGCAGATCATAAGAGGAGGTATAAGGAGTTCCAGGTAGGAGATGAAGTCATGGTTCACTTGAGAAAAGAAAGGTTCCCAATTGGAACATGCAATAAGTTGAAAATGAAGAAATTTGGACCATGTAGAATCCTGAAGAAGCATGATTCAGGAAATACATATGAGGTAGAGTTGCCAAGTGGGATTAATATTTCCCCTATGTTCAACATTGTTGATTTAACTGAATATCATGAGGGTGGCACAAAGGATGGAACAATAGAAGAACAATGGAGTATTCCGGCATCTACTTCAACAGAGGAGATAGAAGAGATTTTGGATAGCCATATGGGAAGAAGTACTTGAAACAGGCAATATGAAGAATATCTAGTGAAATGGAAAGGAAGACCTGTTGAAGATTCTTCTTGGTTGTCTAAGGCAGAGTTGACTGTTTGGGTTTTCCTCACACAAATACCTAAGACGTGACAGGGTCACTTCTCAAATTACCCTGGGTGTCTGATGCAGGAGCATCTAGTGGTGTAAGGGCAATCTTGCATCACCTAAAAAAAAGATGTGTTTCAAAATTGTTTATGTTCTTTCCATTTCTTTTCAAAATTTGTGGTTCTGGTTCCATAATCGCTTGAATAATGATGTAGGACTTTCAGTTTTTCCAAACTGCTAAAAATAGTAACCTGCTATTTTTAGAAAGTTTGCATTTGGGCACAAATTGAAGTAAAAATTTATAGGAAGTTGCATAACAGAAATATAAGGCCTTCGGCAAAGGAATCATGCAAAAATATTTTGTGACCTAAAAGATATTAAAGTTTTCGTTTCCCAAAAAATGCCTGAAAATTATTTAAACTCAGGTTTGAGGCACTAAACAGCCCCGTACGAGACTAAAAATTGCCAAAATTGGTAAAGCCACTTTTCAGCATGTAGAGCACTCTGCGAGCTTTCCGACGCATAAAACGGTTCATCAATCGGACACCCGAATCAAAAGTTATGGCTCCCGGAAGTTGACCTATTTTTGGAGGGAGATGCTAATTTTGAAATTAGGTTGTTAGCCGCCAAAAAGGCTACTAATAACCATTTTTGGGATCCCTGGGGAGTAGTAAAGTTAAGGGGGGAAGCGTAGAGTTAAGAATAGGTGGGAAAATAGAAACCCTAGCTAATTTGGGGTTACAGAAGGCGGATGATTCTAGAGTCTTGTGAGAGGAAATTGTAATGTGTTACAGCATGTGGAGGATTGATTCCTCTAATTGTAATTGAGCTTCTGTAATGTAATAAGTTGTCCAAATCAATAAAAGAAAGTTCTATTTTCTATTTCCAATTTCTATTGTTGTACGTTTTGTAATTTACCCCAGGCTTCATCAGTGAATGATACCTTGTTACATGGATGATATGAATTTTGATGTGGCCATCAATATAAGTATGTGGTGTATTGTTCTCTACTTGGAATAATTACAAATGACCTTATACCTACATGATATCTCAGACTCATGATACATGATAACCATATAGGCTTGTGGTATTTTCTTGTGAGGTGGATATTAGATTCTTTAGATGACTCATTATGGCATATGTCAGTGGACCTTGTTATGATGGCAGGTGCCTATTCATGTTGATTTTTCATGTAGATATATGATCAAGCTATTCCAGATTGTGAGGGACACACTTATTATGACATGGTAAATTTTTTTTTATTTTCATGTGGTTTGAGAACCACCATACTATTATGTGGTGTGAGAACCACCATATCATTTTGTGGTTTGAGAACCACCATATCATTTTGTGGTTTGAGAATCACCATATCATTCTATGGTTTGAGAATCAACATACTATTTTGTGGTTTGAGAACTGCTGTACGATTTCCCTCCTCCCTTTAGGTGACCTTGTTGCAAGGTCGCATGGTGTTTGTAATATGTAAATTTCTAAGAGATTATTGGAATATCTATTTATGTGTTGAATTTTTTGCTTGCAAGCCAACAATGTTTTGTTACTTTGGCTTGATTGGCCATTTTATGTTTGAGTTAGTTCTTTTGCCTCAAGGACATGTTCTTGGATAAACTTGGGATAATGCCATGATTGTTATTTGATTTCCACTTCTTTTATGATTTATTATATTTATTTTCTTCTACCTTATTGAGGTTTAATTTATGAGTTTGCTTTACTTCTTTAATTTTCTCATTCGAGACACTCTAATGTTGCAACTACTGGTATGTGTAGAGTGTTGTAATTATTTTATATTGTAATATCCTAGAGGGATCATTGACAGGTTGTATAGGGGAGTAGATGGCTTGGAGAATCTTGTTCATATTGAGTTATGTATGGAGAGCTCCTAGAGAGGACCCTAAGACCATCCTTCTTGATCTGCTACTTGGCATAGTGGTATTCTATAAGGCATGGTTATTCATTTGTTATTTGGCACTATAGTATGTCTAATTTTGGGTTCCCTTGGAGGTGAGAATATATGATGTTATGTTGTATTAGATATTGGCACAATGGTTACTACATGGCATGGTTAGTCACTCATTAATCATTCAACTCTATGGCACTAAGGATTGCTCAGTGGTTTATTAGTGTTGTCCTCCTCGTAATGCTACTTTCTTGTTGAGCCTTATGGTGTGAGTCATGTGATGTCTTCATGATGAGTATATAGGTTGTTGCCTGTGAGTATGGTCTTCATCATGTGATTCACCTAGGAGAGGTATGTGATGTGAAGGAGGCTTTGAATTCAGATGAAGTGTTATATGTGGAATTGTGTTTTTATGTTATGTGAGTCATTGAGTGTTGTTGAGAATCAGATGTTAAAATTTGACTTGAATAGAATGTGACTTGATTCTATTCCTGGGATATAAATTTATTTATTTATTCATGTTGGTAGTAATGAGTTAAGAACATACTTAGCTATTCAAATTAAGGTATGTGGTTAATTTGCAAAATATTTAACTTAATATAATATGGTTGCTTATTGTTCTATAATAAGGTAAAATAATTTGCTAATGTTATTAGATAGCCTCTTCTTTTGTGGACTCTCGGGAGGAAGTCCATGCCTAGGGGGGAGAATGTAGGACCCCTCCTCGATACAGCCATTATGGCAAGAAGAGATTTCATATTTTGGTTACTATAGTTTTATTATGAGACATTATATGTTGGCTCTATTATCATTTGACAATGACTATGGTTATACACATCTTTATTTGATCCCTATGATAGCTTCTAGATTATGGGTTGTACCTTAGGATAATGGATCATGTTATTTTATTGAGTTGTAGTACGGTTTCATTCCTTGAGATATAGTGTGGGGATTCATATATATATGGTTCATGAATTATGTCACTCTTTGTTACATGGTATTTCACCTATTAATAGAAAACATGTTGCTTAGCATCAATGTTGTATTGATTTTTATTATTCATGTGATAGAGGTATTTCAGGTGCTTTGAGATTAACTGGATTTATCTTGTGCATAAAAAATCCTTATTATGGCGTAAAAGAATAAGTTATATGAGTATATATGAAGTAATTAATGGTTATTATATTACTGCTTCGGCTATTGTTATCATAACTGGCAATTTGTAGACGAGTGTACAGGTATTTGTTAGCCAGTGGAAAATGAGGAAAATATATGGGGGCCATATTATGTGTAACTAGTGAGTTGACCAAGTTCTCAAGAGAGACATGGCTCCCCTGTGTTGTGATATGTGTCACGGACATGTATTGTTGTTGTCCTTGTGTCATGATATTTATCTTCACATATCATGATTGTTGTTGTATGTGGTTGTCATGTGTTGTGTAATCCACAATTAAGTTTGTTTTCTTCCATCCTCTTATTAAGGGTGCAAAATAGTTAAATAGGCACCTAAGTCATAATATTTAACTTTAAGGACCTAGGTTATGGTCTAGGTGCTTTTTGGATGACAAATTTGCAAAAAGTATTAAGTTTTTAAAATTCTTATTGTCACCCTAAAGAGAGTGACGAAAATTAAGGGGGTTGATGAGTCATTAAGTATGGTGTTGTGTAAGGGAATTAGGAACCTTAAGTAAAAGAGAAACAAGTGTTTGGGAAAGGGGCAAGTGTCTACGTCAGCATGGAAAGAGTTGAAGGTTCTATTAAAATTTTTATTTAAAAGTAAGCAGGGCTATTTTTAGTACTTCTTCTACTTCTCTCTCTCTAGATCACCATCTACAATAGCTACATTATGGCTTGTTGGAGTTCTTCTATGGGATGGGAAGGGTAAATATTCTACCTAGACTACTTGGCTATTGAAAATGACTAAACTGGAGGAGAATGAGATGTGGGTATAGTTAAGCCATCCCTCTGCAAATTCTGAAAAGTGGACAATGTAGGCATCAATCCTTTAATTTATTATTTCTATTGGTTTTCAAATTAAGATGGGAAATAATTTATTTGTTCTATGTTGAAGAAATTGTGTGTGATGTGTTGTGTAGTCCCATGTGTATGGGAAGTGAATATATATATAGGGAAATTGTGTCAAGATTGTGGAGTGTGATACTGGGTGAATCCAATTTGCTTTGTTAAGAATGGAATGACTAAGGAAAAATTAGGAAGAGATGGTTGTGGAAATGTTTTTTGTAAAGTCTATTTGTTGCTGTCTCAAAGTTGTGTTGAGGTGCTGACTATCAATGTTGTGTGAAATTTTGTTGTTGCTATTGCAAAACTAAGTGTTACTCTCATAATAGTTTACCTAGTCCCCATGTATTTTCCCTAAGCTCGGGGATGGGCAACTACTACCCTAGGTTGGGAGGTGAGCATCCCATTGGCTAAAGTTTAACTTATGTTTTAGGTTTTAGCAAGCTACAGGAAAAGATGTGAGTGTGACTACCCAGGAGTATATGTTACTAAGGAACAAGAACATATAGGTGGGAGTTAAAAACTCTGCACCATCCTTAGATTAAGGGAGGTCAATGTCCTATGAAGATGATTATTCAGAGAATAAATTTAGGGCATATGTAATTTATAATAGAACATTGATTCTTCTATACAAAATTGTGTTTGAATTAGCCTACCATTGATACTAAAACGATCACTAAATTTAGGAAGTCACCTACTATAAGGAAACTATATTAGGATATTGTTGCATATACATTTGGAAAAGGAACACTTTTTTTAAATTATTGGTGATATTCATTAAACATGTAATTAGACTTCACTTAATATGAAAAATGTGGTTGTGTAGAAAGAAGTGTAAATATATCATCTCTCTCTTGTAATTTTTAAAGAGAATCAAGAAGAAGTCAATTTATTCCTAGAGGATTAAATGCATGATAACCCTGTTATCTTTTAAACTGGATTTTATTTGTTTCATACCTAAACTCAAATAGATTTAAAAAGGAAGAAAAAATAGAGAACAAGCTAGTTGCATTTCCATACATAGGCCCATCTTTTAATTCCATGAATGTTTGTAGAGAAAAAAAGGATCTGGGAAGGAACTATTAGATGGTTAGAACATGTTCTTTTAGAATTCTTCTATGAATCAAACTATACAACCGTACATGTATTTAGATTAGTTGTTGCACCACAAAATTTTATTAGTGAAACAGAGGATAGCAATGTAATACCAAAATACCCCCTAAGTAGTCATATCTTCCATATGGGGTTGGGATCCATTCTCTGCTGCAAATTAGAGAGATCAGAAAACTCAAAAAAAAGAAAGAAAATTAACAAACTATGTTTGCTCAGCATTGGACAAGAGTAGGGATAATGAGAGAATCTAGGTTGTGGGGTGTGGCTCTATATAAGAACAACAGCTTCTCTACCCATGATGCCATTTTCTGGTGACTTTTCCATCATTTGGACCTACACATAAAAATAAAAATAAAAGAGACAAATAACTAAGCTTTCGCCATTTGGGCATCGACAAACATAACCATTAATTGAAGGATCTATAAAATACAAAATAGAGGAATGAAGGAAATGAAGGAAAACAAGGGGACGACCCCCATCTTAGGTGGATATCACTGCCTTAATATTGCCTTCTGGCATCTATACCCAATATGCCTTCCTGAAAATATAAAATAGATTTAATCAAAATTATCACGTAATCTTAAAAAAAAATTCAAAAGCAAAGGAAAGAGCTTGCATGCCTGACCTTGTTGATCTACTTGTATGACTGGGTATTTTCATGGCTGCCATTGTATTCTCTCTAGCTTCTTCATGCCCATGGAAACCTCGAAGTGATAGCAAGGAAGATGTGATAGTAGGAAGAAAGGAAATAAGTCTTTAGGGCATCTTCTTTAAGGGTTAGGGCTGCCTACAACGTTTTCCTTGTTTTTTTTTTAATTTCATGAAAAAGTTGGTTTTTACGTATGGCCTTTTGTTTCTTTTAGTGACGATATATATATTGGTTGAGCTATGTTTATTAAGATGTGTTGGTAGTGGCCAGAATGGGGTGATACATAAGTGTGGGCAAATCTTAGATTATTGCAGAATTTTATATTTGGGGTTTGAGCTTTTATCTTGAAGAGAATTAATATACTAATTTTTAGCCGACGGGCTTGGGTATGTGAGCATCATAGAGCTCGGAATTGACTCTTGCCTTAATTCTGATGCCAGTAAATGACCTTAACCCGTCGGTATTATATTGGCATAATTCCTTGAACCTTCTTTTGGGTGTAAGAGTTAATTACATGTATTACTCTAACTAATATTGCATTATAATTTTAAGGCATGACTCGTTGCATTCACGCTAGCCTTAACCTTAGAACAAACTTTAATATGTTAAGGAGCTTCTTTTCTAAAGTTTAATATTACACCAGAGCTTTATTTATACTCAGTCCACACTTTATTACTTATGGCTCCTTTTGATTTCTTTTTTTTTCATCACTTGTTAGATTTCTCCAAAGAAATTTATTTAGTTTAATATGAACTCATATAGGAATGCGATCATTTAACAATTGACTAATACTTTAATAAAATATTCTTGAGCTCTAACATGATGCTTGTGTTTTAATTTAGATGGTTTAAAACACACTTTTCTTTTATCAATGGAGATCTCATGTTGTTGTATCATATATTATGTATTGGATATTTATTCTTTCGCTGCATGCTAATTTCAAAATCTTGCCTTACAATTTGGTAGTTTAAAGACTTAAGTGTGTATTATGGGTTTGGGATCATTGTTATACATGTGATTATTATGCCTTAATTAAACAAAAATCATAATCTTTTTAGTTTTATTCATAAGCATGTCAATACTATACTCATTGTTATCCATTTTTAGTCACATAAAAATCAATATGTTGCTGTATTTATTTTTTTAACTTTTTAGAAACTACTTAAGTTTTATTGAAATATTGTTATCCATTTTTAGTCATATAAAAATCTATATGTTGTTATATTTTTTTTTCTAACTTTTTGAAAACTACTTAAGTTTTATTGTAATATTATTATCCATTTTTAGTTACATACAAATCAATATGTTGTTGTATTTATTTTTTTACTTTTTGGAAACTTCTTAAGTTTTATTGAAATATTGTTATCCATTTTTACTCACATAAAAATCAATATGTTGCTGTATTTTTTATTTTATTTTTACTTTTTGGAAACTACTTAAGTTTTATTGAAATATTGTTATGCATTTTTAGTGATGTAAAAATCATTATGTTTGTTGTATTTATTTTATTTTATTTTATTTACTTTTTGGAAACTACTTAAGTTTTTATTGAAATATTGTTATCCATTCTTAGTCACATAAAAATCATTATGTTGTATTTACTTTTTTTTACTTTTTGGAATCTACTTAAGTTTTATTGAAATATTGATATGGATTAGTCAAATCTATGACTAGTGATCTATAAACCCTATCATGTCCAATAATTAGATTTTATATCATAGATTGAGTGATACTTCTAGATTTGTGTTTGAACCATTTGTAATGACTGCTAAGGTTATATTTTGTTATGCTTAATTGAACATTGGAATATATATATATATATATATATATATATATATATATATATATATATATATATATATATATATATATATATATATATATATATATACATACAGAGAGAGAGGAAAAACTAATGAAGGTTAATCAAGAGGGTTAGTTTTTCCTTAGTAATGTTATATTCACCCATTCCAAAGGATGAAGATAATTTTTAAAAAAAATATTAGGGTTAAAAAAAGGTTTGTCTTGAGTGTGTGTATGTGTTGTAGCGAGGTCATTACACAAGCTTCACAACATTAACCAGAAGCTCCCAGCCAGCTAGGATAGCAAACGAGCATGAGAATAGTAGGACAACATGCCTCAAAACATATTATTATTTCAAAGAGAATATGCATGTTTGGTAAACATAACAAGGCACTCAAACATTTGACAAAATGCTCCCAATATTATGGTCTTTCACAACATAAAATGATTGCAGATACAACAAGATATATTTGTTTTCAACATCATACAAGTGTCAAGAAAAATGCAAATGGATGGCGTAAAGCCTGAAACATCAACAAAAGGGTTGTAATAGTGCCCAAGACTACCATTAAAAGCCTCAAAAACTATGGCCACAAGGGGACAAGGAATACAGGAGGCAAAACCCAGGCACATGATCTATTTTACAAAATACCTCAAGAGATGAAGTCCCATGGACTGCAATGATTGTAGGTTATACACTAAATGGATCCATTAAAAAGGCTTTAGAAAACTTTTAAGTAAAATAAATTTGATTGTTAGATGGCTTCCAATCGAATGAGCCATGAGAGACAATTAGACTTTAATATAACATGTCACCCCCCTTACCCTCAGCTTAAAAAACAAATTATATCATAGGATTGGATTTATACGTTGGCTCCTCTACGTATCTTTAATTATTGCAGACCTAAAATTTTAGGTCTGCCAAAATGGGATCTTGGTAACAGGGTTTGAACATCCATCAAAACATAGACAAGTCACTCAAATTGTCTGACATAATGCCTCAAAGAGTTGTCATCTCAAAGAATGTAATGTCTATAGGATATGCACATAATGGACTAATTAAAAAGGCTCAAGAAACTTTTAAGCAAATCCAGTTGGTAGATGTAAATCAAATTTTCACCACCACCGCTAGCATATACCCTGCCTATGCCAAAATGTAGCTTCAAAATAGGATACAAATATCCATCTATGCATAATGGGAGGAAAATATTTGTCAAATGTCATAGTAGTAAGTGTACTGGTAGACAAGTATGCTAAATGTGTAAACGTAGACAAGGTAGGTGAGTTGTTTGACTAAATGCCTCAGAGCGATGCCCTCTCATGGGACGCATGGATTGTAGGATACACACAAAATGGATTTGTTAAAAAGGCTTTAGAAACTTTTAAGAAAACACCACTGGCTGGTGTAAAGCCAATTTCCTAAACCTTTGCAAACATCCTCGCTTCTTGCGCTAGAATGGTGACTTGGAACAGGGTATGGACATTTGTCAAAGCATGAAGGATAGAAGAATTTTGCTAGATCTTGTAGCTGCGACTACCTTGGCAGAAACATGCAAAAATATGGAAGCATAGACAATGTAGGTGACCTGTTTGGTTAGACGCCTTTGTGTCCTATCCTGGCAGTCACTCATGAATGAGGTAATCATGGACAATATAAACCATTATCATAAGACCTGGTCCAAGGGATAGCAACATATAGATTAAACAAGGAAGAGTTTAGTGTTTGAGTTCTAACATGCATGGAATTATTGTTTGTTTCACACTCCCGAAATGGAGGGTATACAACAAAGTATGGACAACCATTAATCATGATATGAAGCAGAACACATGAAGACATAGAATCAAATGCAAACTACCCTGGACACCATAGATTAGCAAAGAAGATACCAAACATACCTAGAAATTGCAAAGATTGTAGAGAGTAGAGTATGTCCAAATGCTTTCTCCTCTCATGTCCCCAAAACCCTAGCTTCTTCCTTGTTTTACCCCATTTTTAGCACAAGCACCTGTGTGTGCATAATGAGAGGTGAAAAGGAAGTATATCCCTTTTTACTTTATTTTATTTCTAACTTACTTAATATTTTATTTCTACCCCCGAGGTCAACAAGGAAAGATATGAATATAACTTAGAAATATAGTTTATAGACCAATTAATATAAGACCAAAACTAACCCTTCATCGAAGATCATGTGGAATACAACACTATGACCACAAAAAATAATAATTTAAATCACCAATATGATATACTAAAATAAACCACATAATAAATTAATACAAAACCATAATAAAATACTGATAACCCATAATGGAATACCTCGACAACCAATACTAGCAACTACATAAGACCAAAAGGGCAATCTAAATGTTACCTCAAGGTAACCAGAAGGTAAACACATATCACAGAATCACTGCACTGACCAGGTGTAGTGGGCTAGGCTGGGGAATGTTTGGCCTATGACTATCTCCAGTAACCATCATCGGGGAATGAGAGTGCGCTCAGGCCTATGAATCTAGGTAGATTCGATATGCAGTACCTGCATCACTTTGGGCACATGTCAAAGCACATGTGCATATATCATTTAATAGCTGAAGCATCAATGGACATTAGGAAGAGGGTCATGACATCATAAGCCTCTCGGATATGAGTGTTACGACATCATCCCTTTCCTATCCATAATCAGACAAAAGCAATGATATCAGTATATAAACATGTAAGCATGTATCCAACATGATACCTAATCATGTCAACACCATAATATATCAGAATCCATCAAGGAAAATCAACAATAAAATATTAACATGGGGGTTGTTACACATTTTGTGAACATGCCTACCTATATCAGACATCTGAACAATTTCCATTCTATGATGTAAAACAAGCATCCTATGCTAGTTATCATAATTGAAAAATCAACAACAATAAATTAAGAATTAAGATAGTATCAACACTAAAATAAGTGGTTCAACTTATTAAAACACTAAACCAGGTAGATCGGATATCAAGTAGATCGACATGATCTTGATACTAATTTATAAAAGATGAAAAATGAAGTAATACCTAATCAAAGATGATAAAAAATAGTTCATAGAGGATTGAAAATCAAATGGGTCACCATAATTTTCAACACTAAGTAAAGGAGATGAAAAATTGATGATGATCAAATCTCAAATAGATCAATATGACCTCAACATCAAATCCATAAAGATCATCATAAAATTTCACCATCAATCATAAATAGTTATGAAGATTACAACACCAGTCTTCAAGATTTGACATCAAGAAAGGAAATCAAAATTAAGTTGGCAAAGTTTATCAATATGGAAAATAGTCCAACTTGTTTAAAAAAAGATTTTATCAAAACTAAAACCAAATTTTGATTTCAACATTAAATCATGAACATTCAATAAAAGATTAGTTGATCACCAAAGATTATCAAGTTTCATCACCAAACCAAATAAGATGGTAAAAAAGAGGGAATAATATTGCATCTAAAATCATCAAGCAAGGTTTGTCAAAGGGGTTCATCAATATCAAAGAAAAGATCATAAATAACATAGGGAGATCATCATGGTCTTGACAGATCAACAAGGCTAAGTATATCATCTTGATTACCTCACTAAATCATAGATAAATCAAATCATCACTCTATAAAATGAAAAATAATTTAAATTGTTAATAAATTCTTTTTGAATCTTCTTAAAGTTTTCATAAAATCATACTATATAGCATTAAATGCTTATTATGCTTCAAATAATACTTCAATAGGAACAATAGTCAATCAAATGTTTTGTAAAATTCTAACTGGAAAATTTCCACTCATATCTATCTTGTGAATGTTCATCATTCCTAATGCATCACTAGATTACTCAGTTTATGTTATAACAAGTAGAATAAAATCATTACACTCTCAATACAATACTCACACAAGGTGTAAAAATATTTTCTTCACAATTCTACAGTCAAAGTTCATTACTTGTACAAAGTATGCAAACAAAATTCAAAGAGCATGAATACTCATTCACATAGTGCACAAGCATGAATAATTAATAGTCATTAATATGTGAACCCTAAGTGCTTAACTCTCATAGGGTAGGAATACTAAAATTACTCATAGTGCATTACATGAATCATTCATGAAAAGTGTATCACTCACACTAAAATTCATTACTTATAGTGCATCACTTGCACAAAATATGAAATGTGATCATCACTTGATTAAGTATAAATACAATAAGTGCATCTTACGCACAAAGTATGAATGCAATCATTACACAAGTGTATCACTTGCACAAAAATGAAAAATACATCTCTCACTAAGGCAACAATTTGCTAAAAATGTGAATACAATCACTTACACAAGTGCATCATTTGCACAAAACATGAAAAGTGCATCATTATCCCGAAGTATGAAAATAACCTCACACAAATGTGCATTACTTGCACCAGATAAGAAAATGTATCATTCACATATAGTACCTATTTATGAGTACTAGGAATCAAACTTACAGGATTCTTAAGGTTCTTTTATACATAGCATCAATATTTCCTACCTGTCTATAAGACAGATTGAGGTGACTTAACTAATCAACTCCTAATCCTAGGTCATCAATGAGGACCCTTAAGGGATCTTAACTTTTCAATCTCCAAAGATCTCATGTAATCTACTAGATCTATGCTCACATCTTGAAAAGAATAAGGTGTTGCTCAAAAATTAGTTTGCCCTTAGCCTAGTACTATAATCATCATGGACATCCTTTCCCTTAAAACATCCATCATTAACAACTTTATTTATAGGTGATTGTATTTTTTCCTCTTGTCAAATTTTTTATCTTTTTACCTCTTACAAATCTTCTTTCCTTGTAACTTATCCCTTTTGTAATCAACTTTTTCATCCTTTACATCATCATAGAGATCTCTCTTATTGGTTCATTCACAACATCACTTATGGGTTGTCACCATATCTTAGCCATCTAAAATCAAGTATATTTGTCCAATGTATCTTTTCATTCACCTCTTAATCCAAAATGGTCACCAATCCTTGTTTTAACTAGGACATCATTCTCACTAGAGAGTCTTATGAAAATGCAACTAAAGAGATGAGGACTCATGATTAAATCAATCAATCAACATCCATTCTTCTTCTTGGTTTCAAACTAAAGCATCTAAGAATCAACAAGATTCCAACTCATCTAAAGAATCTTTGACCCAAAACTAGGGTCCTCAAAACACTTGCTATACCATCATATAGGTTCACATTACTACAATGCAACCTAAAGCATAGAATACTTGAGGCCCAAGTGTTGAACCCAAAATGCTCTGATACCACATGTAAAATACCACTCTAATAAATTAATATTATTCTAATAAAATAGTACAAAAAAAGAGAAGAATTAAAATTTTCCCATAAATAATTCAACTCATGTAAAATATTTGCATCAATATAATCAAATATGATTTCTTACTTCAGCTAATCAAATAGCTTAATTTAAAGGACTATACCTTTACAATATCTAGCCATGTAGGCTCATGCAAAAGAACATCACATTAAACAAATTCTTTTACACCATACCATATCTTCAACATTGAATCTTACGAAGAGAGAGCATCATCAAGGTGATTTACTGCCCAGCCACGAGGCTAACGCCTCCCCCGTCTTCCTCCTAAATGGAGAAGCTTGAAACTTCATGAGGGGTCTAGCAAACTGAAGCTGGCATGCATGAAGGTATCTAGTGTAGCATTATATATCCATCATCTATATAATATGTGTCAAATGCATATACTAATCTAATATCATAATATGACACAGAGTGAAATAAAACATCAAATAGTAATTATTACCAATTTCACTAACAATCTTTGGACAAAGCATCTTTTAAGACATTGATGGGTAGGAAGGTTATAAAAACAAAACCTATCCTTCTCTATTGTTCCATATTTGGCACCCATCCATGCTCTTTCTCAATCTCAACAAAAAAAATGCAGAACTACATTCACAACATATAACATCAACTTTATATACAAGGCCACATGAAAGGTCACTTACTTAAACATAATAAATCATGCATCTTCATAAGGAAACATTCAAACATTTGAAGAAAAAACAACAACATGAAGTTGAAAACATAACCATATATTAAACTTATATTTTCTAAAAGAGTTAAAAATAATCAATCAATATATTAAACTTATATTTAAAAAGGAAAAACAAATTATTTGAAGTGTCTAATAAGGTTTTCAGCATTCCATAACTTGATCAGGAGAAACTACCTCCTATCATTACATAGAATCTCAAAAAGATCCTACTTCAATGAATCTAACACATTCAATGACTACTATGAGTTAAAGTCCTAAGAGCCAAAGAATCCAACACTTTCAACTTGGAACCCTTGTTGTTTATGCTAGGGTAATAATTCACTACCAACAATATTCAATAAGAAAACCTCTCACTCTTATGTCATTAGTTAATATATCTTGCTGAGGCACTACATATTTAAAAAGGATAGTATGAAATTACCTTGATAGTATTAGAAATATAAAATCTCAAGCCTAATCAATAAGGATTAATAATGGTATAAACATCGACTAAAAATCATTAGATTAACAATTGAAATTCACCTTGAAAATTATTATCATGAGATCACTTTAATAGAATGCATTATTAGCCCAACCCTATTGTTAATGATTTAACTAGGTATATAATTTCAAAAATATGGTACTTGCCAATGTGTTGATACTCTAAACTTCCTACCATTGGATGTAAAATCACATTTGCATGCTAGTATGATTTTTAGAACTAATCTCCTTAATGGAAAATAACACAAGTTATTCCTTAAGAATCTTCAATATTTTAATTATTCTTATATAGGTCAAGAAGTATCCATAACTAATAATAACACAAGACTATCTCTCCTTTTTGCAATAAAGATACAAGAAATATATATTCAAAATGTCATCTATGATATTTCTTAAGATGGATTTGTAATCTTAAATGCCGAGATCTAGAATGTAATTATATCCAATACAAGATCAAGTGTTGACTAAGTAAATTTGTCTAATTAGCCTAGTGATTTTATGTCTAAATAATAATAAAGTATTCCTAGCTTAGTTGTCAAAAACAATCTTAACCAAAACTAGATTAAAATCAAAGAAAAAGAATATTGTATTCCATGAGGAGGTTAGAAGAGTTTTCAACTTACTATCACCATCTTGTGGCATGATAAAATTACCAAAATAATTTAATATTTGGAAATGAGAATGAAACATTAGTAGCCCGAATAACTGAACTAATATTTTGAAATACAAAAATGAAAATCTGTAAATATAAAACAAGATGCAAAAACCAAGCATAGTGCATATTTAAAGGTATATAATCTTATATTATTTCTCAATATCTTAGTGCACAATAATAAATAATAAAAGCGATACCTTATTCTATAGGATTCCCTCATAGACAATACTAAAGTAAAGATCTTAGAATACATATAATTGTTCTATAGAATACCATAGAGGGATATCAACATATATGATGCTTTAAGTGCAAATTATGCATGGATCATCAAGGAGGCTTAAAAATCATTCAAACATATGCTAATTGGTAGGACTAAAGTCAAATTACATGACCTTAGCAGCCAAAGTGCCTAGATAAAATACATAAAATATTTGAAAGAGTCGTGCAATGACTGTAGGATGAGCACAAAATAGATATGAAAACAAGACTTTTTGAAACATATAAGTAAAACTACTGGTAGAAGACCTATCATTCTATTGTGCATACTAAATCAAGACCAAAGGCTCCAGTAAAAAGATTAATTATTTTGAGTCAGATTATGTTAGGTTCACTATGAACCATCCTCTCACAATCCAGAATCGTAAAATTCATAGTATCAGGGCATTAAAAAAAGTAATTGGTTATGGTTCAGGGAAATTTTAGAAACTTCTAAGCATATGCAAAAGAAACAACATAAAATTTGGTTCCAAAATATAACAAAGACACATATGTTAAGGCATAGTGGAAAGGGGTATGCTTCTGCATAAGAGGAGGTCACAAACACCCCTATGCAAGTAAAATATGGAAGCATATACTAAGCACATGAACAGTTTGACAAAATATCTCAAAGAGGTGTCATCACCAAGCAATGATTGAAAGTTGTTCATACTAGAAAAATAGAAAACCATATCACAGATTGCTCTACCTACGAATCTTAGCACTATCCAAAAGTGGAAGCATAGGTAAAATGCACGAGCTACTTGATGGTATGCCTAAAGAGATGTCATCTCATGGAATGTGGTGGTCGCAGGATTCAAAAATTACTACAGATGATTACTAGCAAGAGCTTAAATTTAAGAAAAATTCTCTTTCTCACATCCTAAGAAAAAAGTAATTCCTACTTGAGTTCCAGTACAACCAAAATGGATAAAACCATCTACTTTGTCACTCAAATAACATGCAATAAAATTGTTCCATCACAGTCATTAATCTTATATTGTTGGAGTGAATAATTTATTAATTCACTTTAGTTTAAGTGTGCTTAGGTTGATGAGGTTAGATAACATATTGCTTAATTGAATGTGCAACCTTTTAGACCTTTAGAGGCTGCCTAGTTGTTTGGTAAACCTCATGTGCATACCTTTCGATCTTACCTCAAAAGGCACTTTTGTATTCACCCAACACTTGTCACCTAGGTTGATAACTTAGTCAAAAGGTCGTTGGTTTGCATATTCCAAGTGTTCCAAAGGTTCACACCTATAGGAAACTTGTCTACATACATGTGTCACATCATGGGGCACTTGTCAATCCACATGAAAGGTGGATTGTCTCATCCATGCCTATATAATAAGGTATTTCTATGTAATTTACTAAGTGAGATTAATATATGTTTATGCTCCACATTCATATGCATATTGATAGTTATTGGCTTTGTTATTTTACTCATTCATTTGTGGAAGTGTTATTTGATGTTTCATTCATATTATTTCTCCAACATGGTATCAGAGCAAGGGATCATAAGTCCCTTCCTACTTTTTTGGTGAATCAAGCACTCAGCCCTATAACCAGAGTATCGTGGAGAGAAACATACGTCATCATTGAGTCTAGAAGGCTCTAGAAATGAAAAATAACCTTTTGTTTGATGAAATTTCATAACTTCAATTTTTGCAAGTTTTTTTGCCCCTGTACTTGAATAGTACATGTACCATACCCGTACATAAATTTTTGTAAGAAAAGGAATCTTTTTTTCGCAAAGGGAAAAATTTCCCCCTAGAAATTAGTTTTTTTGGGTTGAAATTAGCTTTTGTGTAGGTCTTCATTGATTATGCGGGAAAAAAATTATACGAATTGGGTGAATTTGTGATCGATTTAGGGCAAAATTTGTTGTTTTTTAAGTGTTTCAAAAGGCAAATTTTCAACTATTACTTATGGTTTTGAATAGTCCCTGAGCCAACCATTCCATAGAGATCTTTTATCCCATCTGGTTCTTGTAGGGATGTCATTTGTTTTGTGATTGGAGCAACATCAGCCTACTTGAGACCATTCTAGGGTTTGTAGGCTTTTTTAGGCAACTGATCTCTGTTCAGAGGTCGGCCCTTAGCCTAGTTTTCTACCCTCTACCCCTCTGCCCTATTCCTTGGCACTATATGCCTCTTTACTTTGCATATCAGCGTGCAAAACCTCCACAGTAGGTGGGTCAAAGTAGCAACAATGGTGGCATTTTTGTAATTTTTAATTGTATCTTCTGAAACCCTATTATGGGCCATAAAAGATTTTGTAGGTTCAAGCCACTTAGGCTATGGTTTCACCATATAAATAGTTTCTTTCTGTCCTTGTTACATGTAACAAATTTTCCATGTATTCCTTAAAACTAGCTTTTCCCTAGTTCTAACCCACGGTGTATGTGATTTTTTTTAGTCACTTACCAATTTATTTATAGTTTATGCTATCTATAAGGGGTCGTGGCTATGTGTTTTTTAAAATCACTACTTTTGTAACTCCACTTATTTCTGTTTATGTTTCATTTAAAAGTTCTTTAGGGGTAGTCAAATGTATGTGACTAAATCACTACACGTTATTTTAAATTACTTTATTATTGATCTTTTTATTTATATTATCCGTGGTGGGAAATATACTAAAAGACAATCCTTTGTAATTTGTTACCTCCTTCCCAATTTTTTAATGCAAAAGTGTTTCTTGAAAGACAACTACCAAAGTTACATTTTCTGCTAGGGTTACCAAGGTTTGTCTAATGCTTTACAAGGGGGAGTATCTTCATTTTGAAATATCTTGCAAACCAGAAGGCCGCTTTTTTCAAATTTATTGTCTACAGAAAGGTATTTCCATCAACTTCACTATGATAGAGATAATTTTTCTAAATTTTGATGTTTAAAATTGTTTTGTATGCCTCAAAGTTCAAATTGTTTCATAAATTTGGACAGGGCATATCTTTTGCCTCGATTATCAAAATTTTGCACAATTGTTTTTTGAAGTGTATCAAAAAAAGACAAGGATCATGTTATTAGTGTATTTTTCTGTTTAGGATAGCCATTTTTTTGCAATTTGTAAAAATCACCATGTATTATAAACAGTCAATTTTGGCTTTCCGACTTGCTCAATTATAAGCAAAACTTGTCAAGTTTTTCTAGGGGGCTTTTGTTACAAAATTAATCAAATTTGGGGGGATTGTGAGGCACAATTTAAGTTCCTACTTATGTTGTATTCAACAATGGACTCTAAAATTAACTTGTTAACTCCACACAGCTACCACACTTGGAAAGTCAAAGTTAAGAAACTTCTTTGATCTAAAGGCTTATTGAGAATGTTAAGTAGTGAAATGCCTAAACTTACAAGGAAATTTGAGTGTTTGTACATGCAGACAAATTGGATGAAGCCATGCACATAATTGGTTTACATGTATCAAATAATCTGAAATTTCATTTCACAAATTATCTAACTCCTAAGGAAATGTGGGATATGTTATATGATTTATTTGGTTTCATCAATGAGTTTAATAGTTTACAACTTGATGCTAAATTAATAGCTTTGTCTCCTGATGCATTTCCCTCAATTGAGGACTTTCTTGTAAAATTCAATTATATACTTTGTCTTGTTGATGGTTGAGGTAAACCTAAAATAGAAAAGAAAAGTGTCTTTTTTGTTATTGTCAAAGTTGAAAGAACCATATCAAGTCTTCTCTTCTACCTTCTACTCTGCTATGGATGCACTTGGCATAGATTTCAAGATGCCCACTTTCACATAGTTTTGTGATAGACTCACGAGAGAAAAATCTAAGTTACTCTCCATGGATGCAATCACCTCTTAAAGTCAGGCACTTGTGGCTCAATCATCTAGGGGTAAAGGCAAGAAATTCAACAAATCTAAGACACATTCTAGTTCAACAAGTGATCATACCTCCATGCAGAAAAAAAAAAGTCTGATAAGCAAGCCACTACATCTTCTAAGTCAAGTGACAATCTCTCCAAGACAAATAAGAAGAAAAGTAAACCATGTTCTTATTATGGAAAACCAAGTCATGATATGATTCATTTCTTTCAAAGGATGGAATCCTTAGAAGAGACAAGGATGAAGCACACTTTTCTTTACCCAAACATGGATAACATGCCCTTATAGCTAGAGGTTTGGTTACATCCAATGACAGTCTGATACCTGAGTTAGGAGCCTCTCATCACATGAACAAGTCACATGATCTTCTTGATCATATTTACGATAGTTAAACATCTTAGATGACATTGGGTAACTCTCCATAGATTCTAGTTTTGGGTTTGGGATCTATTCAATTAACGGACAGTTGCATTAAGGATCTACTCTATGTTCCTGATATTTCTGTCAACCTTCTCTCCATCTACTAGATTTTGCATACTGGGAAGGGGTCTTACAGTGGAGTTCTCCACAAATGATGTAGTTATTCGAGACCTATGGCATCTTGATAATATTGTTGCTTCAGGAAAATTTGATCATGGGTCTAGATTGTATAGGTTTCATTCTTTTGAGTCATCTTGTGGATCATCACACATTTCCCATGTAGATTCTTTGAGTTAACTTTGGCATGAGAGATTTGAACACATCAATTATAGATATCCTCAGTAGTTGAGGATGTGAAGAGTGCTTTCTTTCACAGTTATCTTCATGAGGAGATCTACATGGAGTAGCCTCCATGATTTGTGCAGGACTCTTCACTTGTATGCAAGATTTGACATTCTTTATATGGTCTCAAAAAAGTCCCTCAAGCTTGGTATGAGAAGATTGATGTCTTCTTGCTTTCACTCATTGCCACTCAGATCACACTATTTATATTCAGCATCATGGAGATGATCTTTTGGTACTAGTCTTGTATGTTGATGATTTGTTCATCACTAGTAATTTATCATCCATGATTCATGATATTTAGCATTCTTTGATGGAGCACTTCGACATGATAGATCTTGGGCTTCTACATTACTTTCTCGGTCTTCAAGTTCTTCTGTCTACTAAGGGGATCTCCATTTATCAACAAAAGTATGCCATTGACTTGCTTCATCATTTTTGCATGGCTGATTGTAAGCCTACACCTACACCATTTTAGTCTAGTGTAACTTTGACTACCACTTGCACTTCACCTTGTGTTGATCCTTCTTTGTACATACAATCAATTAGTAGTCTTTTGTATTTGACACACTCATCCTGATATCACCTTTGATGTTGGGCTTGTCTCCTAGTTTTCACAAGACCCTCATGAGAGTCATTAATAGCCAGCCAAGTGTATTTTGAGGTATATTTGGGGTACTACACATTTTTTCATTCAATAGATACCAAGTGCTTCACACATAGTAGGCTTCACTGACTCAGATTGGGCTAGTGATGTTGAATCATGGAAGTCCACTTCTAGGTTTGTTTTCTACCTTGGTTTAGGTCTTGTTGCATGGTCTTGCAAGAAGCAAACTACTTTTGTATTATCATCCACTGAGGCTGAGTATCGAGGTGTAGTACTTGCTAGCCAAGATGTTGTATGGCTTCGATAGCTTATGATAGAGTTTGGTCTACCACCTTCTCATCCTACTATTCTTTGGTGTGATAACAAAAGTGCCATTCATATTTCTCACAATCTAGTTGAGCATCAAAGGATGAAGCACATTGAGATACACATGCATTTCATTAGATAGCTTATCCATGATGGTGTTCTCTCCTTAGAGTATTTGTCTACTTAGGAGCAGATTGCAAACATCTTCACTAAATCTTTAGGATTGCCTCACTATATTGTGTTGTGACATATGCTTGGGGTGAAGGAAGATGTCCCTAGGGGGTCATCTTGAGTCCTTCCTTTGTCTCTTTTTTTGAGAGGAGTTTTTTTCCACTGGTTTTCTCCTTTTCTTCATTTGTGAGAGACATTATTATACATTAGTATCTAACATGGCCTAGTAGTTGGGACCCATATTTTTTGTATCTCTTGCACTTTTATGATCTCCCAAAGTATCACTTAAGGGGGGTGTTAGATTGAGTAATTTATCAATTCACTTTAGCTTAAGTGTACTTTAAAGGTTAATGAGGTTAGATAACATCTTTTCTAACTGAATATGCAACCTTTTAGACCTTTATAGGTTACCTAGTTGTTTGGTAAATGTTATGTGCATACATTTTGATGTTGGAAGACTTTCCATCTCACCTCAAAAGGTACTTTTTTAGTCACCCAACAACTGTCACCAAGGTTGATCACCTAGTCAAAAGGTCATTGGTTTGCACATTCCAAGTGTTCCAAAGGTTGACACCTATAGGACACTTGTCTACATACATGTGCCACATCATGGGGCACTTGTCAATCGACATGAAAGGTGGATTGTCTCATCCATGCCTATATAATAAGGCATTTCCATGCAATTTATTAAGTGAGGTTAATATATGTTTATGGTCGACATTCATATGCTTATTGATAGCTATTGGATTTGTTATTTTGCTCATATTCATTTGTGGAAGTGTTATTCAATGTGGCATTCATATTTCTACACCAACATATATAGTATCCACCATTTTAGAAGACTAATTGCATTCAAAGACACAAGAAATCAATGCATTATTAGAGGAATTAGCTTGAAGCACATAGGCAGTAGATAAATTGTAGATTAGAAACACATACTTAATGTCATGGAGGAGGAAAAAGGGTTATTTCTCTATTTTCATAGTGTAAATTAGCTATGCTTTTTGTTAGATAAACATGCTATTAAGGTTCAGGTAGATCAAAGCGATAAACTCTAACAATTATATAAAATTTAAATAACCCAAATGTAAAAATGAGGAATAACACAAAAGAGATCAACACAAAAATTTAATGTGGTTCACCTAATATGGGCTACATCCACAGAAACTCAACCATCCAATGATTTTATTATCCAGTACAAAAAGGATTACAATCTCATGAATACATCAGCATACCATACATCCCAGCCACTTATAACAAGCTTTTTGGAAGCTTCTAGAATTAGGGTTTTTACAATGTCATTTTTCTTTTTTCAGTTAACAAAAAATTAACAACCGACTCCTAACCTCGGCGAGGATACATAACTTGTGTACAATACTTGCATGATTAGTCGCCACATACCAACACATGCCACTAGAAAGTAACTATCAAGGTTATAAGAAAATCCTCCATCCAAGCAATAGTTGATGTAAATTTTAGGATAAAGTCACCATACTTGCAACACCTAGGATGCTGGAAGAAAAGCACTTGAGATAAAGAAATGGAATTTTTTTTTATTCTAGAACATTAACGAGTCCTTTCAAGGGATGATGTCACCAAGATCATGCTTAGTATGAGCCAATGCAAGCTTGCAAGTAGGTCCAAAGCTAAACCATCAATGGTAGGATAGAACGGAATATGACATTTGAATAGAAAAACCAACAATATACTTGTGGCAAATCCAACTTCCAAAATCATTGTGCACTCTAAGGGAATGTAAAAGCACCAAGATTAGGGTTTTAGAAAACCATCACAATGCCACCTTCCCCCTATCATCTTCAGTAGATTTTTCTTAAATGTCCATCAGAATAGCCTAGCACACCCCCGTATCTCTTCATTTTAAAAAATAAATAGAAAAATGCAAGTAATGGTCTAGGAGTAAAAATAGGAAAAGAAATGTAATTTCGAACTTCTTCCCCACTCTCTTCCATTTTCTAAAAATTAGTCCTAAAATAAGAAACTATAAAGAAATAAAGACTTCCAAGATTCCTTCTGCCACTTCTCTCATGTAGCCTAAAATAGAAACCATTTACTAAAATAATTGACAGTGGAGCATAAAATAATATTTCTAAGAGGTATACATTCAATTAATATTTATTGCAAATAATTATATGTAATAAAATAAATTAAGCAATTGTTTTTCACACATGCACATATTAATCCAAATTAAAAAAATGCAATGAAATTTGACTAAGTGGTGTGTGTGCAGGTCTCTTCAACACAAGTCACTATCATTTAGTTAACTCCCTCTGCCTCGATGATACTCTCTCTCCATTGGGAGAGAGAGAGTGATATTGTTCTTGTCGTACACACACACAAGTCAAAATTAGTCAATAGTTATTTAAATAATAATATTTAAATTCATATTTAATTACTAAAAATAAAAGTTGTGACAGATGCCTTGAGAGTACATGTTTATCTCTTAGATGGTTCAGTATGAGAACTGAGAAGGGAAAGGGGATGATTGACTAATAGTTAATGAGATTGGAACTATTAAGTAGACTGCATAGGTCAATCTAGGTTTTACCTTAGGGTCTTACATTGTTGACCTAGAACCAAAAGTTGTTACCTTTTGATGTCCTCAAGGAAGGGAAAAATCCTTGTCATATATGATAGAGTAACTTGAGGACACATTACTCTTGATTATTGTTGTCTGATAATTTACTAGAGCATTGCATACATTTAGTGATTGATGCATTGGGGGTGATGATCTACTTATGAGTTGATATTGTAAAGAAATTGTTAAGAATCACACCTTTAAAAAAATTCTTGAGAAAGATTACTGGGTAATGTCACTTGTATGATGACTACAATTTTAATGTCTTAGATATTGATAAGAATCATATAAACTATTGCATGATGATATTCTTTGTTGAAAGAAACATTTGATGTTAGCATCTTAAATCATACTCCATAATAATAAGTGAATAGTGATCTCTAAATAAGAAATGAGTAGAATAAACTCCAGGAAGAAAATTATTATGAATATAAATATAGATATTGAATGTTATTACATACATGATGACAACTAAGGTTAGCAATGTTTGGATATTAACTCAAGATGGAGTAAACCTATTTATTAGAATGTATCTACCATGCCCGGAATTGTGACTTCATAAATGAATAATGCATGGTTGAGATTATGATTTCTCTAAATGATGACCTAGCCAGGAGACTTGAAAAAATATTGTTGTGCTAAATATAAGTAAGAAAATGATGCTTTTCTATAAAATTTTAAATATTACTTTCTAGTGATGACTACTAGTAGTATGGGGTACTTGTATGTCATCAGAGATGGTAGTGATCCAGGGAGAAACATGGTCTAGATACGAACAAAAATTTTCACGAAAATGTTCGAATATGTCTAGTATCACACACACACACAAGTAGTGTGTATGATAGAGATAGACATAAATTGTCTAGTATCATGCACACAAGTAGTGTGTATGATACAGATGGACACATATGTCTAGTGTCACACACACATAGTGAGTGTGTATGATAGAGATGGACATATTTGCAGCCCTTTTAGATGGATGTGGTGAGTTTTCCTAGATGGAAACATGTATCCATGATAAATATATTTAAGTACCACATGCATAGAGCATGATTGACAAAATGAACAAAATTTTTGTTGTCGTACATTCATTGTTCGTATATGTTCAGGTGTTACATACGAGTAGGTATGTATCATGAGATGAACATATTCATTGTTTGTAAATATTTAGGTGTTGCATATGGGTACGTGTATGTAACACAAGATGAACATATTTATTCTTTCCTTATGTGTGTTGTGACTTCTTGACATAAGCACTTAGTGATGACTGTTAGATGTCATATGCGAGTAGGCATGAATGAAAAAATAAACTTATGGGTTATTATTCTTTTGTGTGTACCAATGTGTGAAGTTGTGCATAGACCTTAATGAGATAGTTGTCTCTCACTTGATGGAAGATGAACACTTTAACTCTAAACAAATAAAAATTGTGGAATACTTAAATTGATTGTTTACTAATAAGCTAACACTAGTTTGAGTTTTAATGGATGACTAGACCTAAGGACCATGCTAGGTATATTTTGGAGATTACTAGAAACATGGTCAGGTATAAAAACTAAAAATGTAAGGGAAGCATAGGTATGGATAAGTTATAAAAATTGCTAATTTTGCATTGGCTATGATGTGAAATAAGGTTTTGTTTTCAAAGATTAATAATTTGATACCTATTTAATAATATTTTTGTCATCAGGATGATGACAATTTTTAGAGCGGAGGGATGTCACATCATGTTTTCTCTTCTAGTTAATTATAGATTGATAGAATAATTAGAATAGACAATTGAATTAAAAATTGTCTTTTGATTTTAATTGAAATGATTTTTTTGTAATGTTTATTCATTTGCAAGCTATATTGATGGTGTGTTCTATTGGAGAGATAACATTATTTATTTATTTACTTCTTCTTACTTGGGCTTAGAGATGTACATCTTCGTACTTGTTAGCCTTATGCCTTACTGCATGACTTCCCTTTAAAAAAAATGATTAAAACAAAAAATAATTGGGAAATTGTAGTGTTGTGCATTGAGTTAAATTAACTCGTTTTCTTTTAAATTAAAATTTTGTTGTCTGTGTTGTTTGAAAACACTTGTAGCTTTGTGAATTAGAAATTCATTGATTTGAATTGATTAAACTAGCAGAAAAAATGAGTTCTCTAAATTTGTGTCAACCAAATGCAGAGCCATGTGTTAGTTTGAGGAATTTACATCTGTTGAAACATGAGAAAGGAGGAAGGAGATGGTTAAAATAATTGGGGGAAATAAATTTTATAATATTGTAAATTGTAAATTTTATAATATACTAAACAACTAAATATTAAGATGGAGGATATTTTTTAGTATGAAGTAAAGGGGAAGAAGTGCTCACAATCTTTCTACCCTTGTGGACCTTTTTTGATTGGATACCAAAGTGGGGGTGGCTTGGCTTGATTTTCTGGATGGATGAGATCAAATTGACGAGATAGCCGTTGTGGGATGGGATGAGATCAAATCGACGAGATAGTCGTTATTTTGATTTCTGTATGTTACCGTTGAGAAAAGCGCGATTTCACCTCTTATACCGATCTGTTTGTTTCTTGGGATTGATCAACTGCCCAAGATTTGCAGCAAGCATGAACAACCACTCATTCGTACCTCTGGTTTCCCCTGAAAACCACCACTGTGAAGGTGCTGAAATACAACAAGACGGTGCAGGTAATTCTTCAGGGGACAAATATCTTCATGGGCGAAAGCAATCCAATCCATCTCCATAGGTATGAATTTTATATAGTGGGGTCAGGATGCAGAACAATACTGTCAATGGGTGGGCTGCTATTCGATTTGTAGCTGACAATTTCAGGTTGATTTGGGTCATTCTCCTCCGAACATCAGGGAGAGGGATTGTCCTGCTGTAGCGGCGATGGCTTTTCTATCAAGAATTCCAAGACCACGATTTTCATGCTGTTGTATGGGGTAAGTTCTTTATTATTATTTAATGGTTTGAAATTAAGTGGAAAGCTTATGACTGTCATATTCACATCCATAGGCAGCAGCATTTTCAGACTCTGTCTTCTGAACATTTTGATTTGCTCGTTTCTAATGAGGTGACTTTCTTGTTTTTTAGATATCTGCCTCTATCCAGCCGCTCGGTAAAGTGGGTAAAATTCTGGAAAAAACTGTAAATGCCAATGAAACTCTAATTGTAACAGCTCCTGCTTCAGTCTCTAGTATCTACCCAGTCCCGACAGAAACTGAGGATTCCAGCAAAACGCTAACTGTAACAACACCTGCATCGTTCTCTGCCCAGCTGGCTCATCCCATGCTACAGACTCATCATCAAGGAATAGGTACTCTTCAGTAAGTGAATCCATTACTCTTCGGCAAATGGATCCATTAAGTGTTTTCTTTTATCTTCTTCTGTTCATCCTGGGAATAATTTATACCATCCTAAAAATTGTTTGTGAGACCTCCCTTTACAGATTGAATTCATTTAAACCTTAAGGTGTCAATCTGAATGATAACACTTTATATGTGTCACATTGTTTGATGACCTTTGGCAGCATGTGAATCAGATTTTAAAAATTAATTGTTTTCCTTCAATTTTTAGCTGAATATTAGCTCCTAGCAAATAACTAAATGGAGGACAGAGTCCTAGTCCCCTGCTTCTAATACTGCATATGATCTTGATACATAAAGGCTCCGTGAACCGTACTTTAACCTTACATTTTGTTGGTGACAATATATACTTAGTGTTACTATGTGATAGCATTTTATTCTTGCGAGTGTTTGTTTGTTTTTCTTTGTCCCTATTTAAGGAGTCTTAAATGAGCACTTATCCATTCTTATCTTGTGATAACTCATTATTCTTGTGAACATGTTTTGTCTCTGTTTTTCCTTTTTCCTTAACTGAGGAATGCTCCACATTTACCCATGCATTCTTTTTCTTGGCATGCTCCACTTGTTCTTGTGCATGCATTATTGAATCTTCGACTATGCATGCTAATGTTGTCCTCCATTTGTACTTGTGCATGCTTTCTGTGCAAGGCTACATGTTGAGCCTCTAAGAGCATAGAGGGCATTCCCTCAGGCAATTTATTTTCCCTTGTAATTCTCGTGAAAGGGGCATTCTTTTCTCTTAATTTTCCATAATGCTTTCTAGGAGACAATTAGATGATGACACAGATGCATTTAAACACCATGTAGTTTGTGATGCAGTCTTTTTGGCAATATAATGTTCAAACTCTAAAGCTAGAATGCAGATCATGCCTGCATTATTCACCACAACTTAATGAAAGTGTGAAGGCTTCTTCAATTTCAAACTACAACTTGGAATTAATATTTAAGAGCTTTGATTTTCATACTGGTATTTATACTGCAGTTTTCTAACCTTTGTTACTGTTTCCATATTCTTTGTTGACATGTAAATCTGCAAAATGACTAAACTGTTGTAATGGACCAAAGCAAAGAACCTAAGCGTGCAATATATATATTATCTTCACTAAATAAATGTTTAGACAAGGAATCAAATGCAGCTGCCATTCTTTCAGAAGCCTGCATTGGGTTGTAAGACCTTCCAAAGGTCCTCTCAAGCCAAGGAAAAGATGAAATTTCTCTCATCTGAAAAGACTAGAGCATCTCAGGAAGGTATAACTTAAACAACCGTTCATCTTCAGCCTCCAGTTATTATTTCACTCTCAGCAATGAAGTAGAGGCCAAACATGTTAGAGAACAAATTCTTAAGCTTGATATGGCTGAATTCTCTAGTAAGAAAATAAAATATTCAGGTAGCTATAGCTATGGATAGCTGATAAAATGCACTAACTCATCTGCAAAATTGTCGTGATTTATATGGTTGAGTCTTACAGAATTACCCCATTGTACTTTTTTTCAGTTGATGTTGTTCTGTTTTTCTAGCTTCGTTTCAGTTATGTATCAACTTGTTGGAGATGCTCGTGTTCTTCCATTGTACTTTTGATAATGTTATCTTTGTCTGACTCACATTGAAATTAATTTCAAATAAATTCCTGAACTGGCAATGTGCTTCTGGTATCAACTGTGTAGTATTTTTTCCCTGCTTCTGGATCCGGATCTAGTAGTATGGCCTGAAAAGTCAGAATCTAAAAATACTAGGCAGTTGATCCCAGAAGAACATTGCCATTTGATTCACTGCCAACATAGCACTCTTAAATAATATAAATTTATTAAGCCCAACATTCCTTTTGCCCTAGCCTCCCCACTTCAAAACATATGTAGCAACCAAGACCGAATTTGACCCATTCTCTGATTTGTATGCCAAGATTGAGGATTTGAAGTGCTTAACTACAAAATTTGTTGGATTTCATCGACTTATTGTTTAAATAATGTCGTGGTTGGAAACACAATGTATAATTAACAGATTTGTAGGACTTCACTGACTTATTATTTGAACTGTGTTATGGTTGGAAATTGGAAATACTTGTTGGATGAAATTTCACAAACCATGGTTTCAAGAGGAGCCTTGCTCTGCCCGTAAACCATGGTTTACCTTATAACACCCAATTTCTGTTTCTCAATCTTAAAAAAAAGAAGGAACAAGTAGTAATCTCCTTGAGTAGTAAAAGGTTAAAAGGTGTAAATGGCCTCTCATTCAAGCCTATTAAAAATTTAAATCAGATATTTGGCCAAAAACTTCTTAATTTGTAACTAAGAGCGTAGTTTTATAAGAATATGGCACTTATTATGCTTATGCACTGAAGGATTGGGAACTAATTTTGGATCCATAATTGTTGATTCACAAGATTATATGAATGTTAAGACTCTAGTTCATGATTGCAGTCTTCATGTCTTAGGTGAAGGTATCATGTTGCCAAGCTTGTAACATTACACCATCAACATTTGGTAACCACAATGCTATCTAGTAATTTTGGTTGTGATATAATCAAGTTGCAATTTAAATATGTTCATTTAGTGTGTTTTAGTTTGGAATCTACCTATTGTTTGTGTGAAGTGTGTGTTATACTTTGGCATTCACTCTAATCTGATATATTTATTGTTTGTGTGAAGCGTGGATTTCAACTTTGGTATTAACTTATGTTTGTTTTAGTTTGTATGTATTATAATTATTAGTTTTGTAATATTAATCCAGTTGCAATCTAAATATGTTTGTTTAGTGTGTTTTAGTTTGAAATCTACTTATTGTTTATGTGAAATGTGTGTTTAAACTTTGGTTTTCACTTTAATTTGATATATATATTGTTTTTCTGAAGTATGTGTTTACACTTTGTCATTAACTTATATTTCATTCACTTTGTATGTTTAAAAATTCAATTCACTTTGTTTGCAATTATTACTTGTATTAAGGAGGGGAGGGGAGGGACAGCAAAAAAGAGGTAGGGAGAGAGAGGGAATGAGGGAAGGGGAGGGGGGAAGGGGAGGGAGTGAGGGAGGGGGAAGGGGTAGAAGGAGAGGGAGGGGAAGGGAGAGAGAGAGGGACGGAAGGAGATGGATGGAGAGGGAGAGATAGGGAGGGAGGGAGAGGGAGAGAGAGAGGGAGAGGGAGAGAGAGAGAGGGAGGGAGAGCAAGGGAGAGGGATGGGGACGGGGACGGGGAGTGATGGAGATGGAGATGGAGATGGAGGGGGAGATTGAGAGGGCAAAGGGAGAGGGAGAGAGAGGGAGAGGGGGAGAAGGAGGGAGAGAGCGAGGGAGGAGATTGAGAGACAGAGGGGGGAGAGGGAGAGGGAGAGGGAGAGGAGAGGGAGGGAGAGGAAGGAAGAGAGGGAGGGATGGAGGGAGAGAGAGGGGGAGGGAAGAGAGGGAGAGGGAGAGGGAGAAGGATGAAGGAAGAGGGAGGGAGGGAGGGAGAGGGGGTGAGGGAGGGAGAGGGAGGGAGAGGGATGGAGATTGAGATGGAAAGGGATGTGGGAGAGGGGGAGGGAGATGGACAGGAAGAGGGAGAGGGAGGAGGGGAGGGGATGGGAGGGGACGGGAGGGAAGGGAAGGGGAGAAAGGGAGGGAGAGGGAGGGGAGGGAGGGAGGGAGGGTGAGGGAGAGGGAGAGGGTGAGGGAGGGAGGGAGAGGGAGAGAGAGAGGGGGGGGAGGAGAGAGGGAGGGAGGGAGAGGGAGAGGGAGAGGGAGAGGGAGAGGGGGATGTAGAGGGACGGAGGGACGGAGGGAGGACAGAGAAATAGAGAGACATAGAGGGAGAGCAAGGGGGAGGGAGAGAGGGAGGGAGGGAAAGAGAGGGTGAGGAGAGAGAGGGAAAGGGAGATGGAGAGAGAGGAAGGAAGAGGGGGAGGGAGAGGGAGGGAAGGGGGAGGGAGGGAGGGAGGGAGAGCGAGGGGGAGGGGGAGGGGGGAGAGGGAGATGGAGAGGGAGAGGAAGGAAGGGAAGGAGAGGGGAGGGAGAAATAGAGAGACGTAGAGGGAGAACAAGGGGGGAGGGAGAGAGAGGGAGGGAGAGGGAGAGGGAGAGAGGGAGGGAGGGAAAGAGAGAGTGAGGGAGAGAGAGGGAAAGGGAGATGGAGGGAGAGGGAGGGAGAGGGAGAGGGAGGGAGAGGGAGGGAAGGGAGGGAGGGAGGGAGGGAGAGCGAGGGAGAGCGAGGGAGAGCAAGAGGGAGAGGGTGAGGGGGAGGGGGAGGGGGAGAGGGAGGGGGAGGGGGAGAGGGAGAGGGAGAGGAAGGAAGGGAAGGGAAGGGGAGGGGAGGGAGAGGGGAGGGAGGTAGGGAGGGAGAGGGAGAGGGAGAGGGAGAGGAAGAGGGAGAGGGGAGGGAGTTAAGGAGGGAGAAGGAGAGCAAGAGAGAAGGAGAGCAAGAGAGATGGAGAGGGGGAGATAGAGAGAGAGAGAGAGAGAGAGAGCAAGTGGGAGGGGGAGTGGGAGACGGAGCGAGTGGGAGGGGGAGGGGAGTGGGAGGGGGAGGGGAGAGGGAGAGAGGGAGACAAAGAAGGAGAGGGAGATAGAGAAGGAGGGAGATGGAGATAGAGGGAGATGGAGATAGAGGGAGAGGGAAAGGGAGGGGGAGGGAGGGAAAGAGGGGGGAGGGGGAGAGGAGGGAGAGAGGGAAGGAGGGAGAGGTAGAGGAGGTGGAGAGAAGAGGGGGAGAGGGAAGGAGGGATAGAGGGAAGGAGGGAGAGGTAGAGAGAGGTGGGGGAGAGGGAGAGGGAGAGGGAGTGGGAGTGGGGACAGGGGGAGGGGAGGGAGAGGGAGAGAGGGAGAGGGGGAGGGAGAGGAAGGGAGAGTGAGAGGGAGAGGGGGAGATGGAGATGGAGATGGAGAGTGAGAGGGAGAGGGGGAGATGGAGATGGAGATGGAGAATGAGAATGAGAGGGAGAGGAAGGGAGGGAGGGAAGGGAGGGTGAGAGAGGGGAGGGGAGGGAGCAGAGGGAGGTAGATGGAGAGGGAGGGAGGGAGAGGGAGAGGGGGAGATGGAGAATGAGAGGTAGAGGAAGGGAGGGAGGGAGGGAGAAATAGAGAGACATAGAGGGAGAGGGAGAAGGAGAGAGGGAGGGAGGGAAAGAGAGAGTGAGGGAGAGAGAGGGAAAGGGAGATGGAGAGAGAGGAAGGAAGAGGGGGAGGGAGAGGGAGGGAGGGAGAGCGGGAGAGCAGGGGAGGGAGGGAAAGAGAGAGTGAGGGAGAGAGAGGGAGAGGGAGAGGGGAGAGAGAGGAAGGAAGAGGGGGAGGGAGAGGGGAGGGAGGGAGGGAGGGAGAGCGGGAGAGCAGGGGAGGGGGAGAGGGAGAGGGAGAGGGAGAGAAGGAGAGAGGAGGGAGAGGGGGGGTAGGGAGGGAGAGGGAGAGGGAGAGGAAGAGGGGAGGGAGGTAGGGAGGGAGAGGTAGAGAGAGGGAGACGGAGAGCAAGAGAGATGGAGACGGAGGGAGACGGAGGGAGACGGAGGGAGACGGAGGGAGACGGAGGGAGAGGGAAGAAGGGAGAGAGAGAGAGAGGGAGAGGGAGAGGGGAAGGGGGAGGGAGGGAGGGAGGGGAGGGAGATAGAGAGAGGGAGGGGGAGATGGAGGGGGCAGGGATATGGATAGGGAGAGAGGGAAGGAGGGAGAGGTAGAGAGGAATAGAGAGGGAGTGGGAGTGGGAGAGGGAGTGGGAGAGGGAGCGAGGGGGAGGGGGAGGGGGGGAGGGAGGGGGAGAGAGGGAGTGGGAGTGGGAGAGGGAGACAAAGAAGGAGAGGGAGATAGAGAAAGAGGGAGATGGAGACAGAGGGAGAGGGAAAGGGATGGGGAGGTTGGGAAAGAGGGGGGAGAGGAGGGAGAGAGGGAAAGAGGGAGAGGTAGAGGAGGCGGAGAGAGGAGGGGGAGAGGGAAGGAGGGACAAAGGGACGGAGGGAGAGATAGAGAGAGGTGGGGAGAGGGAGAGGGACTGGGAGTGGGAGAGAGGGAGGGAGAGGGAGAGGGGGAGAGGGGGAGGGAGAGGGAAGGAAGGTGAGGGAGGGAGGGAGAGGGAGGGAGAGTGAGAGGGAGAGGGAGATGGAGATGGAGATGGAGATGGAGATGGAGAATGAGAATGAGAGGGAGAGGAAGGGAGGGAGGGAGAGGTAGAGAGAGAGGGAGTGAGAGGGAGGGAGAGGGGAGGGAAGGGAGGGTGAGAGAGGGGAGGGGAGGGAGGGGAGGGAGGTTGATGGAGAGGGAGGGAGGGAGAGAGGGAAGGAAGTAGGGGGAGGGAGAGGGAGGGAGGGAAAGAGAGGGTGAGGGAGAGGGAGGAAGGAAGAGGGGGAGAGGGGGAGATGGAGATAGAGATGGAGATGGAGAATGAGAGGGAGAGGGGAGGGAGGTAGGTGTTGATGACTGTTTTGATGCAATCATAACAATAAGTTAAATTCACATGACATGAACTGAAACTATACTTGAAAGACAAGAAGGAATCATTTGGTGATTCAACTAATCCCAAGTCTACAATGGTTCGGTTGGTCAAGTTCAGTTGGTCAATGTGAAGCTGTAATGTTCAAGGGGCCTTACGTAGTTTAGTTTTGTTTTGTGGTTTACTGGCCTAAGAATATGCAAAAAGGTCATGAGATATGTCAATGCTTTTCATTCCTTTGCATAAGAGTGATACTGTGCTGCAAGTTTCAGATGTTTTTCTTTGATTTATGCAGCTTCCTTCTTCATGTACTTATGAAAACTGTCTACTTAGACTCTGTTATGCATGCTTCTTCAGATTTGAGACAATTTCCTTTAGATTTCTGCGTTTTTAGCTAGATAATTCAGATGGGTTGGGAAAAGTTAGAGAGATCTAATCTATACTTCATCTAATCTACAGAAGGATCTAATTGTTTCTGTTATCCACTATGTAAATACCACAGTAATCTGATCAAATCCACAGTAGAAACCTTAAATGTAAGTCCTGAGCATTTTCACAAACATACATTTAAAATTGCAAGCTCTCAAAGAAGATATTTCAAAACACAAAGAAGAGCAGGAGAACACTCAGAAGATAGATGCAGAACTCCAGATTCTATTGTATTAGAAACGAATAGCCATACATGATTTACAATGTAAGAATGACTCTTAGTTTCATTGATCATACTACAGAGAACTTACAAGCTTTACAGATACAGTAAGGCAGCCAGACATTCACGCGCACCTTACTGCAGACAAACAGGCGACCTCCTTCTTCTACTCTAAACTATGCTAAGCTATCCTGCTGTATTTTCCTAAAATCTCTGTGTGTAGCCCCTGTTGTAAAGTATTACAGTGTAGAGAGGCACAATATATAACATCCTGATTGTCCTCACTACAGCAAAAACCTAACTGAACCCCTGGTTCAAACCTCTAGTTACAGCAATAAATGCAGGTAAACCAGTTCTCAAAAATATCTCAGAGCTGTGGTCAAATCTGGGCGAAATATTGCCCCTTCTGAGAAGTTCCAGCAGCTGGGCAATAACTTCTGTCTGTCTTTTGCAATAATATCTTCAGCTGCGACCTTCCTCTTCACTTGAATGGCTTTGACTTTTGCATTTCATCTCTATCTTCTTGCTCCTGAGATCTGATCTTCTGCCTCCATGAGGTCACTGTATTGACTTTCCAGCTGCTTCCTCAACTGCAAGCCTGCAAGACAAGACCAGCAATAAGTTTCACATTTATCACAAAAAACAGCAGGAAACTAGAATAAGCGTTTAAATCTAAGTGACTGCGCAAGATCACGGAAATCAGATCCAAAATCCGCTCAAAACGCGTCAAAAATGCGCCCAAGCTGCTCAAAATTGATGGGTCAACCATCGCTGACTGAAAAAATGTCAGAGGCGCCAAAAAAAACACTTCAAAACTCCACCGCTTCATTTCCCGCCCATTGGCATGATATTCGCAGTCGGTGCGTCAAAAAAAATAGGTTAGTCGATATACCTCATCATCATGATATTCTGGAAAATATGATGCTTTCCCTCCTGAAGGTTCAGATGAACGTCATCATGATGTTTCGCCTCTGCATATGGGAGAAAAGAACAACATCATCATCATCATGTTGAAGAAGAATAGGAGGATGCGAATATAATCATGCTGTCGAGGAGAGGAAGATGATGGTGACGTCATCATGATATTCGGGCTTCATTGAGATGCTAAGGATGACATCATCATGATATTCGGTTAAGATCAGGGGGATATTTGATATCGGGTCACCTAAGGAGCATGATCAGGATGATGAAGTGGATATGACCCTTTCGCGGCCAAGGTAACCCTCTCGAGAAAATTAGCATGATGAAGATCATCATCATATTTGGGGCGTATGTCGAACTGGGAAAAGGACGTCATCATGATAATCGGGAACCGGATCGGGTTTGAAAAATATATCCTGCTCGAAGGAAAAATGATGATGATGACCATCAGGAGGATATTTGTTTTGTCGAACACAGTAGAAGACATCATCATGATATTTGGGAACCGGATCGGGTCTTGGAAAATATCCCGCTGAAAGAAAGAAAATGATGATGATGATAATCAGGATATTTACCTCTTCGTTATTCAGATCGAGATGACGTCATCATGATATCCGGAGCCTTCGCTAAACTTGAAACATGACGTCATCATGATATTTCGCCAACCGGATCATGTTTGAGAAAAATCCTGCCGAAAGGAAAATATGATGATCATGAGCATTATCAGGATAAAAATATGATGATGATGATGATCAGGATGTTCTCAAAAAGGTTGCATTTTCGGCAGGAGGACTTGGCGAAATATCGGGCGCACAAACAAGATCATGATGATGTTGTTGTTAACAGGACAGGATAAAAATGATGATGATGATGTCATCATCATATTCGCGCTAGGGTGATTGTAAAATATGATGATGCTGTTCATCAGGATATTTACTTCTCATCGATTTATCATGATGACGTCATCATGATAATTTGTCTTCGAAGCACAAGGATAAGTTGGTCATCATGATAATTTGGCTAGGGTGATATTACAAAATATGATGATGCTGTTTAAGAAATGCAATATCGAACCCCTCTTAATAGATAGGCTGATCATCATGATGTTTTGGCAAACGGATATCAGGAGGATATAAAGATGATGATCCTCCTGCGAAATTATCATGATGATGATGTTTCCAGCACTTAGCGAATTCAGCGAATATTGTGAAAGATCAGGATGATGATCAAGAAGCCGTCATCATCATATTTCGAAGTTCAGCAAATATCATGATGACGTCCTTGCGAAAGGGAGACCAGGAGGATATGAAGCCGTCGTCATCATCATATTTCGAATGCCAGCAAATATCATGATGATGACCCTCCAACAGGTTTTGAACGTGCGCATGTAAATATGCCGAAGGTGATTTTGTTAAGTCAGGGTGATCCTATACCATCAGCATGATATTTTAAGATCAGGTGATGCAAGGATATCATGATGATGCTCGCGATACAAAGGCCGCTCGACGGGGGGAACTTACCTCGATTTAAAGTTAATGTCATCATGATATTCTTGAACCTCAGGATATTATCGGGGGGGGTTCAAATATGATGATGATGATGCTCTTCAGCAAAACCGAGTTTATAATATAACCTTCCTAAAAGATATCATGATGCTGCATAATGCGAAGATCATGATGATCCTGTCAACATGACTTAGAATAAAAAATGATGATCCTCCTGTGAATATCAGGTTTGACCAAGACTTTGACCGTGCATAACTTTCACATATGGTCGAATTTTCAAGTGAAGTAAAAGGCAAACCTGCATGAAATTTCAAGCTCTTTCAAAATATGAGGTCACAGAAACAAAATATGAACTTTGACAAACAGACCTCATGATGATGACCTACCCTATGCAATATCATGATGATGATGCACCTGACCTTCATTTTTACCAGACCGCCAGGAAGCAGAAAAAACACAAGCAGAAGCAAAAAGCAAGACATCAGCAGGGGTCCTCGTTTTGCTAAGGAGCAAAATGGGGCGTGTTGTGAACATCACAACAGTAGGGAGGGAGAGTGATGAAGGCAGAGGGGGAGGGGGAGGAGGAGGGGGACGGAGGGACGGAGGGAGATAAAGAGAGGGAGGGGGAAATGGAGGGGGACAGGGACAGGGATAGGGATAGGGAAACAGGGAAGGAGGGAGAGAGGGAAGGAGAGAGAGGTAGAGATAGAGGGAGGAAGAGGGAGTGGAAGTGGGACTGGGAGAGGGAGTGGGAGTGGGAGTGGGAGAGAGAGCGAGAGGGAGCGAGTGGGAGGGGGAAGGGGAGGAGAGAGAGAGAGAGAGAGAGAGAGAGAGAGAGAGAGAGAGAGAGAGAGATGGAGATATAGAAGGAGAGGGAGATAGAGGAGGGAGAGGGAGACAAAAGGAGAGGGAAAGAGAGGGGGAGGGAGGGAGGGGAGGGACAAAGGGAGGGGGAGAGGGGGAGAGGAGGGAGAATAGGAAGGAGGGAGAGGTAGAAAGAGGGAGAGAGAGAGAGAGAGAGAGGAGGGAGGGGGAGGGAGGGAGGGGGAGGGAGAGAGAGAGAGAGAGAGAGAGAGAGAGAGAGAGGGAAGCATGTTTGAACTTTGCCATTTGGTATTTGGCGGTGCATGCATGTATTTGTGCATCCAAGATAACTCTAGCATTCACTGTGTATGTTTGAGAGTTAACTTTAGTATTCATTTGGTGTGTTCATGTGTGTTTGAAAGTTAACTTTGGTATTCACTTTGTGTGAAGTGTGTTCCTATGTACTTTGGCATTTACTTTTTTGTGTATGAATGTACTTTGAAACTAGAATTTTGTGTCGAATGTATGTACAAATTTTACTTTGACATTCACTTTGTTTGGAGTCTATATACAAAAATAATTTCAAACTTTGATGATGTTCACTTTGTGCTTGTGTTCATGTTTGAATGAACTTTGTATTTCACTATGTGTGTCATTAAAAGTTAACTTTGACACTCACTTATGTGAACTGTGTGCCTATGTGTTTAAACTAACTATGTTTACTTTATGCTTGTTTTCATGTTTCAATGAACTCCACTTAAGGGGATAAAGAAGTGACTTGCTCCATTAGAGGCTTGTTAAAGTCTCCAAATGCTAATTAAATATAATGTAAATTTAAATTTAATATAATAGAGAAAACTAATAAAATAAATAAAGAGAATTAAATTTCAAAATTCAACTAAATTGAATTAAAACATATGCGCATAAATTCTAATACACTCTAAGAAGTGTGAAACACATTTAAATAAGTGTGGAATTCATCACAACATCAAATACAAGGCATCAACTATGGAGATACAAGGAAATATACAAGGGTCATTGGGTCCCATAAGACCAGATGACAAGGTGAAACTAGATAATCATGATAAGGGTCCCATTACTTCCATGAGGTGGAATGATACAATAAAATTGTGATCCATATGTATTCTCCAAATGCCTTCTATTGGTAAATATTTATTGCTTAATAATTACCCTGTTCTTTCACACTTAATGTACACTTTAAATCTTATCTTGGAACACATAGCTAAAGTACAATAGTTTATACCTACATATCATCATGATCACATATGTATGGAAATAAAGGCATGTGCAACATCACATTAGGTTACACAATATTCATAGTCATAGTAGGATCACAATGATCAAACTCATCATCTAAGCACTAAGTAATTTCAATCATGATATATCTGAATAAAGTAATCATAATTAGTCTAATAAACATTATATGAATGATTCTCTAATCTTGCTCACACAAACATTTCATTTGCAATCATAATAGCTAAGCATGGCTCTCAATCAAATCATGAATATAATTCAAAAACATATGATCAATGTTACAAGTAGGGTTAGCAGATCATACATTATCACAATCGTTCCACATAATTAAATTATTGCTAACACACACATAGGCCAGCCACCGAACAAGTAGGTCTTACAACATGCTACAACATAACAATCATAATTAAGAGAATATAATGGTAGACTGTAGAACTATTGGGCCTTACATATTCATTTTTTATGGAATCTATGTGTTTGAACTTTGGCATTCACTTTGTGTGGGGTGTGTGTGTGTGTTTTAAACTAACTTTGGCATTTACTTTATATGGACTATAAGTGTGTGTTTGTTTGATTGAATTTTGATATTCACTTTGTGTGTGTGTGTGTGTGCATGCAAGTGTAGGCACATGTGTTGTCAAACTACCTTTGCAATTCACTTTGAGTGAAGTGTGTGTGTGTGTGTGTGTGTGTGTGTTCAAGTAAACTTTGGCATTCACTTTATATGGAGTGTAAGTATGTGTTTATTTGATTGAACTTTGAAATTCACTTTCTATGTGTATGCATGCATGTGCGCGCGCATGTGTTTTCAAACTAACTTTAGCATTTACTTTGTGTGAAGTGTGTGCATGTGTGTTCAAATAAACTTTAGAATTCACTTTGAGTGGAGTGTGTGTTTGATTGAAATTTGGCATTCACTTTGTGTGGAGTGTAAGTATGTGTGTGTGTTTGATTAAACTTTTAAATTCACTTTATGTGGTGTGCGTGTGTGTGTGTGAAATTTGATGTTTACTTTGGGTGGAAGTATGTGTGTATGTGTTTAAAATTTGGTATTCACTTTGTGTGGAATATATGTGTGTGTTTAAACTAACATTGGCAAATGTTCACTTTGTGTGGAGTGTATATGTGTGTGCTCAAAATAACATTGGCATTCAATTTATATTGTGCTTGTGTTTGATAAAACTTTGGCATTCAACTTGCATAGAGTGTACACGTGTGCGCGTGTGTGTTTTAATGAAATTTGACAATCACTTTGTGTGGAGTGTGTGTGTGTGTGTGTGTGCGCGCACGCGCCCACACGTGCATGCATGTGTATCTATTTTTAACTAAATTTAACATTTACTTTCTATGGAATTTGTGTGTGTATTCAAATAGAATTTGGAATTGGGTGGAGTATGTGTGTATGTTCAATCAAACTTTGGCATTCACTTTGTGTGGAGTTAGTGAGTGAGTAAGTGAATGAGCAAGATAGCAAGAGAACACACACATGTGTGTGTGCATGCGATTGTATGTGAACTTTGAAATTTACTTTGTATGGAGTGTATGGAATTTGGAACTACTATGTGTGGAATGTATGTTTGTGTTCAAACTAACTTTGGCCTTTAGTTTATGTGTGTGTATCTGTGTCCAAAGTAACGTTGGCATTCATTTTGTGTGGAGTGTATGTGTGTTTATGAATGTGAACTTTGTTTGACATTACTTTGTGTGATGTGTGTGTGTGTGTTTGAAATTCACTTGGTATTTCAATTTGTGTGTGTGTGCATGTGTGTTGAAATAAACTTTGACATTCATTTTGTGTGTGTGTGTGTGTGTGAATTTTATCATTCACTTTGTGTGCAATGTATGTGTGTGTATGGATGTCTATGTGTTTTCAAACTAATTTTGGCATTCACTTTTGAAGAGAACTTGTGTCTCAAATTACTACTTGAACCTCTTAGTTGAACCTATGTTTTGAACCTCTTTGTTGAACCTTTCTAGAGTTCATTTGGTAGGTTCAATGAATTTTAGTTCAACTGTTCCTTGGTTCATTCTGAGGATATGCGATGTCGGTATCGCTGTGACGAAGCACTATCGGTAGGACCATGTTGAAGACCATTGGCATCGGTGAGACAAGGGCCGTCGGAATAAGCATCGAAGGTTTGTCCGATGCTGAGTGTCACCCCGATGGAAGCATTCAACCGTCGGCAAGACAAGGCCTATCGGCCAAACTTTGTGGAGTTACTCCGACAGGAGTAGTCACTCCGACGAAGGATACGGTCGTCGGCAAGACAAGGCCTATCGGCCAAACTTTGTGGAGTTACTCCGACAGGAGTAGTCACTCCGACGAAGGTTACGGTCGTCGGCAAGACAAGGGCCTATCGGCCAAACTCTGTAGAGTTACTCCGACAGGAGTAGTCACTCCGATGGCGTATGTCTATCGGCAAGAGAATACCCGTCGGCTAAAGGTGTTGGGCCGATGTACTGCGGACATCCTGATGGAAGTCTTATTGGTATCGGTGAGACAAACCTCTGTCGGAGCGAGGGCTAGATCTTTTGCCGATGGAGAATGTCATACCGATGGTAACCTTGGTGATCGGGGAGACAATGCTCATCGGTGGGAGGTGAAGTCTGAGGGCCGATGGGAGTTGTTATGCCGATGGACTTGGAGGCTTGGTATTGTCGGCAACAAAATTGCTGACAATACTCTTTCGCCTGTTGGCGGTTATAAACTGCAAAGTCCTTTGCGACTTGGTACATGTGGGACTAAACGCCTCACTGAAATGTGAACCGTTGCGACGGTTAGATGGCAGCGACGTATGAGGAATCTGTTCTATCAGTTAGAGCAGAAGTCTATAACGACTTTTGTTCTTGCAGATTGGAAATAGAATGATATGTCTATAGGTGTCGTTGGTATTATGATGATGAGACTTGAATAAAGGTTCGTTCTGTAAATGTACAGGGAGATGAACTGTGTATGATGTCGAGAATCAAACACCAGAGCAAGAAGCTGAGTTCTTTATTGTAACTGTATATCTTACTGTAATAAAGATTGTTTTCTTGTGGTGGTGGGTTTTTTACCCGTAAGGGTTTTCCCACGTAATTCTGTGTGTCTGTGTTCTAACTATTGTCTATTTTGGTTTCTCTTGTGTATTCATCTGTGTTATTGTAATTTTAAAAAAAAAAAGTGACTGGTCTACACTGTCCCCTGGGAATTAACATTAGGGAAGCTGTTTTCCGCACCTGTGCTTTCCTTACAAGTGGTATCAGAGCCTGGCCCGTTGTGTTATCCTTGTCGGTAGTTTGGGTTTTTGTGTTAATTCTGTTGTGTGGGAGTTCTGTAGAAAGTTATTTTTTAAATTAAATAGAGATGGCAAGTACATCAGACAAAATAGACATTGAGAAATTCAATGGCACAAACTTTGAGTTGTGGAAACTTAAAGTTGAAGACATGTTAGTCTATAGAGATCTTTGGGTTGCTGTGTCTGGAATTCAACCTACAGGCATGAAGCAAGAAGATTGGGAACTGATATGCAGAAAAGCCAAAGGACTGATAAGACTGAGTTTATCTGACTCTGTTCTATTGAACATCCATGAGGAGAAATCTGCAAGTGATTTGTGGAAAAAGTTGAATAATATTTATCAGGGCAAGTCCTTGGTAAATAAACTTTTCCTCAGAAAGAAATTGTATTCTCTGAAGATGGATGAAGGTGCATCTGTAGCAGAACATCTGAGTGCATTCAATACGATTGTTGCTCAGTTGACATCTATAGGTGTAAAAATAGAAGAGGAAGATCGCTGTATGCTTCTGTTATGTTCCTTACCTGACTCGTGGGACCATCTGGTGATGGCTATTGGAAGTACAACAACTACGTTTTCTCAGGAAACTATTGTTGCCTCCTTGTTGTCTGAAGAGATGCGGAGGAAATCTTCTGGAATGGCCAAAGAGGCTCTGTCAGTTCGTGGTAGATCAAAGGAAAGAGGCAAGAAGAAGGACAAGAAGTCTAAGTCCAAATCAGAGGGGAAATCAAAATCCCCTGGCAAGAAGTCCAAGGTGAAGTGCTGGAATTGTGGACAGAAAGGTCATGTCAAGAAAGACTGCAAAGAGGAGAAAAAGAAGAAGAAGAACTTCTCTGACTCTGAGTCTTCACACAGTGATGCTGATGCTTTCATTGCTGCTCTGGCAACACCTGCTTCTGAAGATGTTTGGCTGATTGATTCAGGAGCATCCTTTCATATGACATCTCATAGAGAGTGGTTCACAAAGTATGAACCCTATGCTGGTGGCAAGGTGTTCCTGGCTAGTGATTCAACACTGGAAATAGTTGGCCGAGGTCGAGTCAGAATCCAGTTCCCGGATGGCAGAATAAAGGGAATGAATGAAGTTCTTCATATACCAGGTCTGGCTCGAAATTTACTTTCTGTTAGTAAACTTAATGATGTTGGAGTGCAAGTTACTTTTGTGAATGGTGGCTGTAAGATGACTAGAGGTTCTATTGTTCTGGCAAAAGGTGAACGCATTGGAACTCTGTATAGGTTAGATGCTAAACCAGTGTGCTGTAATAATGTCTCTGCAAAATCTGAAAAGGCTACTATTGTAACACATGACGTAAATTCTATGGAAGTTAAACTTCCTGCAGAGAAAACAATGCTCTGGCATCATAGACTTGGTCACATAGGTGAGAAAGGTTTAAAAACCTTGAAAAACAAAAATCTAGTAGATGGGCTGATTGATTGTAATCTGGAGTTCGATTTCTGCGAACATTGTATATATGGAAAGCAAAACCGTGTTTCATTTTATTCTAGTTCTCATAAATCTTCTGGTGTTTTGGACTATGTGCATTCTGATGTTTTTGGTCCAGTTGATGTTCCTTCTTTATCTAAATCAAGATACTATGTATCGTTCATTGATGATTATTCAAGAAGGGCATTTGTATATTTTTTGAAAAACAAATCAGAAGTGTTCAGTCGATTTAAAGAATTTAAAACTCTTGTGGAAAATCAGACTGGTAGAAAACTAAAATGCTTGAGAACAGATAACGGTGGTGAATATTGCAATGCGGATTTTGATAAGTATTGTGTAGACCATGGAATTAAAAGGCATAAAACTACACCTTATACTCCACAACAGAATGGAGTTGCTGAAAGGTTAAATCGATCATTGATGGAGAAAGCAAGAAGTATGTTGAGTTATGCTGGTCTTGAACAGAAGTTCTGGGCTGAGGCAGTTGCTACAGCTTGTTACTTGCTGAATCGTTCTCCTACATCAGCATTGGTTGATAAGACACCTATGGAAGCATGGTCTGGTAAGAAGCCCTCTCTAAGACATATTCGAGTCTTTGGCTGTGAGGCATATGCTCATATTCCTGAAGTTAAAAGATCTAAGTTGGATAACAAGGCAGTTAAATGTATCTTTGTTGGCTATGGAGTCGGTATTAAAGGATACAAGCTTTGGAATCCTGAAACTGAAAAGGTAATCTACAGCAGGAATGTAATTTTCAGAGAGCTGAAACCATTGGTTGTTGATCCTCAGCCAGAAAAGACAGAAGAAAAGAAAGAAAAGAGTGTTGTGAATGTTCCTCTGACTCCTGTGAAAGAGGAACAACAAGCACCAAGTGTAGATGGTTCAGATAAGAGTTCAAGTAGCTCCGAAGATTCTGATCCAGAGCAAGAACCTGAACCTGCACCTCAACCTTTGAGGAGATCTACACGTGAAAGAAGACAACCAAATAGGTATGGATTTTCAGTACCTGATCCAACTTGTGCCTATGCTTTACTTACTAATACTGATGAACCTAGGACTGTGAAAGAAGCTATTAGTGTACCTGATTCAGATTCTTGGTTGGAAGCCATGCATAGTGAAATGACATCATTGGAGAAGAATGGAACCTGGGATCTGGTGCCCTTGCCTGAAGGAAGAAAACCTGTAGGCTGTAAGTGGGTATTTAAGAAGAAATATGGTCCAGATGGTAGTATTGAGAAGTACAAGGCAAGACTGGTTGCTAAGGGGTATTCCCAAAAGGAAGGTATTGATTATGGAGAAATCTTTTCTCCTGTAGCTAAGTTGACATCCATTAGATTTCTGTTGTCACTTGCAGCAGCATATGATTTTGAAAATGAGCAGATGGATGTGACAACGGCGTTTCTTCATGGAGACCTTGAAGAAGAAATTTATATGTCTCAGCCAGAGTATTTTGTGGAAAAAGGTAAAGAACATCTGGTATGCAAACTTAAAAAGTCTCTTTATGGTTTGAAACAGTCTCCCAGAATGTGGTATCAAAAGTTTGATACGTATGTTTTATCCTTGGGGTATGTGAGATCTAAATCTGATCATTGTGTCTATTATAAAACTGAAGGTGACCAGATTCTTATAATTGCACTATATGTGGATGACATGTTGTTCATTGGCAATGGTAAGGGGATGATCTCAGAATTAAAATCTCAGTTGTCCTTGAAATTTGAAATGAAAAATCTGGGGGCAGCAAAGTACATTCTGGGAATGGAGATCAAAAGGGACAGATCTAAGAGAAAAATTTGGCTCAGCCAGAGGAAGTATATTACCAATGTTCTTGATAAGTTTCATATGTCTGATTCTAAACAGTTAGTTGTTCCAGTTTTGCAGGGAACGAAATTATCTGTTGAAGATTGTCCAGAATCTTCAAATGAAATTGATGACATGAAGAGAGTACCTTATGCAAGTGCTGTTGGCAGTTTAATGTATGCAATGGTCTGTACCAGACCAGACATTGCCCAAGCAGTGGGAGTTTTGAGCCGATTTATGGCGAATCCAGGCAGATCACATTGGGATGCTGTGAAAAGAGTTATGAGGTATTTGAAGGGAACTTCTGACTATGCTATTTGTTATCATGGAAACTCAGAAGGGTCTAAGAGATCTATCAGTATTCAGGGGTATGTTGATTCTGATTGGGCAGGGGACATTGACAGTCGGAGATCCACCAGTGGATACGTGTTCATGTTACATGGTGGTGCTATCAGTTGGATGAGCAAGCGACAGGCTGTAGTCGCTTTGTCCACAACAGAGGCAGAGTACATGGCAGCCACTCGTGCATGCCAAGAAGCTGTTTGGTTGAAAAGGTTGTGTTCTGATGTTGGTTTTAATGCAGGGCAAATACAAATTCATTGTGACAGTCAAAGTGCCATATGTTTGGCAAAGAATCCTACATTTCATGCTAGGACAAAACATATTGATGTCCAATATCACTTTGTTCGTGATATGGTGGAAGACAGGAAGGTGAAGCTGGAAAAGGTTGACACTTTGGAAAATGTTGCTGATGCCTTAACTAAACCAGTGAACACAGCCAAGTTCAAATGGTGCTCAGATGAAATGGGTCTTCGGGCCCATAGTTCTCAATAATCAAATGAGGACTAAGAGGTAGCAGTAATGTCTTCGACAAGTGGGAGATTGAAGAGAACTTGTGTCTCAAATTACTACTTGAACCTCTTAGTTGAACCTATGTTTTGAACCTCTTTGTTGAACCTTTCTAGAGTTCATTTGGTAGGTTCAATGAATTTTAGTTCAACTGTTCCTTGGTTCATTGGTCTGAGGATATGCGATGTCGGTATCGCTGTGACGAAGCACTATCGGCAGGACCATGTTGAAGACCATTGGCATCGGTGAGACAAGGGCCGTCGGAATAAGCATCGAAGGTTTGTCCGATGCTGAGTGTCACCCCGATGGAAGCATTCAACCGTCGGCAAGACAAGGCCTATCGGCCAAACTTTGTGGAGTTACTCCGACAGGAGTAGTCACTCCGACGAAGGATACGGTCGTCGGCAAGACAAGGCCTATCGGCCAAACTTTGTGGAGTTACTCCGACAGGAGTAGTCACTCCGACGAAGGTTACGGTCGTCGGCAAGACAAGGGCCTATCGGCCAAACTCTGTAGAGTTACTCCGACAGGAGTAGTCACTCCGATGGCGTATGTCTATCGGCAAGAGAATACCCGTCGGCTAAAGGTGTTGGGCCGATGTACTGCGGACATCCTGATGGAAGTCTTATTGGTATCGGTGAGACAAACCTCTGTCGGAGCGAGGGCTAGATCTTTTGCCGATGGAGAATGTCATACCGATGGTAACCTTGGTGATCGGGGAGACAATGCTCATCGGTGGGAGGTGAAGTCTGAGGGCCGATGGGAGTTGTTATGCCGATGGACTTGGAGGCTTGGTATTGTCGGCAACAAAATTGCTGACAATACTCTTTCGCCTGTTGGCGGTTATAAACTGCAAAGTCCTTTGCGACTTGGTACATGTGGGACTAAACGCCTCACTGAAATGTGAACCGTTGCGACGGTTAGATGGCAGCGACATATGAGGAATCTGTTCTATCAGTTAGAGCAGAAGTCTATAACGACTTTTGTTCTTGCAGATTGGAAATAGAATGATATGTCTATAGGTGTCGTTGGTATTATGATGATGAGACTTGAATAAAGGTTCGTTCTGTAAATGTACAGGGAGATGAACTGTGTATGATGTCGAGAATCAAACACCAGAGCAAGAAGCTGAGTTCTTTATTGTAACTGTATATCTTACTGTAATAAAGATTGTTTTCTTGTGGTGGTGGGTTTTTTACCCGTAAGGGTTTTCCCACGTAATTCTGTGTGTCTGTGTTCTAACTATTGTCTATTTTGGTTTCTCTTGTGTATTCATCTGTGTTATTGTAATTTAAAAAAAAAAAAGTGACTGGTCTACACTGTCCCCTGGGAATTAACATTAGGGAAGCTGTTTTCCGCACCTGTGCTTTCCTTACAACTTTGTGTCGAGTGTGTGTGTTGAAACAAAATTTATCATTCACTATGTAGAGTGTGCATGTGTTTGATCAAACATTAGCATTCACTTTGTGTGGATTGTATGTGTGTGTGTCTGTTTTCAAATGAACTTTGAAATTACTCTAAGTTGTGATAATGATATGGGGATTAGCTATTGAATGCATTGGAATTGCTATGACTCATAAGGAATGAAGAGATATGACCCGCCCCAATCCCTTTTGGCATGGAGAGAGAGAGAGAGAGAGAGAGAGAGAGAGAGAGAGACTTTGACGTTCACTTTGTGTGATCACACATAAATAGGGAATTTTTAAAGGAAAATAAACATTGGCACAAGATTTTTGACTAATAACTTTTTTAATTCACTTTGTATTGTGAATCTCTTTTTAATTCTTAGTGGTGTGATTTTGTTGGTTTATATTTGGTTTTTAATTATTAAGGATGGACCAATACAACATAAGTGTGCATATTTTGAAGTATGTGTGGGGTTGAAACTTGGATATTCACTTTATGTATTTTGAACACATATATAGGGAATTTTCAAATCAAAATAAAAATTGCTACATGATTTTTGAGCAATAACTTTTTTAGTTCACTTTGTAATGTGAATCTCTTTTTAATTCTTAGTCATGTGGTTTTGTTGGTTTATATTTGGTTTTTAATTATTAAGGATGTACCAATACAATGTTCTATACCAGAATCTTTTTTAAAATTTCTAACCGTGATATGTTTCTTATACTTATGGACTAATTAACAAAACATAAAAAAAAAAAAAAACATAGCTGACATATATTTAAAATAAAATAAAAGGGTTAATGAGATTCAAACCTTTACACTCTTGAGTAAAGAAAATAACTATAGAATAACTCTTTAACTCTTAAGTAAATAAATAACTATAGAATAAATCTTAACTCTTAAATAAAGAAAATAACTATAGAATAACTCTTAAACTCTTAAGTAAATAAAAGTAACCCTTTAAGTAAATAAAATTAACTCAAGATTGATATCTCTCAACATTTTGAATATTTTTGGATAGATGTATTTATATGGCCAACTCTTAATAATTAAAATAAATTTATATGAAAAAATCGTATATATATAAACCTCTTTTACATATAAAAACCTATATATAAAGATAACTTTTAAGTAATTAAAATAAATTTATATTATGTCCCTAAGGGGGTGGTTATCTCATATAGTTGTTGTATTATATATAAAAGCCTATATCTTAAAATAACCTTTATATATAATCTATATTTATAGAATAACTCTTAACAAGTGCCACATAGTGGGAGTACCTACCTTGTAGTGTTGTAATAATAGTATGTGTTTTGTAGTTGAAATTGTTTTCTTACATTAAATATTTGTTTAATATTGATGTGGAACTGATTTATTGGTAAATACTCTTTATGAAAGTATTACTTGATTTTGAGTTTGATTTAATATTTTTTTGGTTAGCATAGACTAGAATGGAGTTTGCATTGGGGAAAGAAAATGTGAATTTTAGTCTAATATTGCTAATTATTGAGTCTCTTTTTCATTTATTATATCATTTTACTACTTTCTATTATTAAGATGACATAAATATATATCAATATTTCATTCTACTATGTTTTAATAATTTTTATTATAAAGTAGCATTAATTATATTATAATTAATATATAAAATGAATAGTAATATTCATATTAATATAATTATTAATTTTTGCTTCATTGTAATTATAATATTGGTATTTTAAATAGCAATAAAATAATATAATTAATCCCTCATTAATGGGGTTTTGGTGGTTAGTTCCACAAGGGTATCTAGAGGAGTGAATTGGTTGGTGCCAGAGGAGGGATGGGAGAAGATCAATTTTGATGGAGCCACAAAGGGAAATCTGGGTGAAAGAGGGGCTGGATGTGTGATCAAGGACCATGAAGGAAGAGTACTAATGGAAAAATATATTTACCTAGGGATTGGCACAAATAATGAAGTTGAGTTCAAGGCTACCTTGATAGGGCTCCAATGTGTTAAGAGCAAAAATTTGTGAAAAATTCATCTAGAAGGGGACTCTCTAATTACAATCAATGCTATTAGGATGGGATGGACTCCTAATTGGAAGCTTAGGAGATGGATAACCCCCATCACTCAAGTCCATGCAAAGTTAGATTCCTTCAAGGTTACCCACACATACCATGAAGGCAATGGGCTTGCAAATGACTTGGCCAAAAGGCCTTGCTAGCAGGATCCTCTTGAAGTGACATTGTTATTTTAAAATATGATGGCTGAGTGTGCGAGAGGGGATTCGAGAGTGCTCACTCTCATCATGAGAAGTGTGTGATGTCAGGAACAGAGATGGAAGATGGTCCTAAATATTGAGGTTTGCATGTTAGTTGTGCAGTTTCCTTCCCAATAGACTTGGCGTGGTTGGTTAAGGAAGTTGGCATGTACACCTTGATAATTCTAGAAAGCTTGAGTAGATAGCTGCCTTTCTTGGGGAAGTGACGAAAAAGAGACTAGGGCTGATCTTTAAATCGAGGCATGACCTAATCCTCCATGCTCTAAAGATGGTGTTGGAGGAGGGATTCCTGCAGTCCTTTCACTAGTATAAGGTAAACATGGATGTGGCCACCATGTTTCTAGCATCAGGGTTAGAGGCAGGTGGGATGAAGGAAATGGCAAGGTAACTCTGCAAGAAATTGATTCAGGGGAAATTCCTAGGCAGCTTGGAGGATGTGTTGGAAAACTATGAGGTGGGGAGGGGGATTCCCTTGCCTAGTGATTACTATGTTCTGTACTGGCTAAGCCACCCACCAAAGAGGTTCCCTCTCATTTTCTCGAGTGACCTAGCTTCTCTTCCATGTTTTTGAATGACAGTATGAGTAATTAAGTTCCTCAAATAAATTCTAGAGTTGATCTTAGAGGACGACATAGGCTAGTTGCAAGATTGAGACCAAGAATCTATGCTCGTTGAGCTAGTGTGCCTTGTTTTGAAGTGGTAATTTTATTAGGTGTCTGGTTTGGTCTAGTCTTATCTGGTCTAGTTGGGTGGTCGGGGTTTTATTCTGGGTTGGCATTGTCTCAATGTTTAGTATAAATGCAGGTGATATATCCAGCGGGGGTTAGGGTGGTATGGAACCATTTTGTTCTTGGTTGCCTACTAGTTTTTTTTGTTGGGGATGAATTTGTACAGGGATACTTTTTATGATCCCATGCTCCTATGTAATGTTCATACTTTTATTATAATACAAGGGTACAGCCCCTTAGCTCATTTGAATTGATCAAAATAATAATAATATAATTAATAATATTTTTATAATAAAACTTATTATAACATAGTAAAATGAAATATCATATATATTTGTTTATAAAAATTAAATATTAATATATTATAGTGAATGAAATATTAATTCAGTGAGTTGAAATTTATCAAACCCATAATGTTGGATCTATGAAGTAGAAAAATTGATCCGCTCTCAAATAATTAATTTAAAAATGATAAAATGCCCCATCTGAATATACTAAATTCAACATAGGGGAGTTTTGTTACTTTGAAGGGCGTGCATGCTTGTTATCATACTAGAAAATTACTTTTTCTAATGAAAACTTTTAAATTTTGAATAATATGGAATATTTATGCCATGAAATCTTGAACCATATGGAATATTTATGCCATGAGAAAATATGTGAGAAAAAAAATGGGATAAGTCTACTATGAAGTTTATCACCCAATGTTGGAAAAGGAACACAATAATGTATTCCCTCTAAAGTGTTTTACTTGTTATTCATCTATCTTCGTTCTATTTTTTTTCCTCCTCTAAAATAGGTGGTGTTTGATTTTTCACTGAGATATCTTCTTTCTTTTCTCCTTCTATGAGATTCATTTGTGGAAAAACAAAGCCACAAATAAATATTATTTCTTCTACACTTGTTCCCTTAAATGTCAACAAGATAACTAGCTTTAGCCCATTTTGTTCTTACTCTTAAACATAGCTTAAAAAATATCAGACTCCCTATTTATGCAACCCACTCCTTCCCTATTAGATGATGGGGTGATCAGGGGTTTAGCTTCTAATCACTTTGAATCTCTACTAGCTGACCAACATACCAGCACCCTTGCTGAGGACATCAGTTCCTTATTAGGGGTCATTCTAACCATCCTTACAGAAGATGATAATTGCTAATTGACTAAACCCATCTCAGTGGAGGAGGTAAAACTACTATTTTTTCCATGGGTGCCTTCAAAGCACCAGGCCCAAATGGTTTCCCTCTGGCTTTCTTCCAAACCTTCTAGGAGATAATTAGGAATGATGTCTTCAATGCGGCCAAGAACTTCTGTAGGACGGGAAGACTCCTGTGGTAGTGGAACAACACCTTTATGCCTTAATTCTGAAGAAGATCAATGCTAATCTTATGACAGAATTTAGGCCTATTAGTCTCTGCAATACTATGTACAAAGTCTTCACCAAGATCCTTGTCTTCAGGCTGTAACCCCTCCTAGATAAAATCATTGCTCTGAATCAAAAGTGATTTGTTCTGGGGAGATAGGTATTGGATGCAGCTATCACTACCCATGAAATTATCCATTCTATCCACAAGCACAACAACCTAGGTATGATCTTTAAATTGGATATCTCCAAAGCCTATGATAGGGTGAATTGGGATTTTTTGTTTAAGGTCCTCAAGAAATTTGGCTTCAATGAGAGGATTGTCAATATTATTAAAGAGTGTATTTCAATGGTGCACTTCTCAATGCTAGTCAATGGTTCTCCCAGAGGATTCTTTCCCTCCCAGAGGGGACTTAGGAAAGGTGACCCTCTTTCACCCTATCTTTTTATATTGCTTGCTGAAGTGCTGGGTAGGAATGCATGTAACTTGTTGATGCAAGGGACTCTCTGAGGTATCAAACATGCCTCTACTACTTAGACTGTGGTCATACAATAATTCATGGATGACACTATTCTGTTCAAAAAAGCCTCTGTTGTGGAAGCTAGAAGATGGAAGGAGCTCCTCAAAACCTATGAGTGGGTCTCGGGTAAGAGTATCAACTTTGAGAAAAGTCATATCTATTTCATGAATACCCTAGAGGATTTATAGAAAAAAATCACTAGAGTCCTGGGTTGTTTGAGAGAAAGGTTCCCAGCCACCTACTTGGGCCTCCCCCTTACCACTACTAAAGTCTCTGCTAAATTTTGGAAAGGGTTGTTGGAGAGAATGCAAAGGAAATTGGCTAGATGGAAAGGGGCTCTTCTGAGATAGGAAGAGAAGTTCCAACTCCTCAAAGCCTCCCTCTAGGGAATGCCCAACTACTCTCTAAGTCTCTTCAAGATTCCTATGTTTGTGGCGAAAAAGATTGAACAGATCCAGAAGAAATTCCTCTAGTCTGGTGTTGAACAGAAATGGAGAATTGCTCTTATTGGATGGGAAAAGGTTTGCACACCTAGATATCAAGGAGGTCTAGGGCTAAGAAGAATTCATCTTATGAATTTTTCCCTCTTGTCCAAGGTGGGGTGGAACCTTAATTAAGGTAATACTAACTGGGGGACATCATGGTGGCCAAGTATCTTAATTGGGATCAGGGCAGGAGATTACTCTTGGAGGCTGGTCTCTCCAAAGGCTCAGTCATTTGGAATGGGATCATCAAGACTCATGGCCTTCTTCATCAAGGCATTTGGTGGAAGATAGGAGATGACAGGGAAGTTAACTTCTAGAAGGACAGATGGCTGAAGGATAAACCCTTGATTGAGTTGGAGTTTTGACAGAATTGGGGTTACGGCCTGTAGGGTCTTTGGCTCTAAGATGGTTGATTACATAAGGACTAACGGGGGTCTCAAGAGCTGGAGGGTTGTTGGTGGCCCTGATGGTGATGAGAATAGGGAGTTAGCTCTTCAACTCCAAAGGGAATTGGATGACTATAGACTCTCTCTTTTCCAAAAAAGAGATAGGATGATCTGAGACAAGGACAACAAAGGTTTGTTTACTATCAAAAACTACCTATGGTTTGCTTTTTGACCCAGGTGTGAATCAATTATGGGGGAAAGTCTGGATGCCTAAACTTTTACTAAAAGTCAATTTCTTCTGGTGGATCCTGATGCACAACAAAATTATGACCATTGACAATCTAAGAAAGAGGGGATTCCAAATGCTGAGGATGCATTCTTTGTGGTTCTAAGGAAGAGACAATTGACCATCTCTTTCTTCACTATAGCTTTTCTTAGGAGGTGTGGGGTTTAACCCTTGAAAAACTTAATATGAGCTAGTCCTTGAACAACAACTTAGAAGCATTAGTCTGGGATTGGAGGCCCCCCTTCAGACTAGTACTACCTATTTCCAAGGATCTTTGGTCCCAAATTCCTCCCCATTTAGCCTGGAGCCTATGGAAAGAACGCAATAATAGAGTTTTTAGGGAGAAGTACAGAACACCTATGGATGTTTTCCTGTGCTTCTCCAAACTGCTTGTGGAGAACATCAACTCTTGCAAGTTTAAAGATGCGGATTGTTCTCTAGAAGCAGAAGAATAGAGTCTCTTAAAATAATGGAACATCAACCCTAACTCTAGCCAGGTTGACAATTCTGAAAGGAGTGCTAGGGCCAAGACCAAATGGGCCTTATCACAGCAAGGGTGGTTCAAGCTCAATTTTGATGGAGTTGCTAAGGGGAACCCAGTGGTGGCTAGCAGACAAGGAATTATTAGAATTGACATGGGGACCTTTGTGGTTGCCTTTTCAGGTGCCATTGGTCTAAACAACAACAATGAGCTGAAAGCATTTGCCATGTTGTGGGGGATCAAGCTGGCCATTTCCCTTAACATCAAACTTCTTCATGTGGAAGAAGATTCTCAACTTGTTGTTAATGTTGTCCTGGGTTTGACCCAAATTAGGTGGAACTTAGAAGACATCATGGGAGATATCAAATTGCTCTGCAATGAAATGGAGGATTTCAAGATTTTGCATATATACAAAGAAGGGAATGTTGTCGCTGACGCCTTGGCCAATGTGGGCAGTGGTAGAGAAGGATGGCATTGCTAGAGGAGTATGTCCAGCCTACCTAAGGAGATTCATACTCTCATTCTAAAGGATGGTGATAGCTATAGGAATTAGGTGGCTTGGGATTGTTGTCATTCTTTGGTGTTGGCTGGTGGGTGGTGGGAATGGAGTTTTTGTTGGTGGCTAGACAAGGGAGGGTTGTGGCCTAGTTTGTAGAAGTGGCGGGTCCAACCTTTTGAATTTTCAAAATTACATGAGTGGGAATTTGAACTTTCAAAATTGTAGAGGTAGGAATAGAGGTGTCTTGGATAGGCCATGGTCTAGTCAGCTGACTAGAATTCCTAAGTGCTATGGGATTGAGGCTTATGTGGAATGCTGGAGTGCCACCTCCCCCTTGTTGATAGGTGGATGGCTAGGAGGATAGGTTGGCAAATCATAAGATATACAGACATCGAGACTAGTGGCTATCCAGGAGTTAGGCATAGCTAGATCATAAGGATGCTATGTGGTCCACTGGTAGGGTTATGAAGGACTGATGGGATGGTTTTTCAGATGGGTAATTATATTTGGTTAATGCCCATGACTAGTGATGTCTAATATCACACGAGGTGGCAGCTGAGTTCTCTCCCCATTGATGCGGTGTATCACCTCATTAATTATGTTGTAATTATTATTTACTTGCCATGGCTTTCCCATTTTAACGGGCTGCTTACTATTTTCAACACTACCATTTCAATTTTAGTTGCCTTAAAAATTCCAAACCCAGTTGCCTCTGCAAGTTTCAAATTGTCATGATGGGCAAAGATATTATCAAGATTGAACCCAATTTGGTGGAGGAATTCAAACATGACCATATAGTGTGGCCTATCATTCAAGAATGGGAGGTGGTTTCTTTTTTGGAAGGGATGGTTGGTCATGATGAGAACCTTTTGCACCAGTTCGCAGAGACTTGGGACAATGAAACCAAAGAAGTCAAGATTGGTGGCATTGGCTTCCAGTTGTCTAAGGAAGTGATTGGGTAGGCTATGGGGCTTCCTATTAGAGGGAAGAAACATTCAAGACATAGCAGGGTGCCCGACCCTGAACATATGGCTCTCTTCTTTAGAGAGGGGGAGGTGACCGTGAAGCTACATGATGGGTTTGAGAGAGAAAAGCTATCGGAGCCATGGGGCCATATCTGCTTAATGTTTATGAAGTTCTTCACGCTAGAAGGGAGATTTAAGGTTTTTTACCACTACCACTTTTCTCTCCTTAACCACTTTAGAAGTAACATGGAAATAAGTTTTCCTTCTTTTCTGCTTTCTTCCCTGGATAACTCTATCAAGTCGGTTAGAGAGTTTAGGGCTAAAAATGCTGGCCACCCTTTTGTTCCCATTCATGAAGGCCTCATTCAAAGACTTTACCAGTTCCACCTTGACCTGTGCCCCCCGAAGAAAATTAAGGTTAAGCTACTTGAGGACCCCCAGCCGAGCATGTCTCCTGGTTCTGAAGACAAGGTGAAGACTTGTGTAGGGACACCTAAGATTTCCCTCAAAACCCCTAAGGTTGATCCCCATACTATGGATGATATCCCTATTAGAACCCCTGGCACCTCTAAAAAGAAGCCCTAGAAATGTACCACCCCGGTGCTAGGGAAAAAGTTGACCAAAAGAGATAGACTAGATTTAGAGGATGAGTGGACCGCTCTTGAGAAGAAAGCTAAGAAGGGTAAGGAGGCTATGACTATGGATGAGCTTGTGAAAATTGTTGAGATGAACCCTACTCATAAACTTGTTGGTAATGGGGAAGGTGTGGAGGCTGCTAACCCAAGGGTTCGTCGGTCTACCCGCATTGATGGCAAACCTTCTGTGAACCCCCAGGGGGTGGAGATCTTTGATGACTCAAAGTTTGTTGAGGAAATGATGGAAGAGGGAGGAGAGGAAACCCCCACTGAGTCTGTGCATGAAGTTGAAGGGGTGAGTCACTTTGCCTCCATAAACAAGTCAAGTTCTGAGGACTTGGGTGAAGTTGTTAGGGTTTCTGGGGGACAAGATAGCAAGGGGAATTGCTTGATGTGTGTTAAAACTACTGAGGATTTGAGGTACCTCCAAAAAAACATGGAGGGAATGCAAAAGAAGTGGAAGATTATGGTCGAGTTTGTTGCTAAGGCCCTACATTGGGCGGCATCAATCTTCAACGCTGACAAGGACTTGGATGACAAGGTGAAGTAGGTGGGGCTTGATAGCCTGGGAGACTACAAAGACATGGTTGATTTCTTGGCCAAGTTCGGGAGTAACAGTCCCTAGTTTCTGGTTATTTTTGTTGTTTCTGCTATTTTTGATTAGGTGTTTTTTATCTGTTGTTCATGTAATGTTAATGTGTTGTTTTTGACTTGTTAATGGTTTGTAACCTGGGGGGCCATTTTGTATAGGGTTTTGGACCCTCTTTTCTAGCTAAACTAATAAAAAACAATTTAAATTACTAGTACAAATATAAAAATACTAAAATAATGCTAAAATTAAATGATTATGTGGTCTATAGGTCTCATTTCCCAGTGCAAATATTTTATTGACAATATTTCTTTTTACTATAATATAACATAAATATAAATACATTATAAATTTTTATAATAAAAAATTTAATCAAATATAAAAATACCAAAGTAAAAAATTGGTTAGGTTTTCCTACTCTACAACTTCCCCGTCAAAAAATTGACTTTGATTATGAGTGGGAATGGCAATCGACAATATGTGGGGGTCACTATTGCTTGCTTGGCCCTCCCTAAGAAGTTGTTGTATGCTACTAGCATGGGTAACTACACTAATCACGTGAATCCATCCTTGGATTTAGGACCCAAGGGTTGGAAGGCGGCCCTTGTGGGTGTTGTGCATGTTGGTCAAGCTGGTGGGTCAATAATACCCCTTCTGTCTAAATCCAAATAAGGAACAACTTTGAAATTGTTTGATTTGACTATTCAGACGGTGCTATCAATAATGGAAAACACATTGGTGGGTAAGTTCTTTGTCTATTGCCCCAACATTGACCTTGTCAGAAGATGGATCTTGCCTACAAATTGTAGTTGAAAGATAGCGTCTCTACCAGTGCCATGACGAGTGGTATGTTCCTCTTCAAATTTAACTCCATAGAGGATCTCTTCTATGTGTTATCAGGTGGACCATGGCTTTATGGGAAGCATTAACTTTCCTTGTGCAAATGGAGACTTGGGTTTAACCCTAAGGTTGACTTGAACCAGTCGGTTCCTCTATGGGTTAGGCTTCCTGGGTTGCCTCTAGAATAATGGATGAAGAAATATTTACTTAGATTGGTAACTTGTTTGGAGATTATGTGACTGTGGACAAGGTCACTAAGGATAAATCGAGGTTGGCATATGCTAGATTTTGTCTCAATGTTGATATTCTCAAAATACTCCCAACCTCCATCATCCTAGAATCTAAATTTGGGAGATGGACTCAAAGTATTCTCTATGAGAACTCTCAGGTCTTCTACCAAAACTACATGAAGTCGGGCCATGTCATAACATACTGTCAAGATCCCACAAAACTTACACCCAAACTAATGGAATTTGTGAAGAAAATGAACTTGAGAGAATACCCCTTTAAGGAGGAAATTCTTAACCTTATTAGTTCCCTATACCCCACCATTGAAGAACTCAGACGATGAGTTGACGTAGGGTCCTACCCAAAATGTGGAGGTTCAAACTGAAGAAAGGAGAGATTCTTAGGATGAACAACACTTGGACAATGAATTTGAGGAGCTGCTATTGGAGGCCCAAAATGCTGAGAGTGGTAATTAGGTTAATAGCCCCTAGAAGAAGTCTAGAGGTTGTATGCTAGGTAGAAGCACACTGGAGAAAAATTTCTCCCTATCCTGAAGGGCAAGTTCTAACAAGCCTATAGAGGACTCTGAGGGATGGTCAACAAAAAAAATAAGAAAGGTCCAAATAGAAATATCAACAGAACTACTTGTGCTAATACCCAGACAGCACATGTTCAGGGAGGGACAAGCGGGTTATAGGGACCCCCCAAACTATTGACTTCCATTCCCGCATAGAATCAAATTCAAATTTTGGATGGATTCACGTGATCGGTGCAACTACTTGTGCTAATACTAGATAATACCTTCTCAGGAAGGGGCAAGTGAGCCACGGGGACCTCGCATGGACTATCAACTACCATTCTCACTTAGAATCAAATTCAAATTTTAGGTAGGGAAGTTGTAGAGTAGGAAAATTTTGTTTTTTTATAGGGTTAATAAATTGATCAAGTTTTTTGAAAGTATGATTCCCCCTTCCTGTGGCTCTGGGGATGGGCCCAAGATTGAATAAGTCTAAGAATCCCCATTTATTGAAACCCCTGTTCCCAATTCTGGCTCTAAATCCAAAGGTAAACCCACCCCTAAAAAGACTAGCCAGAGCACTAAATCTCTGGGCCATGATGCCAATAAGAGGGAGACTTCCTTAGGGACAAGAGGGTTGGAAATGATAGAGGAAGGTGTGAGCCTCATAAAATATCAAAATAAGGCAACGTGGAAGTTCTCTACGAATTGGCTGCATCAAAATTTTTTGACATGGAGGTTGTTGCTAAACATGGGGAAGATGGTGGTACACCGAGTACTGCTAGTAATCCTATACAAAGTGTTAAAAGATCATGTCATATAGCTGGCATTCCTTTGTCAACCCTCAGGGTGTTGAGTTGTCAAGTGAGTTAGAGTTTGTTGAGGACACCCTAGGTGAAGATGATGGTGAGACCCTACGGAGTCTGTTCATGAGGAGGAGGGGATTAGTCACTTCCTCAAGACGAACACCCCTTATCCAGAGGATGAGGAGGAGGGTGAGGAACATGAAGGAGACAAAGGGGAAGTGCACCATATGTATCAAAATGATGGAATAAGTTATTGAACTTAGATTTGAAATTGAGAAGTTGTAGAAGAATTGGAGGGTGATGTCAGAATTTGTTTCTAAACCCTTGCACCATGTGGCCACTATGTTTTCTAGTGTGAAGGATTTTGATGACAAGATCAAGGGTATCATGATTGATAGCATGGGTGATTATGAGTGTATGCTCAAATTCCTCACTAAGTATGGGATTGATGGGAATCCCTAGTTAGTTGCCCTATTTTTTTTGTTACTTTTGTAAAGTTAGTTAATTTGGGTTGTTGGTTTTTTTGTGTTCTTGTGGTTTGACTATTGATGTGCTATTAATATGTTGTTTCTAGCCTATGTGAGGCTTATATTTTTTCCTTTGGGCTATTTTTTACATGGATCTAGACCCTCATTTCCAACTGACTTTATCAAAAACAATAATAGTGTAATGTTAAAATGTTCAACAATTATATGTTTCATAGATCTCATTTTCATTTTGTAGTGTAAATATTTTGTTGACAATATTTCATTTTACTACTAGCATATCTATATTTAAACAATATATCTAAAGTACATCAAAAGATATCGTTCTCAAGGTTCCTATTCCACCTATGTGTGATAAATTAATTAAAAAAATAGGTGCCTCAAAGAGGATATCTCTCAGTGTACTTTAGATATATATTTTTAAATATAGATATGCTAGTAGCATCCGAAGCGACAAGCTTAATTCTAACTCTACTATATATCTTAAGAATTATTATAATTATATAATATAATATTATAATATAGGTTAGATATATTATTATAATATATTATATATAATATAACCCCAACCCTAACCCTAACATTAATCATGATAGTAAGTCTAACCCTAATTCTACCCTTAGATCTACTTAAACCTAATTCTATTCCTAATTTAAATGCTTATCCCAGCCTTAATTCTAACCATAGTTGTATATATAGATATAAATGTAAATGACTTTTGGTTTTTTTTTTAACTATAACCCTAACCCTAACATTCAGGCCAATACTAACCCTAATTGTAACCCCAACCCTAACCCTAATTCTAATCATAGTTTTAACCCTAATTCTAATCTAAACCCTAACCCTAACCCTAATTCTAACTATAATTTTAACCCTAACCCTAAATCTAATATAATTCTAATATTTATTTTATCCCTACCCTAATTCTTACCCCAATACTAATTCAAACCCAAATTATAACTATAACCCTAACCCTAAACTTAATCTTGATAGCAATGCTAACCCTAATTGTAATTCTAACCCTAACCCTAATTGTAACCCTAACCCTAAATCTACCCTTATATCTCCCTATATAATATAATAGGTATACTAAAGTTATATATAATATAACCCTAACCCTAATCCTAACGTTAATCCTGATAGTAATTCTAGCCCTAAACCTAATTCTATCCCCAACCCTAATAGTAAACATATTTATAGCCCTAATTCTAACTTGATCCTTAACCCTAACCCTAACCCTAATTGTAGGCCTAACTTTTAATTTGAACCCAAATTATAACTATAACCCTAACCCTAACATTAATCTTGACAATAATTCTAACCCTAATTTTACCCCTAGACCTACTTAACCCTAATTTTTTTCCTAATTCCAACTAAATCCCAACCCTAATTCTAACCATAGTTCTATATATAGATATAAATGTAAATGACATTTATTTTATTGTAACTATAACCCTAACCCTAATGTTCACCCTAATTCTAACCCCAACCCTAACCCTAGCCCTAATTCTAACACTAAGTCTAACGTAATCCTAAGCCTAATTGTAACCATAACCATAAATCCAGTTATAATTATAATCTTGATTTTATCTCTACCCCTAATTCTCACCCCATTACTACTTATATTACTAATTCAAACCCATATTATAACTATAACCCTAACCCTAACCTTAATTCTAATAGTAATGCTAACCCTAACTCTAGTTCTAACCCTAACCCTAATCCTAATTATAATTCTAACCCTAATGGTAACCCCAATTCTATCCCTAACCCTAATTCTAACCTAACCCTAATTCCAACCCTAACCCTAATTCTATCACTAAGTTTAATTCTATCCTTAACTCTAATCCTAATTCTAACTCTAACCCATGTCATAAAACTCATTCCTTACCTCAATATTAGTGTTTCATTGTCCCACATCAATATTTAAAAGTCAGATTGCATCACATGGAATTGACCACTGAATTTCAAAATTTAAAACTTATAATTTTCTTCTCTTGCCCATTTCTTTCCCACCATGAGCTAACTTGGTACACATTTTGTATGATATATCACTTTTAGGGTCTTAGATATGTGATTTCTGATGGCATTATCATTTTTTAGATTTTTTGAGGGAATGTATTCTTACTTATCATTATTTCATTATTATATCTTTTCTTTTAGAGTTTTGTGCTATATTGAGATCTATCCTTCACCCACCCTAGCCACCCTTTCCAATCCCATTAGGTTCCCATTTTCATATCTAATATACCCTAATTCTAGCCCTAACCCTAATTCTAACACTAGATTTAGTGTTAGGGTTAGGGTTAGGGTTGGGTCATTTCAAATGATTTCAATGGTACAATATTAATTCCTAAATTTATATTAATAGATAAAACCATTTGGTATGGAGTAATTATTTAAAGAGATCATTTGACATCATAAGCAAAACATGTACATTGCCACTCTAGTACTTGTACACACAAAAACAGTATTTGTGAACATAATATTCTTATCTATTTCTTTGCAAATACTCTTACCTTTCAAAATTACACAAATCATTCATATCATGGTTGTTTGATTTGATTTCCACAAATCACTCATGTTTTGTTTGGATCTCTTAGCCTTGTTTTAGGATCTTACTTTTTTAAGCCCAAAATTACAGTCTTTTGGTTCAAACTTTTCTTATTTAAAAGCCAATAAAATTAACATATTAAAAATTTTAGTAACTATTCTAATAAGCTTGTAGTCTAAATATTTCCATAATCTAGGTCCATTTCTTTCCAATTTGTAATCTATTTTATATTGTGTTGTGTGAAATTTTCACAATACAATTAGATTGTATACCAAAACCCAATTTCTTAATAGTTATATTTTAATTGCAACCTTGGAAATGTTAGTTCTTGTTAAAACAATTTGGTATGTATCTTGTTAAACACTTTTTAATGGTCTTTATTCTTCATATTTGTTCACCTTGATAATATTTTATGCAACCATGGGAGATAGAATGTCAACAATTCACATAATTATAATATTGGAGAATTGTATGGTTCTAAGCTCTTTTTACATAGTATGATCTTTGATAAAATAATTCAATTGAATATTTTATATGTATATAGAGTTGATAGAAATAGAAAAATTAATATAGTAGTTATAAAATTTTACTTTTTGGATGTAGTGCCCCTCAGTTGTTTTATGTTAGATTGACAGTTGTTTTGTTTGGATTGAGACATTATGGCATTTTGTTTGATGTTGGACTCACTGCTACGATGACATTTAATGTTACTTTGATGTTACTGCTATTTACCCGAGTTATGCATATGTTATGATAGCCTTATGGACATATTAGATGATGGGGATTAATTTAATTCTAAGATTTATGTGTTTATCTGATGATGGTTATGATGCTATTATTTGGTGATTTCTCGTATTTGATCATTATGTAACTAATTTTTCTATCTTGTTCGTTAAGCAACTAAATGTTATGCATGATGCGGTTACTTGTTTGATGTGTTCTTGTTGTGAAAAGGGACAGTGTCTCATTACTCATGTGTGAGTACCTTGCTACGCTATGATTCCCTTTCACGGTGTGCTTGATTGTATGATTATATATACCTATATGTTCAACCATTTTTGTTTGTTGTAGGTTGTAGGTATCAGGCATCGACTCCACCTGAATTCACAGGTTTGAGCATGCCTTAAACCCAATGGAAATTGTTGAACGGAGATAACATATGGTCCCCTAGTTAGCCATCATCCTTGAAAAGGATGAGTATCCATTTTTGTATCCAGTCAGTGTGGTCGGTATGGGCATGATAGCCAGTCATTTTTGTTGTGATCATGCTTTTTGATCATGCATAGTGGTCAGGTATTGTTTGGAATTTAGATTATTTAGGTTGTAATTGTTTGATTAGTGTATTGGTTAATTGCTATATTTAAATAAAATTATTATGTTAGGAAGGCACTTTAGATAAATAAATATATATGCTTATATATAAATTATAGTTATAGAAAATATATTATAATGTAAGTTAAGGTCAATAATAATAATAATAATAATAATAATAATAATAATAATGCCCAACGGGTTTGGGTCTAGTGGTGGGGAGCAAGGAGTTTCACACCATAGACCCAAGTTCAAATCCCACCGGGCGGGGGCTCCCTTGTAGTGGCCATGGGGACACCTGGAGGTAGGGGTCGCACTTATGGCAATGCATGGACCAATGCCCACCCCCATGTTTCGCCATGGGGGCACCTTGAGGTAAGGTCGAGTGTAACCATATTAAGGAACCAAGCCCACCCCCATGTCCTCTATGAGATGCCCCCCACCAGCTCGGGCTAGTGTAAAATTTCCTGAGGCCCCCAGGATCTTGTATCCTGACTTACCCACGACATGTGGAGTGGGGCATTTGCATGTCGCCCAGGGGGTACATCCCTAGTCTTTATTTTTTTGGGGTGGTAGGGAGGGCACCCAATCCAAGAAAAGTTGGATGGGTCGTTGCCATAAGGTCTCATTATGGCCAATCTCTTAGCCATAAATCTTATTTATGGCACTCATGAAAGGGTGATATACCTTTCTCTCTGCTGAGATAGCAGCCCACCAATTTGATCCGTCGCATGCTCCAATATCGCCAAACTCTCTGTGTAATGAATACAGACATCGGTTAAATGAATGAGATCCCTCTCCGTTTCTAACAAATAGATGCCTATGGATTTCACTCCTTGCTAGTAGTTCGGTCGATCATTTGCTGTTCTTGGCATTGGTAGTAGCAGACAGTATGGAGAAAGGCTCTGGATTCATCGCTAGGATCTCTGTGCATGGGATGGTGAATTTGGGAGCGTCGACACCTTTCCAGTTGGAGAGCTCAGTCCGATAGATGGCCTTTAAAGGTGATGTCACAGACTTGAGGCTGAAGCGTATCCTACGAAGGCATGAGGGCCTTCTTCTCCCAGCGGTTAAGATCATATTGGGAGTAGATTTTATGGCCGCGAACGAGTTCTATAGGGTAGACTCTCATGTCTCTTCCTGTTCCCTAGCATCAATCTTAGATGCAGGGGTGTCTACAGAGGCAACGAAGTGCCTCATGGTGAAACTATTTAAGCTGGAATTCCTCCGGGGCCTCAATGCCATTCTTGAGGCAGTCATCCCCGGGGTGGGTATCCCCCATCTGAACAACATTGCCTCTCCTAAAGATCCTTTGGAGGTATTGAAGGTCTTTCCTCTCATTCTTGACCTAAAAGGCATGGCGTTGACAAAACATCAGGACCGAGTTCTCCAGTTTTTTGGTTTCCTCCAGAACATGCTGCAAGAGGACGCTGACTTCGGGGAAGGGGTCTAGGTTGGTAGGCTCCAATCCATGGCAGTGGAGCTCAGCCTTCTTTGAAAATAGGGTTGCTATGACCCAGCTCTGTGTGATCACTCTCAGTAGGTATTGTTTATCATCCAGTTACTATCAGATAAATAAAGCTCCAGTAGGCTATTTGTATAAAGTTCTAGTAGGTTTGCTTATGGAAGGATATCAGGAGGTTTTTTGGATGGTGCAGGTAAATTGCTTATAGGCACCTACTTGTAAACATCTTTTTCTGATCAATATAAAACTATATATTTATGAATCAAAAATAATAATAATAATAATAATGAGATAAATAAAAGTTATAAAATGGAGTTGTAAAGATGATTATTAAATGCAAAATAAATAGGAATCTATTTGATAAATTACTATTAAAATACATTTATAAATAATTATAAGTTGTCATAAAACAAATACATAATAAATATTAAAATAAATAAAATAAAAATTATTTTGTAAGGTTGTAAATTAAATTCATAGAAAAATGTGAGAAAGAAAAAAGATGAGTTTTGTTGTCATTAACGGATTTTGGCATGAGAATTTATGTCGTGATTTGGAAGAAATTGGGGGATTTCTCTCTCTAAAAATGAATTGGCAGAATTGGGATTTGGTAGGAAGTTGGAGCTGCAAGCTGGGATCTGGGAGCAGCATCAAATCTTCAACCCTATCAAGCAAGCCAAACGAGGTTCCTTTGTTTCTAAATTCTGTCTCAGTTTTCTTTTGAAGAAAATATACTGTTTATGAATTTGATTTATTTTTCTGGCTGCTGATGGAATTTTCTTGAGAGTTTCTTAAGCCTTTTCATCAAATTTAATTTGTGGATGTCTGTATCATTGCACTCTATGAGATGGACACCCTTCATTATTGCGAATATCTGTCATAGTGCACATTAAAATAGCGTGAGCCTATTTTTCTGTTAGTTTCATTTAGCATCATTGATATCCTCCATGAATCTGTTTGTGCTTATCCTGCAACCATTGCATTCCAAGAAACTATTTCTCTAAGGCTTTGGTCAAATAGTTTGTGTTCTTTGTCTTGTGTCCCAATTTTGCATACATATCACTCAGAGTTGTTGTAGTGATTTGCTGGCATCAGGAAATCACACCCTCACAATCACCACAGGTTTAATTTCCTGATAATGACAAAGTTCAGGGTGTCCTTGTGTGAGTGATACACACATAATGATGAACTGTAAGTGTAATGCAATAAGGGTTTCAAATATGATTAAAGTTTGTACAAATCTCATCCTCTAAACCTGCATGTGCCTTGAACAAAAGCAAGGCTTACAACGTTAGGATGTGTGCCAGAGTGCTTCATTAATTCAAGGATTTTTGAGAGCATCCTTGCAAATCATTTTTGTATGCATCCTACAATCATTGTATTCCATGAGATTTCATCTCTGCAAGGCAATCTGTCAAAAAATTCATGTGCATTGTCTAAGCTTTAACTTGTTGCATACATATCTGCCAGAACATCTCCAACCATAATATCTAACAGATTTCTTCTATTCTTTATGCTATGATGGATGTCCATACCTATTCCAAATCTCCCATTTACCACAGGCCAACGCAGGCTGGATAGGATGTTGGCAAATGTTGCAGATCTAGTTTTACATCTGCCAATTACATTTGCTTGAAAGTTTCATAAGCCTTTTCCAACTATCTTCATTTTCTCAAGTACAATAGTGTAGTCTTTTACATTATCATTCTTCCTCAACTAGCTAAATTTGTATAGAATGTAATAGACTCCAACTCAACAATGCAACCATATCACTAAGCCTCTGATTGTTTTTGTTGTTATTAAATTGGTAAATTTATTATTTTACAAAGAGGTAAAATTCATAATTATTAGTTTTAAATTTTAGAATATGAATCTTTTTATATATTTTGTTTTTGTGAGATATGAGTTCATTTTTATCTAGAGTTTCTTCTTGAATTCGTGGGAATGTAATATAGTCCTCTTTGCCCTAATTGTAGTGTTATGAGAAAATTTTAGGGTTTCCCCACATATAAAATAATTAGGGTTCCATTAATATTATAGTAATTAGAGTTCTATGTAAATGACAAGGTATATATTATTTATTACCTTACAATAGATAGATGTTGTTCACATTTGAAGTATAATAACTGTTATTATTAATTATTTAGATAAGTAATGTATTTCTGTTAACTATTATTAATTATATGGGTAAATTAGTATCTTATTAATTGTTATATAAAAGTATGCATATATATATACACACACACACACACATTATTATATTTGTTTAATTTAAAAGATTATTAGTAGGCTACTAATTATTGTTGGTGATGTAGAAATTTATTACCATAGTCCTATAGAGATAGGATTACCTTCAAAAATTTAACTAACATTGTTTAAGAACCTTCATTTATAATTATTTAAATATGCTCAATTATAATTGATGAATATTTAAATTAACCATAATTAGAGTAATAGTTATGTTTTGATTTTGATGTTTTGATATGCTTGTGATAAGATTACAAAATGGTAATTTGATGGTTAATGAGTAAGGTTATGATCGAATGGTCGTTCTGATTTGCAAGTAAAATGTTTCAAGTTTCTAGAGGGCTAGGATGTTTATGTTTTGATTTCATGAATTGTGTGGTCAGGTGTCTTGAGATAATGATGTTATAAGAGCATGATGTCTCTTATTTATGTATAAGGATTCTGGGATATGATAATGTGAGATGATGTATATTCTGTGTTGTAAATGCATCATGATGAGAAATGTGATAGATCATGCTTGAATGGTGTTATGAACTTGAGTATCTAGATCCAGTGAAGGGGGAGTGGCTTTCAATGTGGGCCCAGGGCCCAAAGTGGCTTACCAGGGTAGCCCATTGAAAGTTGGTAACCAAGTGATAACCTAAAATGAATTAGGGGGAAAATGGTACATTCCACATTTAACAAGATAATTAAATTCCTCACCAATGCCTATAGTGCTAGTTTAGACTAAGGATGGGATGAGAAGGCCTAGTTGGCAAAACCAACTTCCTTGTCCCCACGAAAGGAATGTTGGTTCTGCATGTGTCACCCTATGGGGCCAACGTCTAGTGAGATACTGTCAAGGTAACCATAGATGGGGGCTAGCATCTAGTGAAAGACTGTCAGGGTAACCCATGTCAGGGCCATGTGATGACACTCTTCCCTACTGGAGCCTAGCATTCCCTAATTATGTTCTCCCCATTCATTGTGTGATTTCTTATGGAGGTGATGTTTGAGTTGCTTGTGATGTTCATATTGATCCATGTTGTTTTGGAGTCATGTGTAGTTCTTGCACTTGTTAGCCTATTGTTTTTTTGACTTTTTGCTATAGTGGGACCTTTTTGTTATCTCCTAGCATGGGGGGTGGACCTTAGGGTTCCACATGGTCGTGTGGTTGTGCTTTTTCTCCATTGGTTTTCCTTTCTATTGTTTGTGTGCGAGAAGGATGTACCTTATGTAGTAGATTTCAGATCTTGTACCAATTTGAGGAGACAGTTACTCATGTTCATGTTCTAGTCTTGTATATCAGTTTTAAGTCATGAACTGTTATTTTGATGTATACATCCCAATGTATTTGGGAAAGTGATATTGTAAACAATGTAATGTTGTAGTCTCATGTAAGGGAAATTGTATATGTACTTGTAGCTCTATATATATGATCTTGATGATTATTTATCTTATGATATAATATGGAAATGTATGTGATTCTTCATTTAATGCAATTGATTTAGAATGAATTATTTTTGTTAGTTAATTCACAATGTATGTTTAGTTCTTGTTAATAGTTTGTTAGTAATGCAGTCATGAAACCCTAGAGGATAAAGATTAACATAAATGTTATGTGTAGATATGATTTGTGTTACTTTGATATCTCTTTCTTCTAAAAAAAAATTGTCATTTTAGTATAGCATAGTGGTGTTATTCTCTAGGTTCCTTGCTAGGGTGTTACACCTGGTATCAGAGCTAGGTTCTAACACTGGGTACTCTCATTTTATATGAGCCCATTATGTTGTCCTAGTTACTTAGATACTAGAGGTTATGTTTTCCCTTTTTTGTCATCCTCACCTAACAACCTGAGGTTGTCCTTTGGTGGTGTCTGTAGGAAGATGCCTAGAGGTTGAAGACGAGGTCAGGGTCGAGGTAGGCGATGCGGGAGAGGTGGTGGCGGTTGCCCTCCTCCTAGTTCCCCTTGTGAGAGTGCTCAGCAAAGCGGGAGTCAAAATCTAGATAATCAAGGCCAACCGAAGGGAGCTCAGTTGAGTCATTTACTTGAGGAGGTCCTTGCTCTCCTAGGCCCTAGACAGGAGGTTGATCAGCAGGTGGAGAGGGAAAGAGAAAGGTATCCTAGGAGGAGAGAGATTACAACAGAGTAGGAGCCTATCTTAGCAGGTCACATGAGAGATCTCTTGAGGGCACGTCCTCCCACTTTTGATGGTTCTAGTGATGGTTTGGAGGCAGAGACATGGTTGATAGATTTGGATAGGTTTTTTTCTATGCATTTGTATGGTAGTAACATGGTGTTTCTTACACCTTAGAGGTTTTGCTTCTACATGGTGGCGGTTGGAGGAGAAAAAGTTACATTTGGATATTTGCATAGTTTCTTGGGATTTTTTTTGGAGAAGTTTAGAGCTCATTTTCTGTTAGAACACTGGAAGCAATGACATGCTAACAAGTTTCATGAGTTGAGGCAGATGGCTATGTCGGTGGAGTAGTATGAGCATAGGTTCTATGAGCTTAAGAAGTACGAAGGTGTTGGCAATGATGAGGCCACGTTAGTTCAGCACTTTATTAGGGTCTTGAATGCCCATATTAGTGGAGTCTGTGTCTTTTAGCTGAAGACCATGGAGGTGATAGTCGAGAAGGCTTGACTAGTAGAAGAGAATTTGGCAATGGTTCTAGGAGGTCATACAGGTGTGCAGATTGGTAGTGCGCCTCCAGCAGGATTTAGGTTTCATGGTGGTCAATCTCAGGCAGTGGGTTCCTCAAGGATCCATCATGCATCCGCTAAGGGTGGACAACAATAGCATCAGCAGTATTCCAAGTCAAAACCAAAGAATTATCAGTCTCTGTACGGTAGTAGGTTTCAATTTAAGAAAAATTAGAGTTGGCTGCAAAACAAGCGTAATCATTCTAATCAACCAGCTTAGAGCACATAGTCTATAGTTAGTAGGGGTAGTTTCCAGTAGTCCAATGCACTCACAGGTGGTAGAGGATATGGCCGAGGTACATGATGTTTCTCTTGCGGCCAACAAGGCCATATAGCCAGGTAGTGTCCACAGAAGAACACTACAGGATTTAGTCAGAGGCTGGCAGCCTCAAAGCTGACTATGGGTGATGCAGGCAAGTCTCATAGGGTGTTTACAGTGCTAGATAACTACCAAGTAGTGCATCAAGGAACAATTGTGGATACTAGAGGTGTATTGTAAGGTATTGGTATTTCCATCCTTTTTGACTCTGGTACTTCTGATTCTTTCATTTCCCCTTCTTTAGTGGAGCGCTGTTGATTGGTGGCAGTAAAGTAGGATGTTAGGTGGTAGGTCAAATTGGCATCTAGAGCTAGAATAGTGGTATAATTCCTCATGTATGGTTATGGTTTGAGGATTGGTTCTCTATTTACCACGGTGGATCTTCGCATCATACCCCTAGAATCTTATGATATAGTGTTGGGTATGGATTGGTTGGATGCTCATTGAGCAGTGATAGATTGCTAGCGTAAGTCAACGTGGTGTTTGGATGATTTAGGCAGTGAGGTAGAAGTAGTTGGCATTCAGAGGCCCATCTCCTTACATATGATTTATGTCATGTAGCTAAGGAGATGTATGCATCAGGGTTGCCAGTTGTTTTCCATGATAGTTAATGATTTGGAGTTAGAGGAGAGTTGAGAGGTGTCCCTCAATGATCATCCTATCCTTAAGGAGTGTGCAGATGTCTTTCCTAGTGAGATTTTAGGAATGCCACCTAAGCGTGACATTGATTTCAGGATAGATCTTGTTCCCAGAGTAGAACCAATCGCACGAGCTCTGTATCAGATGACCACTTAGGAGGTTAAGGAGTTTTAGTTGTAGTTAGAGGAGTTGTTAGCAAAGGGGTTCATTCATCCTAGTGTCTCTCCTTGGGGAGCACCTATCATTTTTGTGAAGAAAAATGATAGATCCCTTCGGTTGTGTATTAACTATTAACAGTTGAATAAGGTGACTGTGAAGAATTGATATCCCTTGTCATGGATTGATGACCTCTTTGATTAAATTAAGAGGGGCTAAGATGTTTTCAAAGATTGACCTAAAGTCAGGGTATCATCAGTTGCGTATCTTTGAGGCAGACATTCATAAGACAACATTTCACACTCACTATGGGCACTATGAGTTCATTGTTGTGCCATTTGGGTTGATGAATGTACCTTCTATGTTTATGAGCATGATGAATGGTGTATTTCACACCTACCTCGATAGATTTGTCCTTGTGTTCTTGGATGACATATTGATTTATTCAAGGACTATGGAGGAGCATGAGGAGCATTTGCGGTAGGTTTTGCACTGTTTAAGAGAGAATCAACTATAAGAAAATTTGGCAAAGTGTGAATTCTTTCAGATGGAGGTGAGATATTTGGGGCATGGTATTTCTGATAAGGGAATGACCATGGATCCTTCGAAGATCCAATCCATCATAGATTGGTTTGCGCCCACTAATGTTTCTGAGGTTCACAGTTTTATGGGTTTAGCAGGCTATTATCGTCGGTTTGTGCAAGGTTTTTCAAGGGTATCTCACCCTATCACTTCTCTTCAGAGGAAAGGGAAGAAGTTCATTTGGTCGAAGCAGTGTCAGGCAGCCTTTTAGACACTCAAAGAGCGATTAACTAGTGCACCCATTTTGGTAGTTCCCAACCCTACCAGAGACTTTGTGGTGTGTACCGATGCATCTTTGGAGGGTCTAGGAGTAGTTTTAATGCAAGATGGTCGTGTGATAGCCTATGAGTCTCGTAGACTTAAGGATCACGAGTTGAACTATCCCATGCATGATCTAGAGTTAGCCACCATCATGCATGCCTTGGTGAGATGGATGCATTTCCTGTTGGGGCATCAGTTTGAGTTGCATAGTGATCACTGTAGTTTATAGTACATATTCACACAGCCAAACCTGAATGCTAGGTAGAAGCAGTGGATGGAATTCTTATGTGAGTACGATTTTGAGGTAAAGTATATTCAGGGTAACGAGAATGTTGTGGCAGATGCTCTTAGTCGGTGGAGACATGAGCTTTTAGTAGTCACTATTGGAGTGGACTTGAGGGGTCAGATTCTTGTAGTGCTTCCTACCAATATCTAGTATTAGGAAGTGAAGTTAGAGGTAGATTCAGACAGACCCTTGGAGGGTAGATTTGCTAGTTACTCTCTTGAGTCAGATGGTCTCTTGTGGCACTTGGGTTGCATCAATGTTCCTCCTTTAGAGGGTCTTCATACCCTAATTATGTTAGAGACACATCAGGCACCCTATTCAGCTTATCCAGGTGTCAAAAAGATGCACACAGACCTTCATCAGTTGTACTTTTGGGTTGGAATGAAGAGGGATATTGCTGATTTTGTCTCGAGGTGTCTAGAGTGTCATAGGGTTAAGGTAGAACATCAGCAACCCACAAGTCTTCTTCAGCCACATCTTATTCCAAAATCAAAATGGGACATCATTTCAGTGGACTTTATAGTCAGTTTGCCTATGTCCCCTCATCGTCATGACACCATTATGGTCACCATGGATAAGATGACTAAAGTAGCACACTTCTCTCCTATTCAATCTTCATATAATGCTTCCTCTGTGGCTAGAATCTTCATGGAGGACATAGTTAGATTGCATGGGATTCCTCATATTATCATCTCCAATAGAGATCCAGTGTTCACTTCAACTCTCTAGATGTCCTTACAACATGCATTCGGGACTCAGTTGAACTTTAGTTCTACTTACCATCTAGAGATTGATGGGTAGACAAAAAGGGTTAATAAGGTCCTCAAGGATATGCTCAGGATGTATGTCATGGATCAATAGACCTGCTAGGAGGATTATTTGTACTTGGTGGAGTTTGTATACAATAATGGGTATCACAGTTCTATTGGTATGTCTCCTTTTCGAGCTTTGTATGGTCATCCTTCTCAGACCCCACTGAGTTGGGATTATCTTGAGGATAGAGTTCTCCTAGGACTGGAGATGCTCCGGGAGATAGAGCAACAGGTTGATCATATTAGAGAGCATTTAGTGGAAGCATAGGCTAGGCAGAAGAAATATGCAGATGCCCATAGGGTTGATTACTAGTTTTTGGTTGGAGATTGGGTGTTCTTGCGGGTGCGTCTGCGAAAGAGTCTGATCCATTATGGAAAAGGTTCTAAGCTCACATCGTGCTTTTTTGGGCCATTTAAGCTTTTGGAGAGGATTGGTCATGTTGCGTACCATCTTGCTTTGCCAACTAGTCTATCGCGCATTCATGATGTATTTCATGTTTCTATTCTCAGGCCATATTATCCATATATTTCTCATGTTCTTGATTAGAATGCTTTACAGGTAGAGCACTGACAACTAGCTTTAGAGCCCGTAGGCATTTTACAGCATAGGAGACTCACCCTTAGGGGTAGACACGTAGAGCAGGTAAGGGTCCAGTGGGATCCTAAAGATGAGGCTTCATATACCTCGGAGGATGCATCCTAGATGTGAGAGTTATATCCATACTTGTTTGTAGGTAGGAGTAAACTTGATTCTAAGGGCAGGATGTAATGTGTAATTCCCTTGCCAAGGAACCCCTGAGGACAACACTAAACCAAGTCAAATTAATGGAACATTTTTTTTTTGTAAGCAAATAACAATTGATTTCATAACATAACATAATCAACTAAACCTGGGTCCTCTGAGATTCCTCGACTATGCTACTGACAAAGCTAACATCAAGGTTACTAAAAAATATCATAAAAGATAACATGATCAATTTAACATTTCAAATCACTTTCTAGCTAAACATCATATGAAAGATGCATCACTTGACAAGATGAAATCATCAATTGTTGTTACATCATTACAATATTTACAACATTGCTTCCCCCAGTGCATGGGAAATATTACATCATAGTACAATAATTGATATAATGGATGTACAATCCAATATGCAATTACATGCTAGGAAGCCTTCTCAAACAGCAACAAGGACTAGAATCCATAGTGCAATGACCAATCTCCATGCACACTAACATGTAGCAAGAATACCCAATGGAGAAAAGCACCAACCACTTGATCATGTGGAACCATGAGGTCCACCCCCTATGCCAGGAGATAACACAAGGTCATACATCTAGCAGATAGTCAGGAAAGCAATAGGCTAACATACACAAGAGCTCTACATGACTCCATCACAACATTGCTAACACACCAACATCACTTACAACAATTAATTCACTTCCAGAGGCACTCATACATCAAGAGGAAATACAACTAGGGAGTGCTAGACTGCAATAGGGAGGAGTGTCATCACATGGTCCTAGCATGGGTTGTCCTGGTAGTCTCTCACTAGACGTCAGCCCCCATCTATGCTTGTCCTGGTAACCTCTCACTAGGTCCCGGCCCCATAGAGTGACACATGCGGAACCAACACACTAAACACATCTCCTAAAGGCACAGAGCCTTAACACAAACTTTACACAAATGACACCCAACTTTCAACAAATACATAGGCACTTAACCCAATAATCGAGACACATTATTTAATACAACAAATAATCATTATATTATAACCATGAAAACATTCTTTTAATAAAGCATTATTCACTACAAGTAATTATAATTAAGAATAAATAAAATCATCATCTCTATTGAACTAATTTCTATGAAACCTTAGTTTTAAGTTGCAACTTTAATTAATATTAAAATAACAAGATTCTAATTAACTGATTCACCTGGCAATATGCAAACTCAAAAATTAGTAGGCTATGGGCAAATGTTAGGGTTACAACACTTAAAATCATAATGAAAAAAAAGAGAGAAAAAAAAATTATCAGATGAGATTTATGCAGGTAAAATAAGGAAACACAAAAAATTATATGCTTGAAGGAATTCTATGGCCACAACAACCCATCAACCCTTTCATTTTCATATCTTCCTCATCATACTATGGAGGCTGACTAATCTCACTGCTCTACTTTCTAATAACTCTCTTCTATATGGATAGCCTATGTTTATGCTATATCTAACTTTTAAAATGAATTGTAACAATCATCATGAAAAAGGCAAAATTTGATGGGAAGTCATTTACATAACTAACACTATAGATTGCTCAAGATGATAACAACCATCAATAATTATTAACTTAGGCTAAGATCAAATTAAAATACATGCTTAACTTGAATATCTAAAATATTTACCTTAAAGTCTAAATAACGTACATGATTGAAAAATTACCAAGCTCTTCAAGAACATTATATAAACATGTGATATGATAATAAAAGTTTCCTATAAGAAGAATATTGTTCTACTCACTAATAATTCAATCTAGTCACTATCTATGTTAAATAAATACAGGGTTTGTACTAACAAAATTAACCTAACCTTGCAGCTGGTAGAGATAAGTTGCATCTGTGAATAAAATAAGTGGTCTTATCAAGGACATAAGTCTAATCATGATAAATATAAGGTTGATATAGTTCACTAGAGACTATAATTAGGTTATTCAAGCCATATGGGACTAAAGTGAATAAGGAATAAATTATTTAAATGATTATGGATTTATGTTCTTTGCTAAAACATAAAAGGTCTGGTTAAGAAAAGAGGAATATAAGTGGCTTCATCATTTCGTAGCTCTTCACATAAGGCAGAGGTCAATAGTTCAATTATTTTCAAGAAAGTTTATCCCTTTTTAGAATATGATTATTCTAAAACCCTAAATGTTCAATTATTCAAAAAAGTTTGTTCAAATAGAGAGTCAAATCCCTTTTTTTGTTTTTTGTAAATATTTAGAAGGCATATCTATTCTCTTTTCACATTATACACATGAGGAGGAGATAAATATAGTAGAACAATGTTGGAGTAAACAACATTTAATATTAATAATTAAACCTTATCTTTTAAAAGAAAAAAATCCATATAAGAAAGCCCGAGAGATATCACTAAATGAAATATAGTGCCTTTCCAAATTTATGTGTTGAACTATTACTTTATGGATTGGAAAGAAACATTCATCAAATAATTAAATAAAATAACTCAATTTCATTTCTGCCAAAAGAATAGAAAATAAAATCTATAAATTATATAATGTGCTTACCACGCTTCTCTATAAATGAAATATAGTACTAGAAATAACCCTAATAAAATAGTATATTTTATACCAGCTTTATAGTAAATAAAATGTAGTGTTGGAAATAACCCTTATAAAATATAAAATATTATACCGCACTTGTAAATAAAATAGAGTTATGTAAATTTAAAAAATAATATAAAATATTATTTTATAGCACTATATTAAACCCTAATAAAATATAATTATAAAACAACAATGGAAAGATAATAATTTAAATTTCATTGTGTAGAAAACATAAGTAAAAACTGGTGAAAAAATCTATAAAATACAATGCACTTACCATTCAATTAACTTCTATTCTTCAAATCTAAAATATTTTATCCACCTTGAAAAAATAAACTTCTACACTGGAATTTATAATGCACAGTACTCCTAATAAAATAATTCCTGAAAAGATAAAAAGCCCCTCCCTCCAAAAGGAATTTTCCTCTTTAATAAATAATGAAGATAGTGAAGTTATTTTTCCCACTCCCGTACAAAATAAATTTACAACCACCCCAACTAACTACCTAACTAACCCTTATTAAAAAAATAAAATATATGCAACCAACATAATTTAAACATACACACAATAAATAATTTTACATTGATTAAAAGTATTTTATTTAAAATCATAACAATATAATATAATAAATATTCAATTTTACATAAATAGGTAAAACCATTTACCCACACTCACTTACATAATATAATTAATAATATAATCAACTTTATAATATTCTATTTATTTACTATATTATTATTATTTCTTAATTATAATATTACACTATAAATTTATTTTATTATCAACTAGGATTATATATTTGTTTATCAATTTATTTTAATGCATAAGATAACCAAGGTATATTATTAGATAACTTTAACCAAAAGCTAAAATAATTACCTGACCACTAACCAGGGTTAAAAAGCAAAACTTCAAACAACACTAATTGACCACAAAACTTCAAGCAACCCTGACTGACCACCAATAGTACTTGATAATGTATCAAACTGGGTACTCATCCTCTTCGAGGATGATGGCTAGGGTAGGGGACCAAGTGCTATCTAAGGTCAACTACTTCCATTGGGTGCAAGGCATGCTCAAACTTGGCAATTCAGGTGGAGTCGATGGCCGGTACCTGTTCACTCAAACATACATGTTAGAGCACATGTACATAATAGCCAAAGCACTAGGGAAGGGACTCTAGCAATCGTATCTCATACCTATATGTCCCCCATGCATCCAATGGTATGATACCATCCTTTCCACCTGTCCTAACAACATACTACTGCATCACCTTATCTAAATAAATCTCTGCATAATAATAATAACATAACAATATGCATCATGCTCCAAAAGTACTAACAAAAGCTCTTGTTCCATCCTCATCATCAAATTCCTTAGCCAGACTACTTGGACATCGAAGGTGAGAATGGAGGGGCACTACATCCTCCCCCCCTAAAACTTCACTTACTCCTAGAAGTCACAAACTAGGGTGGAAACATAACACATTAGTACCAACATCAAAACTAATTCATTACATCAAAATAATATACACTAGTTTGCCTATGAAAATAATTCATCTCACAAGAACATATACTTATATAGTCCTCCATTTCAAGCATGACCTATCCTTTTAGCCTTCAATGTTACAATAATAACACAATCAAGACTTGCATTTCAAAAATGATTCCATAGTACATAAACCACTCAAAATCCATACATATTAGCATTGACACCCATCAGTTTCTTTTAGGACAAAGAAAAAATTGCACCCTTTTAATCCTAACTAGCAGAATTTCTCATATCAGAAACATATAAAGTATTCAATTTCAAATGCATTACCATATCATTTTCTTTTCCCTTAAATTACAATTCTTTTTCCAATATACTATTAAGCACTCAATACATCAGAATGCTACATTTCCATAAATCACAACATAATTATACCCACAAAGCACACTAAATATCCATCATTTGCAAACAAGACATTCCACTTTATTCATTTTACAACTCTAAATCCCATGACATATTCAACCAAGATCATGATCTTACACCTTTTAGAAGCATGGAACACAATTCATCATTTCATAAGTACTATATTCATGATTTGACATACATTCTTCACATACACACAAATTCACATCACTGGGAATCACATCACAAGGGTACACAAGGGTCCATCTGGACACCGGGAAGCAACATACTAATCCATGATACATAATCCATGAGCTAAGAGCTAATATCCATCTCACATAATCCATACCTCACACTCAGTGGCTTAATGGTGTTAGGCCACACACACATGGTGAGACCATCCAAACAAGACCACAATGACCTATCTCTTGTTGTATAAGGTGGTTAGCCTTCAAAAGATAGTCATCACACATAGGTGGGTAGTGGCTCCTAGTTGTGTAACAGCCTCACATACCCCCATCCTCAAGGTTCCCTACGTCTACTTCCTTGTATACACTCACGAAGTCTACCTCATACATCCTTGGAGAGGAATCACAATACGACACATGGTCGACATCGAAAACAATAAGGAAACACTAGTTTAGCCACTAAAGTCATAAAGAAAGATCAAATAAAAATTCAATTTCAACAATTAAAGAAACAAATGCACGCAATTTCAACACTAAATCAAATGTAACCATGAGGGCTATGTGCAAATAAGATCACAAGGTGCGGCTCAACAATCACAATCAAATATAAACAAAGTGTCGGCCTTCACAATCAATAGAAAATCATCAACAACCATAAAGAAAGTCCACAATCTTTGAAATTGCACTATACAACGTTGTGCGACTAGATACTAGCCACCAAACGAGGAAGGAGGGAACAATGTCAGGCTATAGCAGTAGCCCTCATGTGGTGCAGAGTGACCATGCCATCCACATGGCTTAGAGTGTACTCCTTGGCTACACCCTACATCACGTCGTCACGCGGCATGGACTAGCCAAGTGGCCCATGCACTCCTTGGCTGCCCACATGGGATGTGCACCTTGGCCACATCCTGCATAGTATCTCAACGTAGCATGGTCATACACTATCAAGAGAAGGCACGTACTAGTTATATGCTACATGGAAGTGTGTATGTGGCTCCACAGAAGTAGGCATGCACTGAACACACCCTGCATAGCGATACCTCGTGGAGAAGGCACACGTAGGTACTTGCCGTAGTTAGAGCTATACATGGCTAGGACATACCCATATGATAACTAAACAAAACACTATCAAAAGTAAACATGAGTATCCTTCTACAAGTGCATGAGGCCCCATTATACTTGTAATGTTGGAAAATGTCCCCTTGGGGGCTTTTCCCTCATAAGGTTTAGTTCCTATGTCTTTTGCATGCATTTAGGACATCTTAGTTCATATTTTGGCATCCCGATGGAATGAGACCTAGGTTTCATGGAAAAATGGACCTAGGAGGACCCCTTGACCTTAACCCTACCCAAAATAGGGGGGAGGACTTGGGCACCAGTGCCCTAGTCCTACCCTATTTTGGGTTAGGCCCAAAATTTAAGTGTCGGTTTATAACCGTTATTTGGTCCCTAAACCGACACGGTAAGTTTTGATTTTCAAAATCTTGGCGGGAATGTTTGTAGTTGCATATAAAATCATGCGTAGGCATTCATTTAGAAACTAGAGATAATGTTCATGTGATTTTGGCATCCTAAAGTGATTCAAGGCTTTCATAGTGTTGCAAGAGCAGACTTGTTTTGTTTATGTGTTTGTATTTGCAGATTTGAGAATTCATCTCCTCATGGAATGAAGATCATCTTCCTCCCATGAGGTCTTCAATACAAGGTGATATCATTGTGCTTTCTATAATTGTTTCATTTGGATTTGGCCTCTACCTCACAAGGGCACACTCTCTCTATCTAATAAAGGTGTTTGGAAGATGTAAGTGTCCTTCCAGGGCTTGACTGAGGCAAGCTCCTAAACACCACAACCCCCAAACCAAGTTTTCATGATTGCAGGTTATAGGTTGAGGAACTAGTTTGAGTGGAGTTGCAGAAGAGCATATTGGAGTGTCTGAAGTGCAGAAAAGGAAGAAAATCTACCCCCTAGACTAGGACGCCTACTCCCTAGTCCCTGAAGTTCCATGTCAAAAAAATCTCTGATACAAAAGATTCAGGTTGCAGATCTTGTTGCCAGATCCAGATAGAAAATAGGGCCTTGGACTTGGGCACCTACTCCTGTGTCCCTTACTTTTCTACCTTGGGTCCTCAAAAATAGGTACTTTGTGATTTGGTATTTTGCTTCCGTCTGTAGCAGCATTTTTCATAATTCATCAATTTACTTCTATTTTTGCATAATTAGGGTTTTAATGGTTAATTGAGCATAAGAGAGAGAAAATTAACAATTAAACACCCTAATCCAAGTTTTCCTACATCTCACAGTGACCCTAGGGTATGACAGTGCTCGTCACTTGACCCTGGGTCCTTGAATGTAAAGTGGAAAGGTAGATTTAAACACCAAAACACTAAAACATTAACAAATCTAATTTTCCACTAAACATTTTGGTGAACCCATGTTTTTAGACTTAAATTGCAACTTGTTGAGTGTTTTTTTTTAGATTTGTATTGATTTCATTCATTCATATAGTCTTTCATCTTATTGCATTGAAAAAAATTACAAAAAAAATGAAAATTTTGAAAAATTTTGAAAACCCTAGCTTACATTTTCATATAGCTCAATTCTTTCTAAATTTCCCTAATTCATGATTTTTGCATTAGATCTGATATCAACTATAGAAAAACACAAAAAATTCAATCATTTGCATTGCATTTTCATCATTAATTTGCTAGGCTTTTGTAAAAATTTTGTTTTTGCATAATTAGGGTTTTAATGGTTAATTGAACATAGGAGAGAGAAAATTAACAATTAAACACTCTAATCCAAGTTTTGCTACATGTCATAGTGACCCTAGGATATGATAGTGCTTGCCACTCGACCCCAGGTCCTTGAATGTAAAGTGGAAAGGCAAATTTAAACACCAAAACAATAAAACATTAAAAAATCCAATTTTCCGCTAAACAATGCTCATCACACAAGTAGGCTATCAAACACAATCTCATAGTGCACCTTCATGTGTTTATGCACATGGCATCGTTTCCTCAAGCCCATCTCGCTACCATTAGCAAAATAACATCATCACCAGCACTGTGTCGGAACATCAGTGGGTTGTGGCATCGTACCTATTGCATCATGTTGGAACATGTACAGATACAAAATCTATCTCGGCATGGGTAACAAACCTCCCTCCACATGATGGACCTCAAAATATACATGGAACACATGGTCTCACTTGGGTTGTCCATGCAGGTCCCTTTCACCCTAGACCTCGACCCCCAAGTGGTGACACATGTCATCACACTAGACCCCGACCCCCAACTGACAACTCATGTGGCATATCATACGTTTCGTGAAGATAAGGTAGATGATCATCCAAGAAATACCATCAATATGCTCAAGAACTATGTGGGTAAGTGCAAAAAGATGGGGGGCCAAAAAGTGGCCAAAATAATTTCAAAAAAATTTAAGGCATAACGCGAGCGCATTATAACGCGCTCGCGTTATGGCCAACTATAAATTAAAAAAAAAGCAAGTCAATTTTATTTCACTCCCATTTTCTCCTCTGCCCGCGGCCTCCAAACCCTCAAAAATGTGCTCGCGTTCTGCAAAATGCCAATCAACACAAAAATCTTGTCAATTCATCGCCAAAATGCCGCCGCGACATCGAGCACGCCAAAGAGGTGAGTTATCTTTGTTTTTTTGTTTGAATTTCTTTCTATATAGTTAGGTTTTTGTTGATTTTTGATGTATATTTCGTTAATTGTCAGGAAATGTTAATGCACCTCCTCCTCCTCCTCCTCCTCCTCCTCCTCAAAATCCACAAAATCCTGAGGAGGAAATACCTGCAGAACAACAACCTCCTCCATTCATTCCTTGACATGCCCCTGGAACACAAGATAATATAATAGGGCAAATTGAAAACAACAAAAAACAAATTGAAGATATAATTGCAAGGTTGAAAGATCCTTCCACTTCAACCTTGCATAGGTCCACGCTTGCCGAATCTCTTGAGTCTATGTTAACAAATGTAAATTCAATTAGCAAGCAAATAACTAGTTGGACCGATAAAAAGAGAGAGTTTAGAGATTACTATGCAGATAAATTATCATACCAAGATGTCAAAAAATTACAAATTACAAAAGTAGACTTGTGTTCAATTTTCACAAACCCACAAACAAATTAACCTCCACCCATTACATGCAAGAGGTTCCCTATCCATTGGTGCAATAACCAAGCGATAAGGGACAATTTCGGGCAGAGGTGGTGGATGGTTTTTGACCATCCTCCATGCAATAACAATGAGGTCCCGCAATACTTTTTGAGGAAACTCTACTCCGAGTTTGTCCTCAATAAAGTGCCAAACTATTTTGATATGCGGGACTTCCAGGGTAGAGGTGGGGGCTCAGCACAGGATAGACCAGGGGCACGTCTTGACCCACAGTGGGTAGTGAGACGAGTAATCAGTAGACCAGCCCACGAGCATGTTTCTATCCCTTCCATTGTGAAGGAGAGTGTTGAGGTCGATACACTGAGGTCGATTAGTGCCTTGACCCAGAGCATCATAGAGCATGCCGATCCTGCAACACAGAGTGGGTTGGGAGATAGTGCGAGGAGTAGGGTCCCACCGCATACTTGCCAGGCTTGCGGGTCAGCCTGTGGTTATGACCCCATGGACAGTCAGGACGCAGGTGTATAGGCTACATCTGCAGCTGAGCAGATGGTGATGACAGATACCCTCCTGAGTGAGACTTTCGGCCTTGATACTCAGGTAAATATTAGCAAGTTTATTGAATTTAATTTATTAAATTTTATTTTTGAAATACAAGATTAACTAATTTAAATTGATGATTTTAATGAAATTTCAGGGTCATAGCATCGATGCAGTTTTCAGTGGTTCTCCACCTACATTTTTCACTAGATCATCTATTGTCGAGGTATGTAACTAGTAAACAATTATAAATATTACATGTGAATAGCATCGTTATATGAATGGTATTCTAATTTCTGATTTTGGATGTTGAATAGGTTAACACTGTAGATTTCATGGCAACACCTGCCAGCGGTGGTGGACTTCAAAGCTTTACGGAGGTAATAAAATAAATAGTTTAATGAATGAATTGTACTTACTAAATTTTTGTATGTGATTTGTGTGTTTTATTGTGTGTACTTCCATGTTTAGATGAGCGTGTGTGTATGTTAGGAGCCATGATTTGCATCACTATTATAGTTTTCGTAATTGAATAATGTTGTTTTATTTCCAGATGATGCAGGCTGCGGATACACCTCCCCATGTTCATAGGGCAATGGAGCAGGGTGTGGCCTCTGCGATTCATAGCTCTATGGCATTGACAGGGGTATGAGGCAGATTAGTAAATTTCAATTTACATTCATTGTTATAGTTGTCTATTTTTAAAAAATCAAAAGATTATTGATTTGAAGTTTAATTTCTATCTGGATGGTTTCTATAGGACATGACATCACCAGGGCCTTTTCCTGCTACTGAGGCAAGTGAGCAGACAGATTATATGTTAGCGGTAAGTGATTATTTTGTTAAATGTTTCATTTTTTTATAACATGTAATTTCTATATATTAATATCTATACTTTTTTTTGTAACAGGTAAAGGTGCAGGAAGAACTAAATAGGAGGAGTAGCCCTCGGGTTCGTAGTTGACCACCCACATGCATGTCTCCATCCCCTAGAAGATCAAAGGCTGCTCGTGATTTATTCTCTTCACCAGCTAGAGGGGAATGACTTTTTATTGTGTTCCTCTGTTGTATGCCTATATGGCATTTGTGGACATATATTTTGTATTGTACATAGCTGACATTGTATGCCTATATGGCATTCTTGTAAGCCTATATGGGTATTTTGTATATATGTTATACTTATATCGACAGATATTGATGTATGCGTATATGGATATTTGGTTAATACAAATCTTTTTTATTGATGGCGTCCATACTTGCATTATAAATCCACTTTTGAATGGATATTTGTAGATGGATACTTCAAATATTTAAAGTCTGATTGTATTACATAGGATGTTTGCATTTTCTTTGATAGGCTTGATAGGCCATGGATTACATGATGGTGTTTGATGGAAAAGTATGGTACTAGAAGACTCTAGTTCATTCTTAATAGGCTTGTGATTGATAATATCTTTGCATGATTGCACTTGATCTTGGATCATGGGCATGTTGTTAGGATTTTGATTGCATTGTGATGTTTGATGGATAGGCATGGTGTAAGTGTAAGATACCCAACTAGTTCTACGAAAAATTTTCCTTACTTAAACACTTTTACTTGCTAACAATTCATCAACTACTTCAATAACATAAAGATATACATCAAGATAACTATTTGAATGAAACAACATTAGAGTTGGGTACTTGTCTTGTTACTTGATTCAATCAACTTGCAATGTCTTATTACATGGAAAATGCTTTCAATAGAATGAAGTACAACTCATTCAATGGAAATACAAGGACAAGCCTTAAAGCCTTGATGTTACAATGTCTTCCTTACTTGAGCAACATTTGAAGATTTGGAATGTTCAACTCATCACCTCACAAGGTAGGCGCATATTTGAAGGATTTCCAGGTTTTTCTGACTTGGGCACCAAGTTGAGGTGACCTCCTCCTGAAGTTGTGCCTTGTCAACATTAGGTGCCAATTAGAGTTATGGATGCTCTGGATTGTTTCCAAGAGTAGGCGGCAAAACATCATCATTATGAAAGTGTTTTAAATGCTAGGCGCCCAAATGAGCCGTCTGGAGTCTAGGCACTCCTTTCATGCATTCTGTGTTCTAGGCGCCAATTGAAAGGAGTGGAGAACAGGGCAAGCGCCTTCCAAACTAGGTGTTTCCTTGAGGTAACAAAGACTTAGAAAGTGCGCCTAAGGTGAGCGCCTTGAGTGAAAAGGTCTAACAAACATCTTTGAACCCCCTTTCAAGGTTAGGCGCATTCTGGAGGTGGAAACAAGTAGAAGGTGCGCCTTAGCTTCCTTTGTCAATTCTTGCAAGTCTTTGTTGATTAGGAAGGTGGAATGCTTCATTGTAGAATGAGCGCCTATCTTCTAATGTCCAAACTACTTCTTCTGGCTCACTCTGTGGCTAGGCGCCAGAGATAAACTGTTCACACAAGGGAGTGCGCCTAGACTCACTTGATGTTTTCTTACTACTTCAACCCCTAGAAGATGTTCCAAGGTGTTCCCTTTTACAAGCACCTGACCTCCCAAGTTCCTTCATGTGCTATTCCTTGAAGGTGCCAAAACTAAGCTCCAGTGCCATGGGATTGTGCCTAACATCTTTGAAGAGTTTCTAAGCCTTTTGCAAGTTGATATCCCAAACTCATCTTCTAGGTGCAACAGGAGCTTTCCAAAGGAGTTTCCAAGTTTTAGATGCCAAGCGAGGTCATGGGTGAATGGAACTGCGCCTTAGGAGATGACTGGATCCTAAGTGTCAGTCTGGAGTTACAGTGGAATTGATATGCGCCTCAACTAGCTTAGGCGCCCATTTGAAGTGATTCCTTTAACACTTCTCTGTCAATCTCAACTGCAAGGATGATCTCCTAATCCAATTTTGATCCTCTGGAGATGCAAATAGCTTTACATTTCACTAGGCGCCATCAATGATGATCATCAACCAAAGCGCATTTCAAAGGTGAGATAGGCAAGTGAGGCGCCAAACTAGTCCTTAAGACTTATCTCCTTCTATCAAGTCAATTTCAACTATGTGAGAGAGTTCTATTCTATTTGCACCTGGGCTAGGAATTCACCTAAGAGACATCACTTAGCTTTAAAACTTTCAATCTATAGCCATCTGGGCTAGGCGCTCCAATGGAGGATCCTTGAACTCATGCATTGGCGCCTTCTAGTTCTAGGCACCCATTTTGGATGATTCATCCTGATACTAGCGCCCAAAATAACTAGACTCTCTTCATCATCCAATTCACTTAGAAGACTCAAGTTGGAGACTTAGTTGTCTATCCATGTTCTCCAGAAGATTCATTGTACCTCTATGCACTATCTCCTTCAAGGCGCTCCTTAAAAACATTGGAAGTGCTCAGGACTTACCTTAGTCCAAAGTGCCACAATCCATTCCTTAAAGCACAAAGAATTCTCAAAGGCGCCCCTATTTACCTCTAAGCACTCAAATATCATTTAGATTCAAGGCGCACATTTAGCTCCAAAACGCAAATTTCCATCATTAACCCATCAAGGTGCATCATCTTCCCTTTGTATCCCCTTCAAGGCACAGACATTCACTTCTTCACACTCAAACTCACTCTCTGGCGCCAAAATAGGTGTATAACTTCAAATAAGGCGCTAATCTTAGGTTTCTAAGTACTTAGTTTGATCTTAAGGCTATCCTTCCTCTAAGCACTCTCTTCAACTCCCTCACTGAAGGCCCTCTGTAAGTTTGGGCGCATTTCATCCCAAGGCGCTTCAACATCATCCAAGGTGCAAATTCACTCTCCAAGACAAGGTGCAAAAAACCCTATCCTAAGGCGCTCAAATCTTGCTTCTAGACCTAGGCGCACAAACATGAGATTAAGGATCATTCTGGCCACCATCACTTCCCTAAAGGCACAAAATTGGTGTAGATACATTCCATTTATTAAGGATCATTCTGGCGCCCAAATCTTGTCAAAGCAAAGGATCAATAGGTTCTCTCTAAGGCGCACTCCAGGGTTTGATCTTGCAAGACTTCTCACGTCAAAATTTTGACCAAGACACTCAAGGCACTAGTCTTTATCATCTAACCCTACAGTGCACTTACTCATTATGATATACTCCTCAACTTTGTATTCAACCTTGCCCAAGGCGCATATTCACTATAAGGCATTCTCACTTTGTCAAGGCTCAGAGGGCTTCAACTTGCTAAAGGGTAGAGGTCTAGGCGCATATCTAACTTGAAGCTCAAGGTGCTCCAACCCTCTTGCTCTAGAATTCCTTCTAGGCACTAAGTGACTTCTCCAATTCCTTGAAAACATTTGAAGTGTTTTACCTTCTCAAGGTGCTCCTTCGAACTTGACTCCAAGGTGTTATAATCTCAAAGGTGCTGACATCATCTCAACCAAAGGCGCTCAATGATTCATCCCATATCTAGGTGCTAAAACACTTAATCAACCAAGTCATTCAAGGCGCCATTCAGTAAACTCATCTTCCATGATATTCCTATCAAGGTGCATATCACTTCTCTCATGGGCTTTAGGTGCTCAGTTGAGTGTTTCAATACTACTTAGGTGCCAAATTCATTTTAATGCACCAAACACAAAGAGCTTTCAAACACTGGGCGCTCACAAAGAGTCTTCCAACCTTGGGCACTAAATTAGGTCTTCGTAACTATCCAAGGCGCATATCTTCGTTTGAACAACTTATGGTGCCAAGACAACTTCTCATTAGGGTGCTCAAAACACTTGTGTTTACATTTGAAGTGCTTTACCTTCTTAAGGTGCTCCAGACTAACCTGACTCCAAGGCGCTCCATCATCATCCTTAAGGTGCTAAAAACATCATCTCCACTCTAGGAAAAAACATCATCCAACTCCTTAAGGCACTTCACTGTCAAAGTCTGAAGGCGCTCTACCTAGACCTTTCCCCTAGGTGCTAGAACTCCTAAGCGCTCACCAGATAACTCTCTTCTTCAAGGCGCAAATCTTCCTATACTATGATTGCCTCTTAAACGCCGATTAACGTGATGTGAGGGTGCAAAGGCTACTCCAATCCTCAGTGAGCGCCTAGTTTAAACAAGGAGAAATAAAGCATTCAAAACTATCCAAACGATCATCCCCTTCCTAATGTCTTCACTGCTCTGAAAAACCTTGGCCAAAATGACACATAACAACTCCTATGAGCGCCCTTATGCCCTAGGATCATCTAGTTTGTGCGTCTTGTAATGAGGAGTTCATGTAAGTTTGGAATGAGCGCCTTGAATAAGTGTAAACTAGCCTAGACAAGGGTATGTGCGCCTTGAGCGCCTTGAGCATTCCAGAGATAACTGTGCGCCTAGAACAATATGAGCGCTCATGATGATGATTAACGCCCTGATGAGACTATGAGCGCCTTGTTCAGGAGATACCTTGTTTGATCATAAAATGCGCCTTGAGTCTTGAAGGTTTTGAGTGCCTAGGTGATTTGGATGTTGGGATGTTGGTATGCACCCAAGATTGAGGTAAGTGATGGAGAGAGCAATGAGATGGAATGTCTTGTAGAGATTGGTGCCCAGAGACCCATTTTTGTGCCTTTGATGATGACCATTTTTGCATAAGAGTTTAGCACCTTAGAGTTGTAAACTTTCTCTTTGGGTGCCCCTGAGTGAATGTTGGCGCCTTAGACAACTAAATACGCCTTTGATGGAGTGGAGCCCAGAAGGGGAGTAGGAGGAAACCCAATCTTCAAGATTCATCAAGCTTCAAAGTTTAGGTCAGAGGTTATCCACTTTATCCAAGGAAGGTGTTATCATCTACACTCCAAGAAGGTAATGTCAAAGGCCATCATGAAGGATCACTTCATCAACTTCAAGTCCTTCAAGTTCAAGTCCTTTCACCTAGAAAGTCCAAGAGAGATTTCTACTCCGATTCATGAAGTAAGCTTATATCATCCTTATCTACTTTGCAAGAAGAAGAAACATTACAAAGTCAATCAAATGAGTTACAAGTACCATACATCCAATTGCAAGGAGTGAACCACCTTAAGGAAAAATAGTTCTCTTGAAGTTACTTAAAATGTCAAAAGGTTTAGCGCCTCCAAGTAAGGTCAGAGGTGAGGTTAGAGGTGAAATGCGCCTTTGGACCATTCTAGCGCCTTGGATGAAGAACCTATATCTTGAGCCCAAGAGGTAAAATTTGCGCCTTAGTGGATTTGGAGAGTTACAGAGATTAGAGAAAAGCGCCTTGAAGATAGAGTTGTTCAAGGCGCATGTGTGATTTGGTCAAAAACAGGTGCCTAGAGTGAATAGGCTTTCATCCTGACTTAATACACTGCCTCCTTCTGACGATTTTTGGGGCAGCAGAAAACCTTTCACCACGGGCAAATGCCTCAGAGCTATAGAAAATCGAGAGAGGTTATTGTAGAAGCACTCTACGTGATCCCGTTGCCTCAGACGGAATGTTTTTAAGTGACACGATTTTTGAGTAACATCTCGTCAAAGATTGCTGCCTTTTTGCACTTTGGACTCTTCAGGGATATCGTCGGTACAATGTAGCTCCGACTGTTTCAACATGTTTGGGTGAAAAATAGGACCATGCCTAGCATAAATGTACCCATTCAGACTCGTTGGAACAGTCAGTTTGGTCGCATCAAGAGCAGGACGAAAGTTACACCCCTTTGCAACTTTACACTGCCTCCTTCTGACAATTTTTGGGGCAACAGAAAACCTGACACCATGGGCAAATGCCTCAGAGCTATAAAAAACTGAGAGAGGTTATTGTAGAGGCACTCTACGTGATCCCATTGCTTCAGACAGAATGTTTCTAAGTGACACAATTTTTGAGTAACATCTCATCAAAGATTGCTGCCTTTTTGCACTTTGGACTCTTCAGGGATATCGTCGATACAATGTAGCTCTGACTGTTTCGACATGTTTGGGTGAGAAATAGGACCATGCCTAGCATAAATGTACCCATTCGGACGCGTTGGAATAGTCAGTTTGGTTGCATCAGGAGCAGGATGAAAGTTACACCCCTTTGCAACTTTACACTGCCTCCTTCTGACGATTTTTGGGGCAACAGAAAACCTTTCACCACGGGCAAATGCCTAAGAGCTATAAAAAACTAAGAGAGGTTATTGTAGAGGCACTCTACATGATCCCGTTGTCTCAGACGGAATGTTTCTAAGTGACACAGTTTTTGAGTAACATCTCGTCAAAGATTGCTGCCTTTTTGCACTTTGGACTCTTCAGGGATATCGTCGGTACAATGTAGCTCCGACTGTTTCGACATGTTTGGGTGAGAAATAGGACCATACCTAGCATAAATGTACCCATTCAGATGCGTTGGAATAGTCAGTTTGGTCGCATCAGGAGCAGGACGAAAGTTACACCCCTTTGCAACTTTACACTGCCTCCTTCTGATGATTTTTGGGGCAACAGAAAACCTTTCACCACGGGCAAATGCCTCAGAGCTATAAAAAACTGAGAGAGGTTATTGTAGAGGCACTCTACGTGATCCCGTTGCCTTAGACAGAATGTTTCTAAGTGACACAATTTTTGAGTAACATCTCGTCAAAGATTGCTGCCTTTTTGCACTTTGGACTCTTCAGGGATATCATCGGTACAATGTAGCTCCGACTGTTTCGACATGTTTGGGTGAAAAATAGGACCATGCCTAGCATAAATGTACCCATTCGGACGTGTTGGAACAGTCAGTTTGGTCACATCAGGAGCAGGACGAAAGTTACACCCCTTTGCAACTTTACACTGCCTCCTTCTGACAATTTTTGGGGCAACAGAAAACCTGACACCACGGGCAAATGCCTCAGAGCTATAAAAAACTGAGAGAGGTTATTGTAGAGGCACTCTACGTGATCCTGTTGCCTTAGACGGAATGTTTCTAAGTGACACAATTTTTGAGTAACATCTCCTCAAAGATTGCTGCCTTTTTGCACTTTGGACTCTTCAGGGATATCGTCGGTACAATGTAGCTCCGACTGTTTTGACATGTTTGGGTGAGAAATAGGACCATGCCTAGCATAAATGTACCCATTCGGACGCGTTGGAACAGTCAGTTTGGTCGCATCAGGAGTAGGATGAAAGTTACACCCCTTTGCAACTTTACACTGCCTCCTTCTGACGATTTTTGGGGCAACAGAAAACCTTTCACCATGGGCAAATGCCTAAGAGCTATAAAAAACTGAGAGAGGTTATTGTAGAGGCACTCTATGTGATCCCATTGTCTCAGATGGAATGTTTCTAAGTGACACGGTTTTCGAGTAACATCTCGTCAAAGATTGCTGCCTTTTTGCACTTTGGATTCTTCAGGGATATCGTCGGTACAATGTAGCTCCGACTGTTTCGACATGTTTGGGTGAGAAATAGGACCGTGCCTAGCATAAATGTACCCATTCAGACGCGTTGGAATAGTCAGTTTGGTCGCATCACGAGCAGGACACCAAAAATGCAAAAGTTGCTTTGTGCAACTTGACAACATTGACACTTTTTTGCAACATGACTCAAAGACTCAAACTGACCCCAAATGACTCAAAGTGACTTAAAATCACCTTGATTATAGAGGTCGAGGTGCTCCTTATCATTCATTCATTATGAGCGCCTTGGGAGAATGGTATATAGGTCATCATCATGATTGGGCGCCCTAGATCCAGAGTGTTGGAGAGATCATCAAATGGTGTCTAGTAGGGTGAGTTATGAGTTTGGTTGCATCAGGAGCAGGACACCAAAAATACATAACATGATGATGTAAAAATGTGTACATATGTGTAAAAATGCAAGAGGAAATAAAAAAAGACAAACCTTACAAATTAATGTGCATACTTACAACTCAATGTAACATAACTTTACAAAATCAATGTGAATACTTACAAATTAATCCAATGAACCATCTGGATCTGCTCTACTCTTTATTGTGTCAAGTATTGCTTCATGGTTAGACTCACGCACCTTCCACAATATTTTGTTCAAAGGTCTACCCCGATACTTTATCAAATGAACATTGGATGCCACGACAAGGTTCGAGTAATGAAGAATCTTTCAATGCATGTCAAAGTCCTGAAATAGCCAAATATTAACACTCTTATGTGGGTACCTTCTAAGCCATGTTCCAGTAATAACCACTGATCCTGTAGGGTATTCGATGTTTTCTCCATCTGTAACAGGGGCCTCCAATTTCTTTTTGGCCTCAACACAATGACATAAGTAATAATCTGTTCCCTCTTCATTATCTTCATCTGCAATAACTGCATATACGTGTCCTACATTGATATGTGTAGCAAATTAGATGAAATTAGTCAACATTACAAAAACACTACAAAGTAAGATGACATTACCTGGTTGAACTACATGAAATTAGATGCATATATGTGCCTTATATTACCTAGTTGAACTAAATCTGATATATGGTCAAAGTCAACTGACGATTCCATCTGTGTTAGTTCCAGTGCCGTCGGGGGTCGATACGTGTCAAGTGGGCTAAGATAACTTAACTGCCATTCGTCAACCCACTCCTTTGACTCGCACTCATCCCAGACTTGAATTGTACAGGAAGAACAAAAGCATGACATCTTTCGTGTATGGATACTCCATGAACCTGCAATTGAGCTTCTGAAAGAGTGCATCTCATTTGATCCTGTCAGTGTACAACAATCCTCATATGGTGCAATGTTAGTATCATCTATCAACCAAAAAAATCTATGAACTAAAGACTTACCTTCATTACCTGGACCCATGGAAGCATTACACCACTTGACAATCGATTTTGCATCTGTCAACTTTGCATTGTCTTTATACTTTAACTCTTCTCATGCTATGGCTCTTTTGATACATGCTCCTGCACCATCATGCTCCCCCTTTCCATGCCCGGCCTCACAAAAGTTCCACATATGTTGAATACCTGTAAAATTATGCCTCCTACTCAGCCAATAGAAATTCTGCGAGTTCTTGAATTGTGATGCACAATTATCTGACCATATGATATGCTGACTGAACGATATGCCCCTTCTGGCCAAATCATTGTAGAACACCTGAAAGCAACCTTGCACGAACTCCGTAGAATGCATGCGATCATCACTAATATAGAAATGATACTCCCTTATGATCTTTCTGTCATCCTCTGTACTATCATTCGCATGAATGAATGCGATGTGCACAAATATAGAAACCTGTGTGGAGTTGTAATATTGTGATTGCACCTCACGCTGTGGCTGTAGACTGTAGTTCTCTGTAAAGTCGACGACTGAAACAATGCTACCAACTAGAAATGTGTCCTTGCATAACTTGAATTGCAAGTCCAACCATCGAGCTCTATGGGCATGTCTTGCATACTCATACACTATGCTGTCACAAAATATAGGCATAAACTGATACACTGGAATCTTTTCAATAACTAATTCACACCTCTTTGCTTCTTTACCATCTTTTGTATTGTATGCCACTGTTTTATACTTGTCAAACTCTACTAGTTCATTTCCAACCGCATGTGTTATTTCCATATGTTCACATATTGGCAAATGTTGCAAGCCACCGCAACGATGACATGTGCCATCCAAGCATAATTTCTTGTAGAATATTTGACCTTCCTCTCTTTCACATAAAATTCTTGATATGAAGTCTCTTGAAGATGTTGGTGGGGCACATATGGCACAACCCTGCAAATCATTGTTAGTATGCATATCTAAACATATAGACCTATAAGCATCAAAATGGTTAGAAAATTCAATATGTAATCTACAACAACAAGTAGTGCGTGTGTGATTTATCTTAACATAGAAAGGTTTTAGCATTTCAAAATATCTTTGACAAATTTTAATTTGAGGATACTTCTCTAGAAATTTACCATAAAACTGTGTTTGAGTCTCATCCAAAAAATGCTTTGGATGTGGCTCGCGGTTCTAACTACCAATTCTCCTTCTTACCACATCCCTTTGATTCAGAGATACCCTTGTGTAATTCTTCCAAAAGTCTTCAATTAGTGATCTCAATGCTTCAACAATTGGTTTATCTTTTCGTGGTAGTCTCCCCGAGAACGCCCATAATTCATTGGCATTAGTGTCCTCAATTCTTTGGTGTCTTCCAACGGCTCTTGATAAAGTTTTCCTATTAATTCTCAATTCTTGACTTGTCTTTCTAATGAGACGAGCTTTCCTCGTTTGACTACTTACTATAGTCGATGTAATCACACGCCGTGTTACATTACTATCTTTTGTGCGTGAGGTGTTACCCACACTCTCATACGCACTCATTAGATTCTTGACAATAGATTTTTCACTTGAAGCCTCTGATGTTCTCAACCCAAGAATCTTCATGATAGACCTATACTTTATACTTCACATCATTTCAACGAATAGTTGACATCTTGCAGTCTCATTTAACTTTTCAAAGAACAATCTCCAAATCTTATTAGCATATCTTCTACAAGTGCGTTTTGGAATCTTACCTTCCATTGGCTGCAAAATATTCTCATCAATATCAATCAAATACTTTGGCTTTCTATGCAAAATTCTAGGTGGTGTCAAGTTAGGTAAATTCATCTCAACATTAGGAATTTCATCAATATTTAAATGAGATGGGTTAGATGGCATACTTTCGATCGAAGATGGAATAGATGACATACCTTGAGGTTGAGGTGGGAACGATGGCGTACCTCCTTCATCACATGTGAGTGTGTTGGGTGAATATTTTGTCGTTAACTCACTAACGGCAAAATAGGTATATCAACCACAGCTATGATGAGACAAAGTCTCTCCTCTCAGCAAGGGGAGGTTCCCTCTAATTACTTAACTTTTGTAAATCAAACACTTATCAAATTTATGTACACTAAAAACTATGTTTGGGGTGGTTCCATCTCATCTCATTCTCTTTTTTCAGAATAGATGTTTATATTTCAAACTCTCAATATAAAACTTATAAATTATCACAATATCACAGAAACACAAAGTTTTCTGTTACCTCACTCACTGCTTGTAACCAGAACTTTTTTGAAGCAAAATGCAGCCCAAAGTCTTCACTCTTCTTCAATATGATAAAAACAATTCAAATATAACAACTTGCAGCACAAAGTCCCCAAACTGTTGTATTTTCACAAACATGAACATATAACCCACAACCGATTTGATAACACAAAGTTTATCAGAATCAAATCTAGAGCGCTCTTCAATCACTTGAAACAAACTCCACCTTTCAATTATTATCAATTAAGATTATGATAGCAAGACATAAGAACAAAACTATCACAACGCAAATGATCCCAAGACAAAGATTGGAATTGAACTTGCTTTCTTGTATTGATGAATATTTGAATATTGATTTTCACAATAAGCACAAAGTCTTGATTTGCTTTTCAATTCGCCAGAGTTTTCTTGCAATAGATAAAAGATAATATTTACAAAAGAGGTCCCCTTTATTTATAGGGAAAGACCTTGAGAAAATCTAGGAAATCTACAACTACTTTGACTTATTCAAAAATAGGAGTCCTTATTGACTTGGGACTTCCTATTTTTTACATGTAATTGCATATCAAAAATGTACATGTAAAAATGTCCGAAACTGTTTTGAAAGTACATATGGAAAACAGAAAATAAACTAAGGGAAAAAACTAGCTGCTTCAACTTGTGTCACCACCCTTTCTCACGTGGTCATCATACATAGTGAAGGTCGCCTGCATTTCAATGCTATCTGGTTTGAATGTGTTTTTGAAGATCATCCTGGCCCTCACTATGGCATCCCTTACTGTAGTGATTGACTTGGCATGATTGGTTAACCTGGTTTTCAAATTGTCCAAGGTTAACTGGTTGTCTAATATGTTGTCCACAGAAGTTATTGAAAATACCTTGTCTTCAAATTCCTGCTGAAACATGTCCTCAAATTCCTTAACCATTTCTTCTGCAGAAAGAAACTGGTTATCCTGTGATACCAATTTACAGGGCAACTCCTCCAGCTTATGCAAAATGTTAACATCATTTTCTTCACTGGTTTCCTTGGCAGCTTCGAGATCCTTGATCAAATTTCTTAACACATTGCTCCTGTACATTAGAGCTTCCTTTGTCTCTATATATGAATCCCTGTTGGAAATGGCGCCAATGGATATTAAAGTGCTCATTTTCAGCTTCCTCATTTCCACCCACTTATCATGAGTATCCTCTGTGTGCTCAATATCATGAGAGATGGCATCAATGAGATCGTTGAGTTCTGCTCTTACTTTCCTCATCTTATCCGTTTTCTCAAATACCTCCTTGAGCAAAGAGATTCCCTGAGCTCGCATCCTGTCTAAGTACTCTTCAAGTACTTTTCCTCTGAGGTGAGTCTTTTCCGCTTTCAGGATGACGGGGTCTTCTACAGACACGGCCTCTGGAGTAACTGCTTCTGAATTCAACGTGATCTTTCTTACCACTGCAGTCAGCTGTTCTGCTTTTGCCTTGTAGTAGTCTTTCATTTCTTTTTCCCTGTCGAATTTCTGGATCAGGATGTCCATGGCTGACTGCATATCATTTTTAGCGCTTTCATGGGTGATTTTGCCCAATTCAACCCTAGAAATAGAATAGTCATTCATGTCAAAAATTTTGACAGTTGCATCCTGTGGGGGTTTTGCTATCTCCAAAACCTTCTGCCCCTTTTCTTCAAGTACTCTTGAAAGGATCTTTGGTTTCTTCGGAGCCTTAGGTTTTGCAGGTGTTAGCTTAGTGAAATCAAAATCATCTGGAGAGATGACTTGCTTTTTCCTCTTTGGCGTGTAAGCTGACAACCAAGGTGGCAGCAGAGAAGTATTCACATTGGAGTCCATTCCTGCCACCGGTGTTACTGGGACTGTACTTGTGCTGGTGGTAGAAACAATAGGCGGGGTGTTGGTAAAAACCGGACCTGTTACATTGGCACTTGAAACTTGCTCAGTATTCATCACAAAATGATCAAACATAGAAGTATCTCCTATATCAAATGATGAAGAAGACAAACTAGGAATGGAATCAGAAGAATGGAGAAAATTTTCAAAAGTGCCCTGGGGATTATCAAAGATTATCTTAGGAGGAGAGGGGAATTCAGAGGAAGGAATGATAATGGGGGAAGCAGGCACAGGGGGTGCAACAGGTGTATTGTCTTGTGGAGACAAAGCCTCTTTATCTTGTTCCTCTGACCCCTTGTCTCTGACATCCATCTCTTCTGTAGCTGGCTCTTCAATTGTTGGATCCTCTGCCACTGGCTCCTCAATTTCCATATCTTTCGCTTCAGGTTCCTTCTCAACAACCTTTGCTTTCTTTGTCACAAATCTGATTTTAGGTTTATGTGTTTTAGAGGATGATGGAGCATCACTCTTATTCTTCGTTCTATTTTCAACCTTCTTACCAGTTTGCTCTTGAATTTCAGTTTCTGAACCAGTGAGGAATTCCTTCAGCGTAATTCCTTTATCTTCCAGCCACTTATTGGTGTTGGCCAATATGGGTTCAAATCTCTTCCTTAGGGAAGTCAGCTCCTTTTGGGACCATTGGATTGGCGGTAGAAGAGTACCAGCTATTTGTTCTACTTCATACTTGGCATCAACCAATTCTCCATCATCCACAAGGTCCTCTGGGATATCAGCAAGTCCTAGGTATTCAATTTGCTCTAAAGACAGCCTGCTATAGTCCAGTTTCCTGATGTCTTCCTCTGTTCTCAAATCTATCCAGACATCTTCCACCATGGGTTCATGGAATTGTGTTTTCCTCTTGATTTTATCCTTTACACCCCGGTAATCAAACTTTGGTCTCCTCTTGAATTGCTTCATGGTGACCAGCTGCATCTCCGTTTCCATAGCTCTTGCCTTTGCGGCAGTCAATACTGAGTATCTGCCGATTTCTACAGGAAATCTGAAGCCAGGCTTCTTGAGTTCCATCTATTTGTTATGCACGACAATCATTTGCCTGCACAACTCCATCAAGACCAATCTATCTGAAGGAAACCTTGGAAGCATATAAGGGTAACCTTGGAAAAAGCCAACCCTCAAGTAGGAGAAAGATGGAAATTGCAAAAACATACAACCAAAACCATTAACCACTGTCCATGCCTCATCTGAGATTCTTCTCTGCTCCAGTTGGGGATTGAAAAGACACAAGAATACAGCAAAGAATGCATCATTCACTCTCCTGAAATGGTGAATTGAGCCTTTCAATGTTAGCTGAGAATAGTACTGGTATACTGGGACTACTCTTCTATCCCCTTCTGACGACAATCCTGGAAAAATCCTCATGGAGGCTGCAATGTATACCAGATAGGAAGTCATGAAGAACTTGGAGGTAGTGGATACCTTCGTCAACTGATCATGCAAAGCGTTACTAATTTGCTCTCCACAGAAAATAACCTGCTTGCCTTGGAGTATGACCTTAATGAAGGGATACATCCATTCCTGAAATTGTGAAGAGGAAGACAAACCTCTTATCCTGCTGAGGAGGGTAATCAAGTCACCAACTTCTTCCACGAAATCACTTCGAGGGAAGCTGCGTGGCCATCTAGACAAACTTGACCTCGCAATCTTCAACCATTTGTTGTTGATTACTTTCTTCGCCTTCTCTGGATTCTTATCATATTCCTTTTGAGCTTCGGTGAAATCAAGCTTCAACACCTCTGTTGCAGGAGGACACATGAACACCTTGTCAATAAACTCAGGGTCCAACCTGATTATTACATTACCACTGGCGTCCACCACAGCTCTGATATCTTTGTTGTAGAAATGGGCGCACTGAAGAACAAATTCTGTATTGTGAGCCGCCACTGGGAAGGAGGATACCAGATGAATATTACTTTCCACTATTTTCCTCATCATAGCACTGGGGTTGCTCGACTTGGTTCTCTCTACAAACTCAGCCATATCAACATGGCCAATCTCTGTATCTCTAATATCTTCAACATTAGAGTGGACTGAGGTGATTGGGAAAACACCTTGATATTTATACTTCATTGCTTTAGCCTTCTTCGGAGACAAATCAGTCATTTGGACGACCTTTCACTAAGAAGAAATTTGACGTCGAAAGGAGCTCCGTAGAAGAAACTGCAACAGAAATCATGATCATGCAATCAGGGAAAATATGGGCAATCTGGGAAAATTGCATGTTGACGATCACGACTATAGGAGTGCGCTTGAAAAAGGGCTATAGTGCGAGCTGGCCAAGAATCAGAGGAGAAGCGGGCTCGGGAAAATGAAATTGGAAATTTTCCAGTGTTAGGAAAATTTGAGATATTTTTTTTTTTTGCACGGGCGGCAAAATTTGCCGCCCTTGCATGTGAGGGGTTTGATATTGTGCATCGGCGGCGAATTTCACCGCCCGTGCAGTTTGAGAGAACCGTGAGATGGTTGGAGCGGCAAAATTTGCCGTCGATGCAGGAAATAGGCAAACTGAGGTTCGTTTGGTAAGAGCGGCAATTTTCGCCGACACTGCATTTGACAACTAGCAACTTCATTTCTTTTCGATGGTCCGTCGGCGATTTTTGCCGACACCGCATGGGGGTTCCATATATGTACGAGCGGTGAATTTCACCGACATTACATGGCAAGGTAAAGTGAAGTCCGGGGCGGTGAAAAACGTCGACGTTGCGTTCGACAACATCTGCAAGTTTTAAGCGCAGGGAACAGGATGTCCGCCGATTCAACACTCAGAGCTAACCAAAATCGTAAACGCGGCAAAATTTGCCTATGTTGTATGGGAGGAATGCAATGTGGGTTTGGGAAATCTAGGGCACGCAGTCCTTAGGGTTTTCGGGGTAGAAGTTAGGGCACGCAGGTGGACAAAGATAATGACAACACAACACGAAAACACCAGACCCTAAACAAACACGAAACGTATAAAAAACCAACTAAAAACCAATCATCAAACGCAAAAACCTATGATAAACTTGAAGGAAAAGTTGAACGACGAGTGGCAAGAAGAGACTTACCTGTGCTTGTAGTGGAAACCCTAAGGATAGATCCGTCGGTGAATCGGCGAACGGTGAGATCAAACAAGCGTCGAGCGAGTCGCACAAAAGACTTGTGGATAAGGAATGACGAATGGAAGGAAGAAAAAGCTTTTTAAAGGTTGAAACTGGAGTTGAAGCGCCTGGCACGAGTGGCCATTAATGGCACTCGACGGTAGAATCCTGAAGATCTCGTTCGGGCGGCAAATTCGGCCGCTACGACATCGCCGTTGACCAATATGTGAAGTCGGCGAAAAAGGCCGCCGATGCATGTGATGCAGTTTTGACGGACATATGCGATAGCGGTGATTTTACCCGCTTCTGCACTTTGGACTCAAATCGATGTAATAGCGGCAAATTTAGCCGACATTACATCAAAACAAACAATAAACAAACCTAAGGGATATGTAAGAGCGGCAATTTTCGCCGCTCTTGCATATCAAGAGTCAAAAATTCACGAACTTAAAAACGACTAAAGTTAACATCCTAACCAATTTACGACTTGAACTTTCCTCGTCTTCATTGAGAAATTAATTCAAGGAAGCGTCGTAAAAATGTCAAATGACCTCGCACGAGAACAAGAACATCTTTTCTCGATTTGCGATCTTAGAATGTAGTTTCACGAAACGGACAAGTTTCGTGGGGTTGTCTACAAAAACGACCGTAGCTGATTTTGAGAACAACAGAGTGATGATGTACTCTCAACTTGAGATGTGGTAGATGGTGTCCCTACATGTTGTCTTGTGGTAAAGGATGTGTCTCCAACTATGGTATTCAAATCTCTCGTACCACGAAGTTTTTGCATTCGTTCTCTTTGTGCCGCCAATACCATATCTCTTTGTGATGGTTGTGGTTCCCCTTCACTTGGGATGTCTTCATTTATCATGTCCAATTTCCTCTTCTCACGAAGTTCCCTCATAGCCATTGCTTTCTTTGCATTCTTAGCTTCTATCTCTTCCTGTGTTGGTTTAATTCTTGATCATTTCCTCAGCATGACAGAGAATTTGTCTGTAGCATGATAAAGAGACCAATATTAGTTCCTAAGAAATGAATACATGATAATAGTGGGATTGTATTTTTTTTATGTTGTAAGGATTTATTCTTGTATAGTTTGACATCATGGTATGAGCTAAGGTTTGTTTATTACACATAATTATTAAAGAGCCCAAGTGTAGAAAATATACATGGCATCATGTGAGATTGTAGGTTGCTTTCTCGATTGGGAATGTGTCTATTTTAAACATGTATGATAAAGCATGATAAAGTAATTCAATCCGAAATAAGGAAAATGTAAAGAACATGCATGTAAAGACTTGACATACCTAAAAAACAAAGATTTGAATGGAGAGAGTACCCAATTATGTAGTGTTTTTATCTTCTTGCATCAAACTCCTCAACAATTTGAGTTTTTCACCACTTGCTTCCTTTTCAATGTTAAATTCTTAAAATTGAGTCACAATTAACATTGCAATACTACAAAAATTGAAACTTGAATAGATATATATCAAACTTGGTTTGAAAACTATGTTATTTCCTCCTTCTCAAGTTGGCAAAGTAGAAAAGGTGGTGGAAAGATCATGCAAAGGTGGTACAATGTGTCAAATGTGCATGTGAACTTCCCAATAGCATGAAAGCACTTCTTTTTTGTCGGAGCACGAGCAGAATTAGTAAGAAAACAGAGCATGTGGGCCAAGATCATGGGGGTAACCACTTTTTTACCATTTCAGTAGAAAGACAAAACGCGAGCGCGTTATAACGCGCTCGCGTTTTGTCCTGCTATAGATCCCTAAACCCTCAACTCTAATCCCTTGACCCTCAACCCTTAATGTCAAATCCTAATCCCTCAACCCTCGGCGTCAAATCCTAATCCCTCAATGTCAAATCCTAATCCATCAACCCTCCAACCCTATCCCTAATCCTTACAACCCTCAACCCTTAAATCTGATCCATCAACCCTCAACATCAAACCCTAATCCCTCAACCCTAATCTGTCATCCGTCATCCCTCAACTCTAATCCCTCATTCCTAAACCCTAAATGCTATCCCTATTCCTAGACCCTCAACAGGCTCGATACTATACCTTAAACCCTAATCCCTCTACCATCGACACTCTTATTTAACCCTAATCCCTTGACCATTAACCCTATCCCTCAACCTCAACCCTCAACCCTCAACTCTCAACATTAAACCCTAATTCATCAACCCTAAACCCTAATCCCTCAAACCTAAACCCTATCCCTAAACCATCAACCCTCAACACTATACCTTAAACCCTAATCCCTCAACCCTAACCCTAAACCTTGTCCCTAAACCCTAATCCCTCAACCCTCAACCCTAATCTGTCATCCGTCATCCCTCAACTCTAATCCCTCATTCCTAAACCCTAAACGCTATCCCTATTCCTAGAACCTCAACAGGCTCGATACTATACTTTAAACCCTAATCCCTCTACCATCGACACTCTTATTTAACCCTAATCCCTTGACCATTAACCCTATCCCTCAACCTCAACCCTTAACCCTCAACCCTCAACCCTCAACTCTCAACATTAAACCCTAATTCATCAACCCTAAACCCTAATCCCTCAAACCTAAACCCTATCCCTAAACCATCAACCCTCAACACTATACCTTAAACCCTAATCCCTCAACCCTAACCCTAAACCTTGTCCCTAAACCCTAATCCCTCAACCCTCAACCCTAATCTGTCATCCGTCATCCCTCAACTCTAATCCCTCATTCCTAAACCCTAAACGCTATCCCTATTCCTAGAACCTCAACAGGCTCGATACTATACTTTAAACCCTAATCCCTCTACCATCGACACTCTTATTTAACCCTAATCCCTTGACCATTAACCCTATCCCTCAACCTCAACCCTTAACCCTCAACCCTCAACCCTCAACTCTCAACATTAAACCCTAATTCATCAACCCTAAACCCTAATCCCTCAAACCTAAACCCTATCCCTAAACCATCAACCCTCAACACTATACCTTAAACCCTAATCCCTCAACCCTCAACCCTAAACCTTATCCCTAAACCCTAATCCCTCAACCCTCAACCCTAATCCCTCATCCCTCAACTCTAATCCCTCATCCCTAAACCCTAAATGCTATCCCTATTCCTAAACCCTCAACAGACTCGATACTATACCTTAAACTCTAATCCCTTATCCCTAAACCCTCCAACCCTATCCCTAATCCTTATACCCTCCACACTCTACTTTAACCCTAATTCATCGACCCTCAACCCTATCCCTAAACCCTTGACCCTCGAACCTCAACCCTCAACCCTCAACATCAAACCCTAATCCCTCAACCCTTAACTCTGATCCCTCGACCTTCAACCCTGATCCTAAACCCTAAACCCTCAACACCAAATTCTAATCCCTCAACCCTTCACTCTAATCCCTCAACCCTAAACCCTATCCCTAAACCCTCAACACTATACCTTAAACCCTAATCCCTCAACCCTAACCCTAAACCTTGTCCCTAAACCCTAATCCCTCAACCCTCAACCCTAATCTGTCATCCATCATCCCTCAACTCTAATCCCTCATTCCTAAACCCTAAACGCTATCCCTATTCCTAGAACCTCAACAGGCTCGATACTATACTTTAAACCCTAATCCCTCTACCATCGACACTCTTATTTAACCCTAATCCCTTGACCATTAACCCTATCCCTCAACCTCAACCCTCAACCCTCAACCCTCAACCCTCAACCCTCAACCCTCAACCCTCAACTCTCAACATTAAACCCTAATTCATCAACCCTAAACCCTAATCCCTCAAACCTAAACCTTATCCCTAAACCATCAACCCTCAACACTATACCTTAAACCCTAATCCCTCAACCCTCAACCTTATCCCTAAACCCTAATCCCTCATCCCTCAACTCTAATCCCTCATCCCTAAACCCTAAATGCTATCCCTATTCCTAAACCCTCAACAAACTCGATACTATACCTTAAACTCTAATCCCTTATCCCTAAACCCTCCAACCCTATCCCTAATCCTTATTCCCTCCACACTCTACTGTAACCCTAATTCCTCGACCCTCAACCCTATCCCTAAACCCTTGACCCTCAAACCTCAACCCTCAACCCTCAACATCAAACCCTAATCCCTCAACCCTTAACTCTGATCCCTCAACCTTCAACCCTGATCCTAAACCCTAAACCCTCAATGCCAAATTCTAATCCCTCAACCCTTCACTCTAATCCCTCAACCCTAAACCCTATCCCTAAACCCTAACCCTAAACCTTGTCCCTAAACCCTAATCCCTCAACCCTCAACCCTAATCTGTCATCCGTCATCCCTCAATTCTAATCCCTCATTCCTAAACCCTAAACGCTATCCCTATTCCTAGACCCTCAATAGGCTCGATACTATACCTTAAACCCTAATCCCTCTACCATCGACACTCTTATTTAACCCTAATCCCTTGACCATTAACCCTATCCGTCAACCTCAACCCTCAACCCTCAACCCTCAACTCTCAACATTAAATCCTAATTCATCAACCCTAAACCCTAATCCCTCAAACCTAAACCCTATTCCTAAACCATCAACTCTCAACACTATACCTTAAACCCTAATCCCTCAACCCTCAACCCTAAACCTTATCCCTAAACCCTAATCCCTCAACCCTCAACCCTAATCCCTCATCCCTCAACTCTAATCCCTCATCCCTAAACCCTAAATGCTATCCCTATTCCTAAACCCTCAACAGACTCGATACTATACCTTAAACTCTAATCCCTTATCCCTAAACCCTCCAACCCTATCCCTAATCTTACACCCTCCACACTCTACTTTAACCCTAATCCCTTCAACCTCAACCCTATCCCTAAACCCTTGACCCTCGAACCTCAACCCTCAACCCTCGACGTCAAACCCTATTCCCTCAACCCTTAACTCTGATCCCTCATCTCTCAACCCTAACCCTAAACCCTAAACCCTCAACCCTCAACGTCAAATCCTAATCCCTCAACCCTAAACCCTCAACACTATACCTTAAACCCTAATCCCTCAGCCCTCAACCCTAAACCTTATCCCTAAACCCTAATCCCTCAACCCTCAACCCTAATCTGTCATCCCCCAACTCTAATCCTTCATCCCTAAACCCTAAATGCTATCCCTATTCCTACACCCTCAACAGAATCGATACTATACCTTAAACCCTAATCCCTTATCCCTAAACCCTCCAACCCTATCCCTAATCCTTATACCCTCCACACTCTACTTTAACCCTAATTCCTCGACCCTCAACCCTATCCCTAAACCCTTGACCCTCGAACCTCAACCCTCAACCCTCAACGTCAAACCCTAATCCCTCAACCCTTAACTCTGATCCCTTGACCCTCAACACTATACCTTAAACCCTAATCCATATCCCTCAACCCTTAACCCTTAAAACTTAAACCCTATCCCTACACCCTCAACACTTGACACTATATCTTAAGCCTTAAACCCTCATCCCTAAAGCCTCAACCCTCAATCCTTAAACCTTCAACCCTAAACCCTATCCCTAATCCCTCTACCCTCGACACTCTAACCCTAACCTCGACATTAAATGCTAATCTGTCAACCCTAAACCCTAATCCTCAACCCTCAACCCTCAACCCTCAACACTATACCTTAAACCCTAATCCCTCAACCCTCAACCCTAAACCTTATCCCTAAACCCTAATCCCTCAACCCTCAACCCTAATCCATCATCCCTCAACTATAATCCCTCATCCCTAATCCCTAAATGCTATCCCTATTCCTAAACTCTCAACAGACTTGATACTATACCTTAAACCCTAATCCCTTATCCCTAAACCCTCCAACCCTATCCCTAATCCTTACACCCTCCACACTCTACTTTAACCCTAATGCCTCGACCCTAAACCCTATCCCTAAACCCTTGACCCTTGAACCTCAACCCTCAACCCTTAATGTCAAACCCTAATCCCTCAACCCTTAACTTTGATCCCTCGACCCTCAACCGTAATTTGTCAACCCTCATCCCTAAACCTTAAACGCTATCCCTATTCCTAGACCCTCAACGGGCTCGATACTATACCTTAAACGCTAATACCTTATCTGTAAACCTTCCAACCCTATCCCTTATGCCTTAACCCTCATGATTAATAGCCTTGAATGTAAAAAAAATTAAGTGGGACATAACGCGAGCGCGTTATAACGCGCTCGCGTTATGTCAAACATGGCAAAAGACAGACTTGCGAGAAAGAAAAATGCAAGGCAAAACATAACGCGAGTGTGTTATAACGCGAGCGCGTTATAACGCGCTTGCGTTATTTCTTGCTTTGGGAATCCCAAGCCTTGGGCTTGGGATTTGCTTTGGATTTCCAACCCAAAGGCTTGGAGTGCCTTATGAACAATCACGGACGTGTTTTTCTGTATTCTTCAAAATTTCACATAATTTCGTTCGTGCTAACCCTCAGATTTGCACGTGTTTCAAGGTTGAACAAATCTAACACATGGGTAATGTTAGGCTTTCTCTTAGCTATTTGACGATGTGATTTTTTTCACATTTTAACAATGTTAAGCCTTTCATCTTTAATTTCTTTTGTTTGTGTGTCCGTTTTTATGCAAAAACCACTGTTTGGTCTTTTTTTCATTGTAAAATAACTATTCATTCAAATTTCAAAAAAATTACATATTTAGAAACTAGACTCCATTCTACAAATATTAAAAAAAATAAAAAAATGATTTTCAATTAGTTTTCAAAATTTATAGGGGTAGCACGGCCAAAATTCTGTTTTTTAGGATGTGTCCACTTTAAAAATTAGTAAAAAATCAAATATTCATCAAAAAATTATCAGAAAAATTGGGCATAAACTACATGCTATTAGCTAATTTCTCACTGAAGCGATTTTAAAAATACCAAAAAAAAGTTGACCTTTTGAGGGAGCCACAAAACATGCTATGTTATGTTTTTTGACAGAAACAACACCAATTTCTGTGGCTCCCTCTTTTGAACCCCTTAATCTATGCCATTTTCAAAACAAAATAGTAGTTTAGAAAGTAGACTCGGAGAACTACGAACATTGTTTTGGTTGCATCTCTAAATTTTGAGTGTAACTATGCTCAATTTCTCATCCAAGGCCAGTATTTCCTGATTTCAGAAAAAAATTGGCCACTTAAGACCCCTTTTTGGCCCCCCATCTTCTTGCACTTACCCATGTGGATTAGGCTAGCACATACAGATCAAGTACCCTAATCCATCATAAGGGGAAGTAGTGAGTACTTTACTCGAGATCGGTTGAGCTAAGACCACTCTGTGCCACAATATACATATGTTGAACACCTCACCCAAGGAACTTTGTGGCTGCTACTACCACTTCATGGACTGAGGGACTAGAGAACCAAAAGAAGAGAATCTACGAAACCAACTTCTGGCTACTCTCATAAATTTCAACCACACGTGGATTGGCCCTTAATCAGGTAAAAAACATACAAGCACACATAATGGTATGGTTAATCCCACACCTAAAATGCAACATATTGCCCATGGATGGGTACCCAGTATCACCATCCCATGGGCACACAAAGCAAGTATGGGGTATTCACAACACTCAACCAATGCACAATTACATTACTACTCAAGGATCACATACCATAAGTACATTTATTTCCATAACCACTATGATTCCCTTTCTAAGATCATATCATTACATATTATCCATAACCTTTTTTTTAGTTTTTCTTTCACTCTACTCTTTTGCATATATCACCTGATGCTAAAATTCATTGTCATGATCATCACAATTACTTAACAATTCCACTTAACAAATTATACACAAGTTCCATATTCACAAATGAACAATAATGATCCTCTACTCAACACTTACCACTTCATGTAGGTCTTTCCTAAACACAAACAACTCTTAATTCATAACAAGCTATTCGAATTCTCACAAAACTAAATGATTCATGTATTTTCAACATGCAAGACATTCAATGCATAAATCTTTTCTATTTATACAATAGTAAGAAAAGAGAAGGACATTATCTCATGGGTTTTCAACTACACCTAGCAAACAAGATTTTCAAACACCAAATATAGTCATCGTAATTTTTTAGAATAGAAACCTAGCTCTATGCACTAGCATCTCATTTAATCCACAAAAATATCCCTTTCCAATAAAACATATCATGTCATGTAATGCAAAGCTTAATCACATACATGTACTTCCAAATGCATAGATTAAATACCCAACTATGCAAAATAAACTTTTATCCTAATGTACCTTTAGTCAAACAAAAGAAATCCACATGCCAACTTGTCAGCTAATTAATCTGAATCCACACATGCATTCCAAGACTAAATTTGTACTTTTAAGGAATTAGAAGTCAAGGAAATGAAGCAAGGTCACACAAGACAAAAAAATCAATAGTTACAAGCATCCAAGGATCACCCCCAACAAGAGAATACACAAAGCATCTAATTCTCTAGCTAACATCTCCACTAGGTGATTAGATTAAAACATGATATCTAACACAAGGGTACCTATGACCTATCCGCCCAACAAACATCCGAGAACACATGCATAAGAGAAGTTACTATAACTAGACATGGGCGACAATATTAACCAGATATCCCAGTGCTACAACTTGGCTCTAATACCAGGTGTAATGCCCCCGCCAAGGAACCCCAAAGGACAACACTAAACCAGGTCAAATTAATGGAACAATTTTTTTTGGAAGAAAATAACAATCGAATGTGTAACATAACATAATAAACTAAACCTAGTTCATTTGAGATTCCTTGACTGCACTACTGACAAAGCTAACAGCAAGGTTACTAGAAAATATCATAAAAGATAACATGATCAATTTAACATTTCAAATCACTTTCTAGCTAAACATCATATGAAAGATGCATCACTTTACAATACTCTTTACAAGACGAAATCATCAATCGTTGTTACATCATTGTAATATTTACAACATTGCTTCCCCTAGTGCATGGGAGAGATTACATCATATTACAATAATTGATACAACGGATGCACAATCCAATATGTAATTACATGCTAGGAAGCCTTCTCAAACAAGAACAAGGACTAGAGTCCACAGTGCAATGACCAATCTCCACACACATGAAGATGTAGCAAGAATACCCAATGGAGAAAAACACCAACCACCTGACCATGTGGAACCCTAAGGTCCACCCCCCGTGCTAGGAGATAAGGCAAGGTCCCACATCCAGTAGACAGGCAGGAAAGCAACAGGCTAGCTACATAAGAGCTCTACATGACTCCATCACCACACTACTAACACACCAACATCACTTACAACACTTACTTCACTTCTAGAGGCATTCATACATCAAGAGGAAATACAACTAGGGATTGCTAGACTACAATATTGAGGAAAGTCATCGTATGGTCCTAGCATGGGTTATCCTGGCAGTCTCTCACTAGACCCCGGCCCCCATCTATGGTTATCCTAGTAACCTCTCACTAGGCCCCGGCCCCATAGAGTGACACATGCAAAACCAACACACTAAACCAATCTCCCAAAGGCACAGAGCCTTACACAAATTTTACATAGATGACACCCAACTTTTAACAAATACATAGGCACTTAACCCAATAATAGAGACACATTCTTTAATACAAGAATTAATCATTATATTATAACCATGAAAACATTCCTTTAATAAAGCATTTTTCACTACAAGTAATTATAATTAAGAATAAATAAAATCATCATCTCTATCGAACTAATTTCTATGAAACCCTAATTGTAAGTTGTAACTTATATTAATATTAAAATAAGAACATTCTAATTAACTGATTCACCTAGCAATTTGTAAACTCAAAAATTAGTAGGCTATGGGGAAATGTTAGGGTTACAACACTTAAAATCATAATGAAAAAAAGAGAGAAAAAAAAAATTATCTAATGAGATTTATGCATGTAAGATAAGGAAACACTGAAAATTATATGCTTGAAGGAATTCTACAGCCACAACAACCCATCAACCCTTTCATTTTCATATCTTCCTCATCATACAATGGAGGCTGACTCATCTCACTGCTCTACATTCTAATAACTCTCTTCTATATGGATAGCCTATGTTTATGCTATATCTAACTTTTAAAATGAACTATAACAATCATCATAAATAAGGCAAAATTTGATGGGAAGTCATTTACATAACTAACACTATAGATTGCTCAAGATGATAACAACCATCAATAATTATTAACTTATGCTAAGATAAAATTAAAATACATGCTTAACCTGAATATTTAAAATATTTACATTAAAGTCTGAATAACGTGCATGATTGAAAAATTCTTCGAGAACATTATATAAACATGTGATATGATAATAAAAGTTTCCCATAAGAAGAATATTGTTCTACTCACTAATAATTGAATCTGGTCACTATCTATGTTAAATAAATATAGGGTTTGTACTAACAAAATTAACCTAACCTTGCAGCTGGAAGAGATAAGTTGCATCTGTGAATAAAATAAATGGTCTTATCAAGGACATAAGTCTGATCACAATAAATATAAGGTTGATAGATTTAACTAGAGACTATAATTAGGTTATCCAAGCCATATGGGACTAATGTGAATAAGGAATAAATTATTTAAGTGATTATGGATTTATGTTCTTTGCTAAAACACAAAAGGTCTGGTTAAGCAAAGAGGAATATCGGTGGATTCATCATTCTATAGCTCTCCACATAAGACAGGGGTGAATAATTCAATTATTTTCAAGAAAGTTTATCCGTTTTTGGAATATGATTATTCTAAAACCCTAAATGTTCAATTATTCAAAAAGGTTTTTTCAAATAGAGAGTCAAATCCCTTTTTTTGTTTTTACGTAAATATTCATAAGGTGTATCTATTCTCTTTTCACATTATACACATGAGGAGGAGATAAATATAGTAGAACAATGTTGGAGTAAATCACATTTAATATTAATAATTAAACTTTATCTTTTAAAAGAAAAAAAATCTATATAAGAAAGCTTGAGAGATATCACTAAATGAAATATAGTACCTTTCCAAATTTATGTATTGAACTATTACTTTATGGATTGGAATCAAAGATTCGTAAAATAATTAAATAAAATAACTCAATTTCATTTTTGCTAAAAGAATAGAAAATAAAATCCATAAATTATTATTTTATATAATATGCTTACCACACTTCTCTATAAATAAAATATAGTACTGGAAATAACCCTAATAAAATAGTATATTTTATACCAGCTTTACAGTAAATAAAATGTAGTGTTGGAAATAACCCTTATAAAATATTAAATAATATACCACACTTGTAAATAAAATAGAGTGATGTAAATTTAAAAGATAATATACAATATTATTTTATAGCACTATATTAAACCCTAATAAAATATAATTATAAAACAACAATGGAAAGATAATAATTTAAATTTCATTGTGTAGAAAACATAAGTAAAAATTGGTGACAAAATCTATAAAATATAATGCATTTACCATTCAATTAACTTCTGTTCTTCGGATCTAAAATATTGCATCCTCCTTAAAAAATAAACTTCTCCACTAGAATTTGTAATGCATAGTGCTCGTAATAAAATAATTCTCGAAAAGATAAAAAGCCCCCCTCCAAAAGGAAATTTCCTCTTTAATAAATAATGAAGGGAGGGAAATTATTTTTCCCACTCCCATACAAAATAAATTTACAACCACACCAACTAACTCCCTAACCCTTATTAAAAAATAAAATATATGCAAACAACATAATTTAAACATACACACAATAAATAATTTTACATTGATTAAAAGTATTTCATTTAAAATCATAACAATATAATATAATAAATATTCAATTTTACACAAATGGGTACAACTATTTACCCACACTCACTTACATAATATGATTAATTATATAACCAACTTTATAATATTCTATTTATTTACTATATTATTATTATTTCTTAATTATAATATTATACTATAAATTTATTTTGTTATCAACTAGGATTATATATTTATTTATCAATTTATTTTAATGCATAAGATAACCAAGGCATAATATGAAACAAATTAAACCAAAAGCCCAAACAATTACCTGACCACTAACTAGGGTCAAAAAGCAAAACTTCAAACAACACTGACTGACCACAAAACATCAAGGAACCCTGACTGACCACCGATAGTACTTGACAAGGTATCAAACCAGGTACTCATCCTCTTCGAGGATGATGGCTAGGGTAGGGGACCAAGTGCTATCTCCAGTCAACTACGTCTATTGGGTGCAAGGCACACTCAAACCTGCCAATTCAGGTGGAGTCGATTTCTAGTACCTATTCACTCAAACATACAAGTTAGAGCACATGTAGATAATAGCCAAAGCTCTAGGGAAGGGACTCTAGCAATCAAATCTCATACCCATATGTCCCCCATACATCCAATGGTACGATGCCGCCCTTTCCACATGTCCTAACAACATACTATGGAATCACCTTATCCAAATAAATCTTTGTATAATAATAATAACATAACAATATGCATCATGCTCCCAAAAGTACTAACAGAAGCTCTTATTACATCCTCATCATCAAGTTCCTTAGCTAGACTACCTACACATCCAAGGTGAGAGTGGAGGGGCACTACATAGTGCCCCTCAGTTGTTCTCTATTAGATTGATAGTTGTTTTGTTTGGATTAAGACATTATGGCATTTGTTTCATGATGGACTCACTGCTACGATGACATTTGATGATACTTTGATGTTACTACTATTTACTCGAGTTATGCATATGTTATTATAGCTTTATGGACATATTAGATGATGTGGATTAAATTAATTCTAAGTTTATGTGTTTATCTGATGATGGTTATGATGCTATTATTTTGTGATTTCTTGTATTTGATGGTTATGTAACTGATTGTTCTATCTTGTTAATTAAGCAACTGAATGTTATGTGTTATGAGGTTACTTGTTTTATGTGTTGCTGTTGTGAAAAGGGACAGTGTCGCATTACTCATGCGTGAGTACCCCGCTTCATTGTGCTTCCCTTTCACGGTGTGCTTGACTGTATGATTATATATACATATATGTTCGACCATTTTTGTTTGCTGCAAGTTGCAGGTATCAGGAATCGACACCACCTGAATTGACAAGTTTGAGAGTGCCTTAAACCCAATGGAAATTGTTGAACGGAGATAACATATGGTCCCCTAGTTAGCCATCATCCTTGAAAAGGATGAATATCTTGTTTTGTATCCAGTCAGCGTGGTTGGTATGGGCATGATAGCCATTCCCTATTGTTGTGGTCATGCTTTTCAATCATGTATAATGTAAGTTAAGGTCAATAATAATAATAACAATGAGATAAATAAAAGTTATAAAACAAAGTCGTAAAGATGATTATTAAATGCAAAACAAACAAGAATATGTTTGATAAATTACTATAAAAATAAATTTATAAATAATTATAAGTTGTCATAAAACAAATATATAATAAATATTAAAATAAATAAAATAAAAATTATTTTGTAAGGTTGTAATTTAAATTAATAGCAAAATGTGAGAAAGAAGAAAGATAAGTTTTGCTGTCATTAATAGATTTTGGCATGAGAATTTGTGTCGTGACTCCTGTAAAGGTGGGGGTTTTTGGAGGAACCATCTAGAAGAAATTGGGGGGATTCACTCTCTAAAAATGAATTGGTAGGATTGGGATTTGGCAGGAAGTTGGAGCTACAAGCTGGGATCTGGGAGTAGCATCAAATCTTCAACCGTGTCAAGCAAGCGAAACCAGGTTCCTTTGTTTCTGTATTCTGTCTCACTTTTCTTTTGAAGCAAATGTAGGGTTTATGAATTTGATTTATTTCTCTACCTGCCAATGGAATTTTCTTGAGAGTTTCATAAGCCTTTTCATCAAATTCAATTTGTGCATGTCTGTATTGTTGTACTCTATGAGATGGACACCCTTCATTATTGTTAAATATTTGCCATAGTGCACATTACAATAGTGTGAGCCTATTTTTCTGTTAGTTTCATTTAGCATCACTGATATCCTCCACAAATCTATTTGTGCTTATCCTACAACCATTGCATTCCAAGAAACTATTTCTCTGAGGCTTCAGTCAAATAGTTTGTGTGCTTTGTCTTGCATCCTAATTTTGCATACATATCACTCAGAGCTATTCCAGTGATCTGAAGTATTTCTACACCTTGATTTCATTTTCTTGAAAAATTCTAAAGTCTTTACAATAAATAAACTAAGCCTAAATTCATATGTGATCTGGTGGCATAAGGAAATCACACCCTCACAATCACCGCAGGTTTAATTGCCTAATAATGACAAAGTTTAGGGTGTCCTCATGTCAACAATGAACACATAATGATCAATTGTAGGTGTAATACAATAAGGGTTTCAAATGTGATTGAACTTTGTACAGATCTCATTGTCTAAACCTGCATGCACCTTGAACACAAGCAAGGCTTACAATGTTAGGATGTGTGCTAGAGTGCTTCATTAATTCTAGGATTTTTTAGTGCATCCTTGCAAATCCTTTTTGTACGCATTCTACAGTCATTATATTCCATGAGATTTCTCTTTGCAAGGCAATCTGTCAAACAGTTCATCCATGTTGTCCAAGCTTCCACTCATTGCATACATGTCTACCAGAACATCTCTAACTATAATATTTGATAGATTTCCTCTATTCTTTATGCTATGATGGATGTCCATACCCATTCCAAAGCTCCCTTTTGCCACAGGCCAGTGTAGGCTGGATAGGATGCCGGAAAAGGTTACAGATCTGGTTTTACATCTGCCAATTACATTTTCTTGAAAGTTTCATTATAACACTTTTCCAACTATCTTCATTTTCTCACGTACAATAGTGTATTCTTCTACATTATCATTCTTCCTCAACCAACTAAATATGTATAGAATGTAATAGACTCCAACTCCACAATACAACCATATCACTAAGCCTCCGATTGTTTTTGTTGTTATTGAATTGGTAAATTTATTATTTTATAAAGAGGTAAAATTCATAATTATTAGTTTTAAATTTTAGAATATGAGTCTTTTTATATATTTTGTTTTTGTGAGATATGAGTTCATTTTTATATAGAGTTGCTTCTTGATTTCATGGGAATGTAATATAGTCCTCTTTTCCCTAGTTGTAGTGTTATGAGAGAATTTTAGGGTTTCCCCACATATAAAATAATCAGGGTTCCATTATATTATATTAATTAGAGTTGTATGTAAACAACAAAGTGTATATTATTTATTACCTTACAATACATAGATGTTGTTCGCATTTGAAGTATAATAATTGATATTATTAATTATTTAGATAAGTAATGTATTTCCATTTACTATTATTAATTATATGGGTAAATTAGTATCTTATTAATTATTATATAAAAGTATGCATATATATATGTAATTACATTATTATATTTGTTTAATTTAAAAGATTATTCGTAGGCTACTGATTATTGTTGGTGATGTAGAAATTTATTATCAGAGTCCAATAGACATAGGCTTACCTTCAAAAATTTAACTAAACATTGTTTGAGAACCTTCATTTATAATTATTTAAATATGTTTCAAAAAAATTAATGAATCTTTAAATTAACAATAATTAGAGTAATAGTTATGTTTTGATTTTGATGTTTTGATATGCTTGTGATAAGATTACAAAATCGTAATTTGATGGTTAATGAGTAAGGTTATGATCAAATGGTCATTATGATTTGCAAGTAAAATGTTTTGAGTTTCTAGAGGCCTAGGATGTTTATGTTTTGATTTCATGTATTGTGTCGTTAGGTGTCTTGAGATAATGAAGTTATAAGAGCATGATGTCTCTTGTTTATGTATAAGGATTCTAGTATATGATAATGTGAGATGATGTATATTATGTATTGTAAATTCATCATGATGAGAAATGTGATAGATCATGCTTGACTAGTATTATGGGATTGAGTATCTAGATGCATTGAAGGGGGAGTGGCTTTCAATGTGGGGCCGGGGCCCAAAGTGGCTTGCCAGGGTAGTGTTGTGATGTAATCACACATCGCCCCATTACAAATGGGGACCCCCTTTTTTTTTCTTGCTTTCTGTCCTTGTTTTGCTTTAGGTTTAGTTTTCCTCTGAGCTTGTAGGATTTTGATAGTGTTGTGTATCCAAGTCTCAACAGTTTCTTGCTAAAGGTCTATATGCCTTTATCCTGATGCATGTCACTGAGAACCTGAAAATGACTAAGTCTGATATCCTGAAAATCCTTAAAAAATGACTAAGTCTGAAATCTGGTGGATCCTCAGAAATCTAGAATTTGCATGCTAAGTCCTATGGATCCAGGACCTATCTCAAACATCCTGGAAGTATATTGATAAATATTTAAAGTATAAGAAACTCAATATCTAACTTATACTCAAACATATTTTCAATATACTTCCATTCAGGAAATGCAAAATTTGACTAAGGCAAGAAATCCAAGGGTACTGTCCAAACCCGCCCAGACTGGGCGGCCTCACAAGGTCCTCTTGGACAGTGTCTTCACCATCAGGAGAGCTTGTCTAGACAACACCCTCAAAACCGCCCAGGGAAAGTTAGGATGTTTTCACGAGTTTTTGCTGATTAAAGGGAGTTAGGAAGTGATGATGGAGTCAAAAACTAAGATTTTGATGAAAACTCCATGCCTCACCTCCAAACCCGCCCAGACTGGGCGGCCTTGGCACAAGGTCATGGATTCAATGTCATACACATGCACTTGTCCACATAGTACTTCCAAATCCGCCCTAGGAATAAATTGTCAAGTTTTTTGAGCTCCAAGTGCTTGGATGATGATCAAATTATAAAGAGAGTCCATTTGGAGGAGTTTGAATGTAGTTTCAAGTGCAAATCCATGCATCACCTCTCAACCTGCCCTACCTGGGCGGCCTCATGAGGTAGTGATGGACAATGTCTCCTGTCGCATCAATTTCTCCAGACACTGCACTCAAAACTGCCCTACAGGAAAAAATGGTTAAGTGTTGAAGTTTTGCATGCATGGAATACTGAGATGTGAAGGTTTGAGAGGATTAAGTGAGTTTTAAGATGAAAATCCAAGGGTCATGTCCAAACCCGCCCTACCTGGGCGGCCTCAGGAAGGGGTCTTGGACAATGTTGCCTGTCACATGAAATCCTCCACACATACCCTCTAAATCCGCCCAAGAGGGAAAGTGGTCAAGTTTTCAAGGTTTTCTTGCACAAGACACTAGGATATGATGAAATTCCAATGGAAGTTTGCAAGTTCGATAGAATCAAGTGCATTTCAAAGAAGAATCCATGCATCACCTCTCAACCCGCCCTACCTGGGCGGCCTCATGAGGGAGTGATGGACAATGTCTCCTCCCACTTCAAACTCTCCATGCACTACTTCCAAAACCACCCAGGGATGAAGGTGGCATAACTTGCAAGTTTACTTGATGAGAATGATGAAGATGACACCAAGCATTACTTAAACTCCTCACAACAAGGATGAAATAATTGGAAAGAATGATAAAAAATCACTAAGCCTGATGTCCTAATGTCCTGAAATCCTGAAAATTGGCTAAGTCTGAAATCTGGGGGATCCTCCAAAATCTAGAATTTGCATGTTAAATCCTATGGATCCAAGACCCATCTCAAACATCCTGGAAGTATATTGATAAATATTTAAAGTATAAGAAATTCAATATCTGACTTATACTTAAACATATTTTCAATATACTTCCATTCAGGACATGGCGACGATACTTGCATTCCAAGCACACCTTCTAAACCCGCCCTACCTGGGCGGCCTTGGCATGGGGTCTTGGATTCAACGTTGTGATCACACACTTTCTCCATACACTGCCTCCAAATCCGCCTTAGGGAGAGAATTTTCAAACTTTAGAAGAGATTTTGAGTGAGTTCATGTGTAGTGCCCCTCTGTTCCCACCTTGGATGTACAGGTGAACTGATCAAGGCACATGAATATGAAGGTATAATAACAGGAATAACTAAGGTAAGGTAAACAATCGATGTTGTACAATATAGATAGATGTTTCATCCATGTGTGGTTTCATATGATAGTTAATGTGTTTTATTGATAATCTCTATTACGACACTGATAATGCATGCTTTGACATTGTTTTGCATTCTAATGATTAAGATGTCAATCTTACTACAATTGTTATATGTTAGAATGGATCTCATGGACTGATTCTATTAGATTTATTTGTTATGATGGTACTTCTAAGACTTATTCAATTGCATGCACCTATATGTTCAATGTATGTTCTATTCAGATAATGAGGTAGATTTGATTTGGTTACAGTTATGTGTTATCGAATCTAGATTGATATGATGTGGAAAGGACGATGTCGTATCACTCGCTTGCGAGTGCCCTGCGATATTGTGATTCCTTTTTCCACCTAGTGCTAGCTTATATGCATCTATACATGCTTGACTGTGACATTTGTTGCAGGATGCAGGTACCAGGCATCGACTCCACCTGAATTAACAGGTCCGAGCGTGCCTTGAACCCAATGGATACGTTGTTTCAGAGATAACCTAAGGTCCCGCATCCCAAGTCATTATCCTCAATCAGGATGCATGACGTGTCTAGTCAACCTGTCAGTTCTGTTAGTATGTCGGTCTTGCAATTGATTTATATTTGATGGAGCCTGTTGGTTAAGTGCGTGTTTGGCCTTGGCTTGTGAACATGTTTGATTTGGCTTTTAACGGCTGTCCTACTCAGTGGGTTATGTTGTATGCCTATATTTCATTATATAGTCATACTTTAATATTTAATAAGGTCATATAATATTCTTATTATTTAATAAGATTAAATTGGTAATTGATAATTACCTAGTTCAAATAATTATTTAAAGTTGTTTGAATATGAATTATTTTATTACTACTATTAAATTGATTTAATTAGGGAAGGTCGTTGAACACTAGTAAACGCACTAACCAGACCCTAGAGTAGAGAGGAGACAGTCCTATCATCCAATTGACGAAGCCTAACAATTGGATCAAGAGTGTATTGATTCAACGTTACACTATGGTTACTTATGGATTTGTGATAATATGTTATTTGTGATGGATATATTTTGGCTATATATTGTACTAACACTTCTTTTTGAGTGTACATGTAGAATTATTATGTCAATGGATGATGGTGGTCATTTAGCCGCTTTATGTCTTTCTGTGTGATGTCTGACCTAGGCATGGGGCCGTAAGGTTTATTGGCCATGATGTTAAGAAATATTATTTTTAGTTTTATGTGATAAAATAATTATGTTCTTGTGTGGGATTTAACCTTGTAATTTTTAAAATAATTTTTAAGTGTTTTTAAGAGGTCTAAGTTGTATTTTATGTTTAGAAAATTGTCTTATGTCCAAGGCACATAGTTAAGAAGTTTATTTTTGTCATTTATAAGATTTTAAAAGGTTTTTAGACCCTTCTTTAAGCCCCACTTACAAAAGTGACGAAAATGGGAAGGTGGTTGGTTGAATTAGTTGGGTGGTTGAATTAGTTGGGTAGTTGAGTTAGTTGGGTGGTTGAGTTAGTTTTGGGTAGGAAGTTACTCTTTCCTTCTCTTTAAAAACTCTTCATGGAGTGGGGGTGACTTGCTCATTTATGATTCTCATTCAAGGATTCTACCATTAGTGGGATATTGCGATTGAGGTACCATGTTCTCTTTATTAATTAAATATAAATATTATATGTTTTTCTTTATTGATTAAATATAAATTTTATATATTTTTCTTTATTGATTAAATATAAATATTATATGTTTTTCTTTATTGGTTAAATGTAAATATTGTATGTTCTAAATATGTATCCTTTATTTATTAAATGTAGAGGTTGTTTTTCTAAGGGTTGTTGCTTGTGAAATTGGAAAAGCAAACATTTCAATGTAAATCTTGAAAGAAGCATATTTGTTGCCTTATTTGCATGTCATAAACATAGATCATCATAGCATGAAGTATATTTTTGATTTTTACATTAGATCTTCCTATAATTATAAGATAGTAATCACCATTTATACGGGCATTAAGGTTTGCACATAATCATATGTTATCTATATATTAGTATTAAGATTTCTATATAATCTTATAATTGCTAAATGTTGGTATTGGATCTTAGAAATGATAGTTTTTATCTGTTTTTAAAAGGGGTTACGAAGTCATCTTGCTAAGGATCTATTAGTTTGTTCATATCCTCTAATAGATAAACTAATGATGTTCTTTGTGTATGTAAGTATCTTTGAACCTTGTCTAACAGTTCAAGTACGTTGTCCATTAGAGTATTCCTTACTTTTGCCTTCTATTAGACCTAGATGGAAATGTTTTTCTTATGTGCATTAAGGTCTCAAATAAATATGGACTTTGGATCATATAAAACTGCCCACTTTTGCATAGATTCTTCAGGATCCAATTCTTATAGTAGATTGTATTAAACATCTTATTAGCTCTTCATTTAGTAAATTTATATTTTGGGTGTCTTGTTCCTTAGTTGTTCAAATCTTCACAGTATTCTGTCAAACAGGCACGTGCATTGTCTATGCTTCCAAATTCCGCATGCATGTCTGCTAGGGTAGTTGCAGCTAGACATCTGACAAAATGCCTCTATCATTTATCCTCTTTGGACATTGATACGTTGCTCCAAAGCTCCATTTGTGCATAGGTACATAGGATGCTAGCAAATGTTACAAAGTCTGGTCATACACTTTCCAAAAGCTTTTGCTTGAAAGTTCTTAAAGCCCTCTCCACGTACCAATTTTGAGTGTATCCTACAATCATTGTATTTCATGATAACAACTTGAGAGCTTCATATATGTTCATTCCTTACAAAGTCGTTTAATAGGTGGAGATGAGTTACGAGATTAGGTCTTGAATCTAATGCAAAATATAGTATATCTCTTAGGTGTTATCTCCCTATCTCTGCTTATTTTTACACTTATTATTGATGGAAAGATGTAGTTTAAACTTTAAGGCATAAGTGAATTTCATGTTTTACTCTATGAAGAAAGAGCTCCTATACGTTCTTAGGTCCTTAATAATAATTCTAGTATGATTCATGTTTAGGATTTATGAAGACAACTTTCTTTAGGTATTTTATTTAAGAATAGTTAACCAAGGTTAAAACTTTTCTCTTGATTAGTGGATTAATATTATGCCATAATGGTAAAGATCACCATTGGATGATTTATCATTACTTATTGCATAAGCAAGGAAAATATTAAATATGTCAATATGCTTACGTTAAACTTAGATGGAAACTTGTTCTTTTAGGCTTGCATCTTATGGGAATTGTAGTAAACCCTTATATGTATTATGATCTTATATCCTTATTATAAGTAGTTAGTTAAACTAAAGTGATTTGATTATTTCAAATAGATATGTAATTCTTATAGACATTATATTACACTTTTATATTAATTTATTAGCTTGATGTTATTATATATATATATATATATTGATAATTAGTTTTTATAAATTAAATAATTAATTATATACCTTTATGTGCTTTGTGACTACATAAAGAATGTGTCTCAGTGGATAATAACATATATATATTATATTAGGGTTTTAGTATAAGAAATGCTTTAATTGGAATTAAATATATTATGTTTTCGTTTGTCAATAACATGAATGCATTATATATAATGTATCCTCTTTAATGAGCTAAGTTGTTAATTCACTATTTATGTAAGTAAATGGAATAGAACTTCATCAGATAAATTATTACATAAGAAAACTAGTGAAACGAGGTAATGTTTTACTTGATTTTGGGTTAGCAGTGAACCTATCGTTTGTATGGAAAATGTGTTTTAATTGGATTGATAGTTGGCCTTATGTTTTAATGCATTAGTAAGGTGACAATAAGGGGTTTATGTGTGTGTGTTAAAGATAAAATGCATAATGTGGAATATCTTACTAACAACTATCAATTGGGCTTTCGGTTAAGATAGGCATGTTTATAAATTATGCATTTATTGGTGATTGAATGATGGTTTTGTTAGTAGAAATATGATATATGGGTTTGGATTATAAACGTTGTAATTAGCATTTAAGTTATAAGTATTTGTAATTAATATTATCTATGCATTGTTTAGCTTGACGGTTATATATAATTGATGATAGAATTAATATTAATTAAACTAGACCTAGGTTTTATGAAATTCTTGGTGGAGATATAACTTGAATCCAGTTGCTAATTTGATTAAATAGAATTTCTCTAGTAAGAAGAATTTATGTTGTCTATGAGTTGATTAGTTGAAATTGCTTATTGCAAGCAAAATTTTCATGTGAGTTGGTCTATGTGTAAATTGTCAAGTTTAGGTTCCAGAGGCATAAGGTAATATGATTTGATTGTATGTATCCTGTTGATAGGTGTCTTGAAATCAAGATGTTGTAAAAACATGATGTCTCTTGTCTATGTATGTGCGTCTTAGTAAATGATAATGTGAGATGATGTACATACTGTGTTGTGAATATATTATGATGGGTTTAAATCTCCTTCAAGGAAGTGGTGACGTCGAGTTTGTGTGTAGTATTGCAATGGGGAGATCTTGGTATTCGTAATGAGAAACTATTTTGTTCATGGTTGAGATTTGGGAGCAAGATGACCCATACCTTGCTCTGGATATGTGTTGTTATGGTTATTGTGATTGGTTAATTGAAAGATTTGGGACAATGATGTACAAGTTGGTCATTGTGATTATGTTTTGTATGCAAGAAGGTAAATGCCTTGCATTGTTTATATATACTTATCAGTATGATAGTGATTGTCTGGCTTGATGGTTAGGGTTTCTAGATGCAGGTAGGGGAGTGGCTTTCAATGTGGGGCCGGCGCCCAAAGTGGCTGTCAGGATAACCCATTGAAAGTTGTTAATTAAGTGAAAACCTAAAAATGAACAGGGGGGAAAAGGGTAAATTACACATTAACCAGATAATTGGATTTCCTCTCCCATGCCTGTAGTGCTCGTTTAGACTAAGGATGGGTAGAGAAGGCCTGGTTGGCAAGATCAACTTCCTTGTCCTCACGAAAGGAAGGTTGATTCCGCATGTGTCACCCTATGGGGCCGGTGCCTAGTGAGAGGCTGTCAGGATAACCATAGATGGGGGTCGGCGCCTAGTGAGAGGCTGTCAGGATAACCCATGTCAGGACCATGCGATGACACTCTTCCTACTGCAGCCTAGCATTCTCTAGTTGTACTCTCCCCATTCGTCGTGTGTTGCCTCTGGACGTGTTACTGAGTTGCTTGTGGTGTTGTCATGTGTTGTAATGGAGTCTTGGTTGGTCTTTGTTCCTGTTAGGCAATTGTTTGCCTGACTGTATGATGTTTTGGGACCTTATGTTATCTCCTAGCTCGGGGGGTGGACCTCAAGGTTCCACATGGTCGGGTGGAAGAGCTTTTATCCATTGGTCTCTCCTTGTCTTTGTTCATGTGCAAGAAGGTTGTAACTCCTGTAGCAGATTTAGATCGTGTACTTGTTTATGGAGACAGTTATTATGCTCATGTACTAGCCTGTGTATCAGATGATTCATTATGTATGTATTCATATGTATTCAGAAGATGATAATGTAATGATGTAATGTTGTATTCATATGTCGGGAGAAATTGTAACTATGTACTAGATCTTGATGAATACTTATATGATGTTATGTAGATGTAAATGTTTATTGATTTAGTGCATTAGGTTTACAATGAGTTACTGATGTTAATTCATGATATGTGTTAGATTATGTTAATTGTTTTGTCAAGTAATGCAACCATGATATCTTAGAGGACAAGTCATTAGTTTAAATGATGTGTTAATATTACTTTGTTATTTCTATCTTGTAATAAAAAAAAAAAAAATTATCCTGTTCGCATATAGCATAAATGCGATGTTCTCTGAGGTATTCATGGTGGAGCATTACATCATGACAAAATCCAAGGGTAGTATCCCAACCCGCCCAGCTTGGGCGGCTTCAAGAGGCCTTTGTGGATGATGTTGCCTAACACATGACACTCTCCAGACAACAGTTCTAAACCCGCCCAAGGAGAAAAGTGGCTAAGTTTATAAGGTTTTCTAGCATAAAGCATAAGAAGATGATGAAATTCCAATGAAAAGTTGTAAGTTTGAAGGAGTTAAATGCATTCTAAGTCAAATTCCATGGGTCACTCTCAAACCCCCCCAGCCTAGGCGGCCTCAAGAGGTACTCATGGACTCTGTCTCCTCCCACATGAAACTCTCCACACACTGCTCTCAAAACCGCCCTGCAAGGAAAATGTCTAAGTGTTGAAGTTTTTGCATGCACAAAGCACTAGAAGGTGGTGAAATTCTAAGAGAAACATGAAAGTTTCAAGGGATTAAATGAGTTTCAAGATGAAATTCACATCACACTCCTCAAGCCGCCCTACCTGGGCGGCCTCAAGAGGCCTTTGTGGATGATGTTGCCTAACACATGAAACAATCCAGACAGTACTTCCAAACCCGCCCTAGGAGAGATTGTGCAAATTTTCAAGTGTTTCGACACAAAACATAAAAGATGATGAAGTTTGAATGGAAAACATGAAGGTTTGAAGGCATTGAGTGAGTTTTTGAGGAAAAATCCAAAGGTCACCTCTAAACCCGCCCTACCTGGGCGGCCTCAAGAGGTCCTTGTGGACTGTATCACCTGACACAATGCACTCTCCAGACAACACCTCCAGAACCGCCTAGGTATGTAGATAATACAATTTACAAGTAAAATCAATGGAAATGATGAAGATGAACACCTGGGAGATGAGATGATCAGGTTGAGATGAGTGAAAAGTTTCTAAGTACTAAAATCCAAGCCTACCCTTGAAACCCGCCCTTCCTAGGCGGCTTTAGACTCCTCACATGGACAATGTTACCTTCCACATGAATTTGTCCACACACACCCTTCAAACCCGCCCATGCTAGGCGGTCTTGAGCACTTTACCTGGATAATGTCATGTCATTCACAAGACACTCTCTGGATGACACCCGTGAACCCGCCCAGCCTAGGCGGATTTCACACCTTGACATGGAATTCACATCAAATAATCCATACTGTCCCTCTAAACCCGCCTAGGCACTTAGGCATGGATTTCATGCGAAAGGATATGTTTTGAAATGTCATTTTTTAATCCCACATGCATAAGTTGAATGTAATTTGTTATTGAAAATCCTATATGTTGAGTCTTAATTTGATGTGTTTCTTCTTGTAGGTGATGGAGGATCCGAGGAGGAGAATAGCGAGAGCTCATACATGAGAAGTTTGGAAGGTGGAGGAAAGTTGCTCAAGTTTGTCATCATCACCACATAGAGGAGAGCTCCTGCATCAAGTTCATCTTACTTTGAAGACTTCGTAGACATCAACGCCACGCATGAGGAGTCATCATCCAGAGTTGTCTACTTCATGTACACCCATCATATGCAAGTCTACTACAAGAACTCTCATCAGGCACTAGTCTACTCCATGAGCCCATGCAACTGTCCAGAGGCATGATCCTGCACAAGCACAACAACATCACAAGATGAGAGATGAGCATGATCATCAAAGCGATCCATGAGTTACATCAAGACAACAAGAAGAAAATATTCTAAGTGAAGTGAACATGAAGTGAATCACACTAGTTCGTTTGAAGATGCTGAGGTGGCACGTACACATCATCAGGGCAATCAAATTCTGCCATGTCATTTATTCAAGAGTGCCCATTCCAAAGATGCTTATCACATTGGAAAACGTGCCTTCATTGCCTCTTTCATGTTCTAAAAATAGCAAATTTTGTAACAAACTGCCTTGTTGTCTCAATCTTAGCCGTTGATTGCTAAATCAATCTGAGCCGTTCATTGTAATTCTTGAGTTCTATATAAGGCTCACTTCTCTCATTTGTAAAAGGGGGATACATAGGAGACATAGAGAGGAGATTAGGAGTAGAGTTGCTGTAGGAGAGTAGAATAGCAAGTAGAGTAGAGAGGGAGCTCTTCAAAGTCATGAAGAGAGACATGAGATTGTTGTAATGACACACTTCAAAAGTAATACAAGCTCATTGTTGTTGTTTTGCATGGTGATTTTGTAGCTTTGAAATGTTAGCATGGTTTCAAGTTCTTGATTATGATGAAGATGTGGTTCCAAGTAGCGTAGATAATAAAGTAGATAGAGGTCATTGATGAAATGGATATATGCAATGATGTTTGATAAATTCCCGTTGGTTCATACTTTTGATGGTTTGTCGCTGGCAAGTCATCGTGTAAAGTTAGCCTGAACCACATCTTGCAAATAGTTCGATTGTTGATGCTCCTTTGAGTTGCGCCAGCTGTGGGTACTTTGGAGTGTGTCAACGATATGAAAATCCTTGGTTTATCCCTTGGAGATTGCACCTTTCATGTAGTTGTTGCTCATCATGGCGAAGTGAAATTTGGTTTTCTAAGGGAATTTGTCTATCATAGCATCGTTCATCATGTCATTGTCTTTAGATTAGCCTTCTTAACCCTTGCCTTTTGCCTTTTCTTTTCGTAGTTGATTAGAAGAAGTTCCATTTCATAAGGAAAGAGTACATATTTGAATGAAGTAAGGAGCATATTCAGCATAAGTCCCTTTGTGATTACCAGCAAATCACATCACACCACCGAGGCTATCCATTGCAAATTACATACAAGGAACCTTGGAGCGTTCTTGTTTGATCACATAGTTTAGCATTCGAGACGCTTTGTTCAAGAGAGGATAGAGCACTTGGTGTTTTATTCTAATGTTGTTGTTGTCAAGAAAACATCATCAACAGAATTGGCGCTAGAAGGAGGGCATGAACGGGGAAATAACACATTGCTCCAGTCATCATTCATTTTATGCACGCTCAACAGAATTGGCGCTAGAAGGAGGGGGGTGAACAAGGAATTACATTGCTTCAAGCACGCAGACGAACTCTAAATTGTGAAAGTGGAACCAAGCGAGCTTTCAAGGAAGAATTCGAGATTTCAAGATCTCTCTTATGCAAAAAATCCAAAAAAGTAGAAAAAGCAAAAATACAAAAAAAAAAAGTGAAAAATCAGAAAAATAAAAAATAGACATGGATTTCTCAAGATCTTCAAGGCAATTCAATGTGGATCATCCTCAAGTCAATGTTTTACAGCTTTGGTGGAATTTGAATGCACAACTTCATCCCAAGTGCTTGGACGACTTTGCATCAAGGAAAGGATGTAGAATTCACGACACCAATGGACACGAGGAGCTGTATTGTCTAACATTTTTGTCAAGAATCGAATTAGCATTACAAGGGAAAATTTCTTTTTCACAGGTACATGAGCCAATTGTTTCTACAAAGGTGCTTCCTGACACCTTATTTGATGAAGGAGAGTTCTTCATAAGCTTCAAGGAAATGATCAGGAAAAGACTAAGTATTGAGAAGGACTTGCCTGCCAAAGACATGTTGATTCTGGGTGGTTGGTGCAGGATTCATAACACCACTCATTCAGAACTCACATGTTCATCTTGTCATGAAGCTATTCATCAAGTGAAGGATGAATTGAGGTTGGAAGAAGAATCTCAGGTACAACTAAGACTAGACGACTTGTGGAACAAATGTCTTCGAGAAATCAATTCACCATCTAAAGGAGAAGAAGTTTCCATCCCATCCAATAGTGAAGACAATACAAGCAATCTCGATAATCAAGAAGGGAGCCAATATGCATATCCTCTTCCAAGTAAGAACGAGCCTGTTAAAGAAGTTCTAAAGAATGCAAGCATCGAACAAAATGTTGATTCCTCCATCATAGAAGAAAGCGACCGGAGTTCATTGCAAGAAGAAGAATTCCTTGATGAACACTCATTCATGCTACATAAGGAGATCCTTGAAAATGAGTTGTATGAAGTTCAAAAAGAGTTGTTGGAAGATAATCAATTGGATGCATTACAAGCAACACTTCAAGTCATCGTCGAAGAGCCATCGAATGAACAACAATTCGGAGGGGCGCTAGATGCTTCCATCCAAGAAATAGAAAAGGAGTTCCAGCTAAAGTTGTCTCAAGATGAACAAATTGAGGAAATGCAGGTCAAGGACGTGAAGCAATTCGCGTTGGTGCTAAGCCCTTTATTGAAGATCTACGACGAACTTACAGGTGAAATGTTCCATGCTTCTGAAATTCAATTGTTTTCACCTTCACATCTTGATATGCCCACTATTGATCATAATGTTGATTTGCATGTTGCGGATGCAAGTGGGATGATCCACCACCAACTTCGACCTTCGGACATGCTGGCAGGCGACGAACATAAATTTCCACTTCCGGAGGAAGACCACCAGGTTGTATCTTTCCCTGCCATTGATTGGAAAGATTTTGAATTTGATGATTATGAATTTCCAAGTGATGAATTTGAGGAATATAAATTTGATTACGGAAATCTTGGAAAGACAACTTGCATATGGATTAATCATGGTCCCAATGAGTTGCCTCAGTTGTTGATTTTGGGCAAAAAATTTCTGAGTTCGAGGATTATATTGTGAGAGAATATATTTCTGAGTTTAAGGATAAATTTGCCAAAATCCAAACTATCACGTGTGCCTTATTGTTGCTTTTCATTTTGAGAAACTATGTCGGGTCGTGTATATACTTAGGTCTTTTGAGTCGTGTCTGCTCTTTGTACATAGCTCTGCTTAGAGTAGGTTTCCCTTTATGTTGTTTTAGAGTAATTTTGTTGTGTTCAGTTGGTCTTTGGTTTTGTTTGCTTTCCATAGTTTAGGTTGTTTGCTTTAGTAGTTAGTTGCTTTCCGGGGTTCCCAAGTTGTGAAAAGGCGATAAAATTTCAAGAAACATAATCTGGTAGATGTTTAAGTTCATTTCTTTGGTAAATATTCATGAAAGTCTTTAGAATCTAAGGATGATTTTCTCTAACTCTTTCATAAGGTTAGGATCTGTACTTGACTCGGAAAGGAATTATGAATTGTGTCTTGACACTGATATCTTGCGATTACACATATCTTTTCCTATTGAATAATTGATTTCTCTTAGTCTTCTTTTGAGAAACTTGAGTCATGAATTGGAAGTTTATTGTGGACTCCATTGCTAGTGTTGAACAGTGTGACTGCTTGTTCACTAGAAGAAGAATCCATTGTTTAGCATGACTTGAAGTATTTAAAGGCCTCATAAATTTATACATCTTCATAGTCCCGAAGTTCTAAGTGAATCTTGGTGAGCTTGAATTAAGTGAGATAGTTCATGATTCCACTTCATTCCATTATATTGCATCTATCCGTATGCTCCATATTCTATTATCACCTCACTTACATAATAAAAGCCTGCACTCCATGATAAGCATTCCTGTTTCACTCCATTCCATTGTACACATTTCTCCATACCTCCATCTACTCATTCCATTCGCTCCGCCATGCCACTTCATGTACGCGATAAAAGCCTCCATCCATTTCACTCATTCCACCAAATAATGAACTCAAGTCTAATGTCTGAATCCTCCATATAGTCCTATTCTTTGCCTTGAACTTCTAGTAATGAATTATCAGGGTAAAGGTTTGAGTCCTCTATGGACAAGGTATTTGAAGTCCATCTATGTCGATATCCATTCATATGACCTTAGCCATTCCACAGAAAGCAAGGTCAAGATGTTGGTATTCCCATCCGTTCCGCCAAAATACATTGTTTTCCATTATTCACCCATTTTATATGTATCCATTCCACCTTCGTTACTATGCAAATTCCAAAAGCATTTGGCCACACACACCTTCCGCCATCCGTCTTACTTCCATTCGCCTAACTCATATACCCATATTCCCTTATCCATTTACCCGTTTCCTAATCATGGTCAATGAATGTAGGTGTTGTCTAAGCGAGAAGCTTGCAATCCATCCGCCCATCCCATAGTTCCACAAAATAAATATTTGGATGCCTTTACTCATGAAACAAAGAAATTCCTGAAAATCTTAAGATCTTTATGCCTTAGCAACGAATGCCAGAAATCAAAGCAAAGCATATTCAAAGGCTATTTCATTCCATACTTCCAAAAGAAAAGGCCTAAACAAAAGGGTTCAAAAAAAATATTTAAGTCTAAGAAGCCGAATTCAAAGAGGCTTCTGCATCCAAAGAATCTCATTTTCATTCACCTCATCCCATTCCATTTCCATTCCATCTATCACTTCATACCACGAAATGAAATCAAAAGGAAATTCTAAGACTGTGTGGGTTATGAAGTCACTATGAAGTTACATTCACTCGCCATCACTCCCGTTCCTAAATACAATTCTCTTCCCTTGCAAGCTTCGAAGTTTAGTCCGATACGTGCAAACATTGATCGTGATTCCATTGTATGCCATCCGCTTCCCTACATTTCCTGCTAACCGGCATATCCCACAATTCGCCTCGTCTATGTTTTGGATGTATTGTCCATCTACATGTTTTGCATAATCCACATCATAGTCCACTATTTTCGTCTATATTTCCATCCATTAGTCATTTCCTGCCAACATCAATGAACATACTGACTCGACATGGTTTTGTGTAGACTATCGTGTTATCCATGGAATTAGACTCTTGAGTCTTTCCTATCCATTACCATGGTGAAAACCTGGCAAACAGGCGCCATGTGTAATTGTCATCCTGTTCGCAAAAAAAAAAAAAAAATTATTAAAAAAAAAAGAGAGAAAAAGAAAAAATAGTAAAGAGAAATCCTTTCGTCCACGGGTGAAAACCACCTCTGGTGGCGCCTTGGATAAGTACCATGATGAAAACCTGGCAAACAGGCGTCATGCGTAGAGACACACTATCTCATTCCACCAATCCATCTTGTCATTTCCATTCCCATTCCAATCCATACCATCATTACCCATTTCGCCCGTATATGCATACTTACACTGTTGAATCCATTCATCCTCCCTCCATGAACTTATGTAGCTTAAGACAAGTGAACTCAGATAATCTTAGCTTCTCAGGGACAGAAATGAACGCAAAAGCACACACTTGGGTCTTTGAATTATGAATGGTTGTACTAAGCTTTTGATTCCAATTTCTTGATTAGGTATTCATGTTTGTTCAACCTAACATGTGGATGTACACAGAAGGTTTCAATTTGTTGATTCTTGTTTATCATTGGAATACTTGGGAGAATCAATGTTTGTCGAACATTGCACACACGGTGGTAATCAAAGGACGGGGTGTCTTGATCCAATTCATCGTTCTTTTCCCTTTCAAGTGCATTTCTTAGCTAAGTGATGGAATTAGGGCTGATTATTCGAAGTTTTTGGGTCTGGATTGAGTCTTTATCTTTGAAATGTTTAGGAACATTTATTCGGATTGGCACTAGATGTTGTGATGTAATCACACATCGCCCCATTGCAAATGGGGAACGCCTTTTTTTTTCTTGCTTTCTGTCCTTGTTTTGCTTTAGGTTTAGTTTTCCTCTGAGCTTGTAGGATTTTGATAGTGTTGTGTATCCAAGTCTCATCAGTTTCTTGCTAAAGGTCTATATGCCTTTATCCTGATGCATGTCACTGAGACCCTGAAAATGACTAAGTCTAATATCCTGAAAATCTTGAAAAAATGACTAAGTCTGAAATCTGGTGGATCCTCAGAAATCTAGAATTTGCATGCTAAGTCCTATGGATCCAGGACCTATCTCAAACATCCTGGAAGTATATTGATAAATATTTAAAGTATAAGAAACTCAATATCTGACTTATACTTAAACATATTTTCAATATACTTCCATTCAGGAAATGCAAAATTTGACTAAGGCAAGAAATCCAAGGGTACTGTCCAAACCCGCCCAGACTGGGCGGCCTCACAAGGTCCTCTTGGACAGTGTCTTCACCATCAGGAGAGCTTGTCCAGACAACACCCTCAAAACCGCCCAAGGAAAGTTAGGATGTTTTCACGAGTTTTTGCTGATTAAAGGGAGTTAGGAAGTGATGATGGAGTCAAAAACTAAGATTTTGATGAAAACTCCATGCCTCACCTCCAAACCCGCCCAGACTGGGCGGCCTTGGCACAAGGTCATGGATTCAACGTCATGCACATGCACTTGTCCAGACAGTACTTCCAAATCCGCCCTAGGAATAAATTGTCAAGTGTTTTGAGCTCCAAGTGCTTGGATGATGATCAAATTATAAAGAGAGTCCATTTGGAGGAGTTTGAATGTAGTTTCAAGTGCAAATCCATGCATCACCTCTCAACCTGCCCTACCTGGGCGGCCTCATGAGGTAGTGATGGACAATGTCTCCTGTCGCATCAATTTCTCCAGACACTGCACTCAAAACTGCCCTACAGGAAAAAATGGTTAAGTGTTGAAGTTTTGCATGCATGGAATACTGAGATGTGAAGGTTTGAGAGGATTAAGTGAGTTTTAAGATGAAAATCCAAGGGTCATGTCCAAACCCGCCCTACCTGGGCGGCCTCAGGAAGGGGTCTTGGACAATGTTGCCTGTCACATGAAATCCTCCACACATACCCTCTAAATCTGCCCAAGAGGGAAAGTGGTCAAGTTTTCAAGGTTTTCTTGCACAAGACACTAGGATATGATGACATTCCAATGGAGGTTTGTAAGTTTGATAGAATCAAGTGCATTTCAAAGAAGAATCCATGCATCACCTCTCAACCCGCCCTACCTGGGCGGCCTCATGAGGGAGTGATGGATAATGTCTCCTCCCACTTCAAACTCTCCATGCACTACTTCCAAAACCACCCAGGGATGAAGGTGGCATAAGTTGCAAGTTTACTTGATGAGAATGATGAAGATGACACCAAGCATTACTTAAACTCCTCACAACAAGGATGAAATAATTGGAAAGAATGATAAAAAATCACTAAGCCTGATGTCTTGAAATCCTGAAAATTGGCTAAGTCTGAAATCTGGGGGATCCTCCAAAATCTAGAATTTGCATGTTAAATCCTATGGATCCAAGACCCATCTCGAACATCCTGGAAGTATATTGATAAATATTTAAAGTATAAGAAATTCAATATCTGACTTATACTTAAACATATTTTCAATATACTTCCATTCAAGACATTTCTAATATGGCGACGATACTTGCATTCCAAGCACACCTTCTAAACCCGCCCTACCTGGGCGGCCTTGGCATGGGGTCTTGGATTCAATGTTGTGATCACACACTTTCTCCATACACTGCCTCCAAATCTGCCTTAGGGAGAGAATTTTCAAACTTTAGAAGAGATTTTGAGTGAGTTCATGACAAAATCCAAGGGTAGTATCCCAACCCGCCCAGCGTGGGCGGCTTCAAGAGGCCTTTGTGGATGATGTTGCCTAACACATGACACTCTCCAGACAACAGTTCCAAACCCGCCCAAGGAGAAAAGTGGCTAAGTTTATAAGGTTTTCTAGCATAAAGCATAAGAAGATGATGAAATTCCAATGAAAAGTTGTAAGTTTGAAGGAGTTAAATGCATTTTAAGTCAAATTCCATGGGTCACTCTCAAACCCCCCCAGCCTAGGCGGCCTCAAGAGGTACTCATGGACTCTGTCTCCTCCCACATGAAACTCTCCACACACTGCTCTCAAAACCGCCCTGCAAGGAAAATGTCTAAGTGTTGAAGTTTTTGCATGCACAAAGCACTAGAAGGTGGTGAAATTCTAAGAGAAACATGAAAGTTTCAAAGGATTAAATGAGTTTCAAGATGAAATTCACATCACACTCCTCAAGCCGCCCTACCTGGGCGGCCTCAAGAGGCCTTTGTGGATGATGTTGCCTAACACATGAAACAATCCAGACAGTACTTCCAAACCCGCCCTAGGAGAGATTGTGCAAATTTTCAAGTGTTTCGACACAAAACATAAAAGATGATGAAGTTTGAATGGAAAACATGAAGGTTTGAAGGCATTGAGTGAGTTTTTGAGGAAAAATCCAAGGGTCACCTCTAAACCCGCCCTACCTGGGCGGTCTCAAGAGGTCCTTGTGGACTGTATCACCTGACACAATGCACTCTCCAGACAACACCTCCAGAACCGCCTAGGTATGTAGATAATACAATTTACAAGTAAAATCAATGGAAATGATGAAGATGAACACCTGGGAGATGAGATGATCAGGTTGAGATGAGTGAAAAGTTTCTAAGTACTAAAATCCAAGCCTACCCTTGAAACCCGCCCTTCCTAGGCGGCTTTAGACTCCTCACATGGACAATGTTACCTTCCACATGAATTTGTCCACACACACCCTCCAAACCCACCCATGCTAGGCGGTCTTGAGCACTTTACCTGGATAATGTCATGTCATTCACAAGACACTCTCTGGATGACACCCCTGAACCCGCCCAGCCTGGGCGGATTTCACACCTTGACATGGGATTCACATCAAATAATCCATACTGTCCCTCTAAACCCGCCTAGGCACTTAGGCATGGATTTCATGCGAAAGGATATGTTTTGAAATGTCATTTTTTAATCCCACATGCATAAGTTGAATGTAATTTGTTATTGAAAATCCTTTATGTTGAGTCTTAATTTGATGTGTTTCTTCTTGTAGGTGATGGAGGATCCGAGGAGGAGAATAGCGAGAGCTCATACATGAGAAGTTTGGAAGGTGGAGGAAAGTTGCTCAAGTTTGTCATCATCACCACATAGAGGAGAGCTCCTGCATCAAGTTCATCTTACTTTGAAGACTTCGTAGACATCAACGCCACGCATGAGGAGTCATCATCTAGAGTTGTCTACTTCATGTACACCCATCATATGCAAGTCTACTACAAGAACTCTCATCAGGCACTAGTCTACTCCATGAGCCCATGCAACTGTCCAGAGGCATGATCCTGCACAAGCACAACAACATCACAAGATGAGAGATGAGCATGATCATCAAAGCGATCCATGAGTTACATCAAGACAACAAGAAGAAAATATTCTAAGTGAAGTGAACATGAAGTGAATCACACTAGTTCGTTTGAAGATGCTGAGGTGGCACGTACACATCATTAGGGCAATCGAATTCTACCATGTCATTTATTCAAGAGTGCCCATTCCAAAGATGCTTATCACATTGGAAAACGTGCCTTCATTGCCTCTTTCATGTTCTAAAAATAGCAAATTTTGTAACAAACTACCTTGTTGTCTCAATCTTAGCCGTTGATTGCTAAATCAATCTAAGCCGTTCATTGTAATTCTTGAGTTCTATATAAGGCTCACTTCTCTCATTTGTAAAAGGGGGATACATAGGAGACATAGAGAGGAGATTAGGAGTAGAGTTGCTGTAGGAGAGTAGAATAGCAAGTAGAGTAGAGAGGGAGCTCTTCAAAGTCATGAAGAGAGACATGAGATTGTTGTAATGACACACTTCAAAAGTAATACAAGTTCATTGTTGTTGTTTTGCATGGTGATTTTGTGGCTTTGAAATGTTAGCATGGTTTCAAGTTCTTGATTATGATGAAGATGTGGTTCCAAGTAGCGTAGATAATAAAGTAGATAGAGGTCATTGATGAAATGGATATATGCAATGATGTTTGATAAATTCCCGTTGGTTCATACTTTTGATGGTTTGTCGCTGGCAAGTCATCGTGTAAAGTTAGCCTGAACCACATCTTGCAAATAGTTCGATTGTTGATGCTCCTTTGAGTTGCGCCAGCTGTGGGTACTTTGGAGTGTGTCAACGATATGAAAATCCTTGGTTTATCCCTTGGAGATTGCACCTATTTCATGTAGTTGTTGCTCGTCATGGCGAAGTGAAATTTGGTTTTCTAAGGGAATTTGTCTATCATAGCATCGTTCATCATGTCATTGTCTTTAGATTAGCCTTCTTAACCCTTGCCTTTTGCCTTTTCTTTTCGTAGTTGATTAGAAGAAGTTCCATTTCATAAGGAAAGAGTACATATTTGAATGAAGTAAGGAGCATATTCAGCGTAAGTCCCTTTGTGATTACCAGCAAATCACATCACACCACTGAGGCTATCCGTTGCAAATTACATACAAGGAACCTTGGAGCGTTCTTGTTTGATCACATAGTTTAGCATTCGAGACGCTTTGTTCAAGAGAGGATAGAGCACTTGGTGTTTTATTCTAATGTTGTTGTTGTCAAGAAAACATCATCAACAGGTAGCCCATTGAAAGTTGGTAACCAAGTGATCACCTAAAATGAATTAGTGGGAGAAGGGTAGATTCCACATTTAACAAGATAATTAGATTCCTCACTCATGCCTATAGTGCTAGTTTAGACTAAGGATGGGATGAGAAGGCCTGGTTGGAAAAACCAACTTCCTTATCCCCACGAAAGGAATGTTGGTTCCGCATATGTCACCCTATCGGGTTGGCATCTAGTGAGAGACTGTCAGGGTAACCATAGATGGGGGTTGGTGTCTAGTGAAAGAATGTCAGGATAACCCATGTCAGGGCCATGCGATGACACTCTTCCCTACTGTAGCCTAGCATTACCTAATTGTGTTCTCCACATTCATTGTGTGATTGCCTCTGGAAGTGATGTTTGATTTGCTTGTGATGTTCATATTGATCCGTGTTGTTTTGGAGTCATGTGTAGTTCTTGCACCTGTCAACCTTTTGTATTCTTGACTATTTGTTGTAGTGGGACCTTATTGTTATCTCCTAGCACAAGGGGTGGACCTTAGGGTTCCACATGGTCAGGTGGTTGTGCTTTTTCTATATTGGTTTCCCTTGCTATTGTTTGTGTGTGAGAAGGATGTACCTTATGTAGCAGATTTTAGATCTTGTACAAGTTTGAGGAGATAGTTACTCATGTTCATGTTCTAGTCTTGTATATCAGTTAAGTCATGAACTTTTATTTTGATGTATATGTCCCAATGTATTCAGGAAAGTGATATTGTAAACAGTGTAATGTTGTACTCTCATGTAAGGGAAATTGTATAGGTACTTGTAGCTCTATATGCAGGATCTTGATGATTATTTATCTGATGATATAATATGGAAATCTATGTGATTCTTTATTTAATGCAATTGATTTAGAATGAATTATTATTGTTAGTTAATTCATGATGTATGTTTGGTTCTTGTTAATAGTTTGTTAGTAATGCAAGCATGGAACCCTAAAGGATAAAGCTTAACATAAATGTTATGTGTAGATATGATTTGCGTTACTTTGATATCTCTTTCTTCTAAAAAAAATTATCCTTTTAGTATAGCATAGTGGTGTTATTCTCTGGGTTCCTTGGCAAGGCATTACATTGCAGGATTATGTATTTAATATCTTCCAAAGATGGAATTCCCAATGTAACCCTAATGACTAATATAGGTTATATATTACTAATAAAATTAATAATACTATATATACATTTCTTATATTTAGTTTTTTCTCCAAATGTGGTTGTAGTAGTTATTATAAAGGCCCATTAATAATGTAATTAATTAGTTTTATATATTTAGTTTTTACTCTATCACCAAAAAATCCAAGATAAAGAATGAATACTATTTTTCACTTTTAATATAACACTTAGCAAATTTATGAAAGAAAATGAAATAGACATTTGATGGGTTTGCATAAAATATTTTTTAAAATAAAAATTAAATTCATATAATCAAGGATTTTACAGGTGTTCAATTGACCCCAAGTCATGTGCAATGTCATTTCAAGAATATATATTATGATGTTCGTAAATTGTAAAAAGTAAATAAAATAACTTAGGTAATTCTAAGTTCCATATTATGAAAAATTACATAAATTATTTTTTTAATATTCCAAGAATATGAAATGATATATGCATACACCATTCACACCAAGCTAAAGCATACAAATTAATAGCAAGCCAAAATAATTTTGACAGATGATTATTGATATTTTTATCAATAGTTATTTTGATTTTGATTTTTTTTTGCTTCGTAATTTTTAGTTTATGCTTCTTCCTTCTATAATTGATGTTTTTATTTTCATCTTCTTCAGCTTCTTATTAGCTAATTGTTGTTGGTTTTGGAGAGTTGTCAAACATTTATGTTATACATATATATGTTTTAATTATTAATTTACATTTGTGGGCTATATTTTTGTAATGATTATGATTATTATTTTACCATGTCCACTATATAAATATTTTTAAAATTTGCTTTTGTTAACACACTCACGCCATCACACTCCACCCATTACACCTCTTGACGTAATAATACTAGCATATGTAATGCCCCCGCCAAGAAACGCCAGAGGACAACACTAAACTAGGTCAAATTAATGGAAATAATTTTAAAAAAAATAACAATAGAATGCATAACATAATAATCTAAACCTAGGTCCTCTAAGGTTCCTCGACTGCGTGTAATGCCCCTACCAAGGAACCCCAGAAGAAAACACTAAACTAGGTCAAATTAATGGAATAATACTTTTTAAAATCAAATAACAATACAATGGATAACATAAAATAATAATATAAACCTAGGTCCTCTAAGGTTCCTTGACTACATTACTCACAAATCAAGATTACAAGAAATAAAGGTTACATAAAGAGATACAAATGGAGATACATCCCAATTTACAAATACATGATAAAAGATCTTTTCAAATAGGAACAAGACATCTCTCATGCATTTACAAACAATTATAGTAAGAACCATAAGGTCATCCTTATCATAGTGGAAAAAAATAGTCTTTGCTCTAGTAATCTGCTCAATTAACATACCTATGTCTGTGCATCTAAAAGTGAGCATTTGTTCCACAAAGATTATCAATAAACATAAAAGAGAACTATATACTAGACTAAGGCCCTAAGCGGCTGACTTTATGTCTCCAAGGGCTCATGATGGTCTTGTCTACGTATGCGTAGCGCAGAGACTCCGTAGTTTGAAATAACTAATTTTTCAACCATAAAGTTGACTTAGATACAATATCTCAAAAGGGATCATATATTAATTTCTATAGTATCATTCAAGATCTAGAAAGCACAATAAATTCCTTCATTCGTTGAGACATTCATGATCGCATGAAAGATAATCATCATTTCAAGGAAACATTAATCAAACTTAATTCCATTATTCACCAAGTATTATTTTTTTATTCAATTAAGCTGAAACCACTTCCCATTAGTCAATAAATCTCTAACCAGAACAATAATGAATTTTATGTTTTTACTACCTAGAACCATTTTCTTGCACCACATTAATTTCAATATGCATGTCAATAAGTCTTTAATATCATAATATTGAAAAGGAGGCAATGATTCGTAAAACAACTGAGTGTAAAATGTAATGCCCCACATTGCAACCCTAGAGATAAGTCAACTAAAGCAATAAAAAGGCAGATTTAAAAAAAAAAATAGAATTAATGATAATTAATAATATATCATAGTTTGATACAAGTTAACTAACATCTCTAGGGATAACATGACTGCATTATTGTGATTAAGCAATATTCACAACATACATAACTCATTCAAATTATGTTTAACTACATGACTACATTGCTAATTCCTAACATGATCTAACTAATAGCCATGGTTTGTGCTGAATCCAGATGCACCAAATGAATACACACATGCACAATTTGTAAGGCCTACCCAATAAAATAACAATAATGAATTCAACAGGATGATAAGATATCAATTTACAAAATTTATCTTAGTAAACCTCAAGTCAAAAAATTAGAATATATCAACATTCATAAAAAATGAAATGTAAGATACAAATGTTTCAATAAGTTTATACACATTTATACACCTTTACCAATACTGCCAGATAGCCATTTATTCGCCAAGTGGAAAGGTATCTCCTTAGCTCTAGAGTCATACATGGCTTATAGATCTCAAACTACACATCTAATGAAACATTAGTTCTGCTTAATTATTAATTACACAATACAATTATCTATTTCATATAAGACGACAAGCCTAAGGCCCTAAGGGGCCAACCTAATGTCTTGGGGGCTCATTCTTGATGGCCTTGCCTATGTACGTGTAGTGCAGAGACTTTGTAGTTCAAGATAAAGAACTTACAACCACATGATGATACCAAACAAATCTAAACCACTAAGATGATGTCAACATCTTCTAAATTTTAGATACACGTTCGCATTTCAATCCATACTTGAGGATAGAAGAAGATCAAGGTTTACCTTTCTCATTCTCATAACAAAAAGAAAATAATCTAAGCATTCTCCTTTCTAATATACAAAACGTCCCACAACACTATCAACTTATAATTCTATTTTCTTATGACATTGAAGTATTCAATAGTATCTTTCATAAATAATCTTGGCTAAACATTATCAACATTAACTTGATCATATAACAAATCTAAAATAAGTACTAACTAAAAGTGTGATATGCATTTTCAATAAGACGTATTTATTCAAAAGCATTCATTTATCAAGAACATTTATGATAATTACACGCATAAGTCATCAACAGACATATAGATGGACTAACATGGATATAAGTTTCAAATCTGCTCTAATCAACCAAACATAGTTTCATTCATTATCTAATACTCATATCATCTATTGATAATCCTCTGTTCATGCAAAAGTTAGACATAACAACCATTATTGAACTATACTTTCCTTTTTAAATCTATTCTCAAATGTATTGTCAACATACATATTAACTAGGGAAAAAGAGATAAAATACATCTATTGAGGGTTCTAACCAAGTCCACAAGGTATAGTAAATTGATAAAAGGAAGGTTTCTATAATGTGACCCATTAAGACTATTTAGGTAATAGTACTTGTCTAACATAGACTCTACTCTAAAACTCATGTCTAGGACATACATGAGAATTGTAACAATAAGTTAAGTAAAGACTAGGAGCCTTATACATTCAAACTATAAACACTAAACTTCACCATGTTGTCACACCTATGAGTTAGCAGACTCAACAAAATTATTTAGAAAGAGAATTCAATGATATGAAATTACTAGGATAAAACTATTCTACTTTTATCTTATCTACATACGTATAATGGCAAAATAAGCGCATGACTCATAGTAAAGTATCATATTACTAATGTGTCCATATAACTAACATTTAGAACAAATTTCCTCAATAGATCCCACTACACAATCAATGACTTTTCCAAGATAATTCATTTTAAGACTTATGTTTATTTTTAATTTTTAAATAATAATAGAATTCTTTCAAAATGAAACATGGTAAATTATCCAAAATTTCTTTCTATACATGACCACTTCTAGTTTCATTAAGTGCACAAATAAATGCTCATTTTATAATCTTGATAAGATCCTAATTTTAATATTCACAAAATTCCATCTAAAACAAATTCTATCTTAAATATCCTTTCTATAAGCAAAATCATTCTATAAATAATCTATTTCTCTCATTTCAAAACATATTGAAAAAGTTCTTATTAAATTAAATATTAAAGAGGAAGAAGGTCTCAACTAATTAAGTATTAAAGAGGGGAGATTCCATTTTTAGAATAAGTTCTAATTGAATAAAAAGCTAAAGAGGTACGGTTTCTTTTTAAAGAAAAGACTTTTTGTTCCCCCCCTTTTTAATTCTAACTACTTGTATTCACATTAAGATAGAATGGAATAAAAACCACTTAGAGAGATCATGACGTAAGGGAGGAAGCTTAGACAATAATTGATTTAATTCTTGTCCAGCATATATATAATACTCAGCTGTAATATTAATTTCTCCTGAAGACCAAAATATTTATTCAAAGGAAGCAATATAAATGGGATCATTGCACCCCTCTCTGCCTGCATTAGAATGATGTTTTTGAATGGGTATGGATAACCATAAAGCATAAAGAGTAATATATAAGTCTGATGTACATATTTAATTAGTTGGGAAGAGAGATAAATGTAGAAGAATATGTTGGGAATATGTAAAAGAGACCCATAGACACTGTGCAAGGAGCTGTTTAAAGTATGCCTCAAAGAGACGTCATATCAAGGAATACAATGATGGAAGAATATGTACAAACTAATTCATTAAAAAGTCTTTACATTATAATGGTGACACAACACTGAAAATAAGTTTATATAAAAAAAGAGTAGTACTAGATTCCAAATATGAAGAATGGACACCCATCGCCGCTTGAAAGAAAAGAAAATGATATGAGACAACTGGACCATGTTCATCTTCACACTTCCCATCAGTTGTTGGTTCTCCAGCATCGTTAACATCTACTCCTTTCTCCAAATCTACAGTACTGTCCACATACTTGACTGTGACAAATGTGACCTTTTTCACTTTGGGCTTCTTAGGAGGATTCAACCTGCCATCCACAAGCTCAAGGGAATCGTCCTCAGCACCACTCACACCCAAATCAACTGCAACAACTGGTTCAGCTAAATCCACAACTAGGGCAGTTGGGTTGTGAGATACAGTCGCTCAGAATTCTCCTTCTCATCCATAATGAAATTGGAAGGCACATCAATTGAGTATGCCATATCTGGGATCTACTAAACCATGTTTGTACACACCAGCAGTGGCTCAAACATGGCATACAACAAGTGTGTGTGTGTGTGTGTATTAGCTAAATCAAATGAGTAAGGACTAAATCATATGGTTGTAGACTACTCCATCCAATGTTCACTATAGGGCTTGTGGGAATTGATCAGGTTGGTCAGTAGCATACGCATTGCAATCATCCATGCAAGGATAATTTTGATTCATTCCTTGTTTACATGATAACAAACCCAACTTTCATTGCCGATCCAACAGGCAAACCATTATTCGAGACCCTTACCTACTTCCGTTGGCTTATTGTATTCCTAATCCTCACAGGTTGGTTTGCATTCTATATTCTCCTAATCTCAATCCTAGCTGCGAAAATCTTAAATGTCCCACTTCCTTAAATGATAAACAATCAGTAGGCTATGAAAATCTCAAGTCCCATTGATTTAAATGATAAAAAAAAACCAGTTTTTCCATACATGGATTCACAGTGACCAAATGTAATTTAACATCTTAAGACCCATTAATCCAATAACTAGGTTGCACATACCACTACTACATAGAGGGGGTGTTTAAGACAATTTTTTAGTAAATTGTCTTAACTTGAGACAAAAAAAAACTTGTGTATTGTCTTAAATATCATCATCTTTAAGCTAGTGTCTCAAATTATTGTCTTAAAAAATTGTCTCTGTAAAGACAATATGAAACATAAGTATTTTTGTCTCTTTAGAGACAATTTGCTTTTGTCTCTTTGGAGACAATAGTTGGGATTAAAGACATATTGTCTCTCTAGAGACAATATAAAAAAATGTATTAAAAAAATAAACAATTTATTTTAAATATTTTTTTAGTGTGGTTTTCAACATTCAATGTTTCCAAATTCTCGTCATCCTCCTAGAATTTTTATTTTTATTTTCCCAAACGCTCTGTGTACTGAAAAATCATCCTCGTGTATTCTCCCCTCATATATGCTAAGCACTAAATTGATTTTGCTACCAAGTAGTTTTTCAAGATATAAACCATATGCATACATATATATGTTCATGACTCTATTTAAGTCAGCTCTGTAAAACTCATGATACAATTGCACATATTTGTTGACATAAAACATCCAACACCCCACATAGTTGTATAAATTTGAAAACTACAATAAATCAATCCATTCAGTTGCCTCAACCAAACATTCATTCTCCAAAATTTACAAAGAAGATATACGAGAATTACATATATATAATTAGTTTACACTCAGAGTGCACAGCAGCTCCTAAATAAATATGGAGGCGGCCTCAGTGGAGATGAATCATATGAAATGAGTTTACATATAAGAATATACTCAGCAGGCTACAGAAGAATGTGTATAAGAGGTATACAAGTCTTGTTTTGGCAGAGAAGTAGAAGGCCTAGTGTTATCAGAGGTTACAACTCTCTGACAAGGAGGACACATGCTTAGAGCTGTGTGAGGCAACTGCATGTACAAGGGAGAGGCTGCTGCCGCTGCTGCTACCAATTTCACATATCTCAGTTGTGCGAACTCTTTCTGTAGTCTTCTGTTTTCCTGTGCCAAAGATTCATAGCACTTCTTTAAGAATTCACAGTCCGCTTCTGTTTGCTTAAGCTTACTTTACCTTTTCCTTTGCTATTGTCAATCTTTGTGTATGAGCTGATTACAATAATACTTTCGGCCAATTTTTCAAGTTTTCTTTGTAAGGCGGTGTAGATGAACGAGTTGTCTATGAATGACTTTTCAACATCTTTCATGCAAAGTATAAGAGGACTATTCTTACTCTCACTAGTCACAACCTGAAAAAGAGTTATACATCAAATATGAAAATTTAAAGAGGATAATTGCAGAATTGAACTTCAGCAAATATAAATATAAGTTTAGACTACCTGGAAGAGTGCATTGAGGACTAGCTTGTCCATGTATTCTTCAATAGTGTGATCTAAAAGGTCACTTGCTGTCAAAAGCACAAAAACCACATTCAATAAGCACAAATTTAAAAAACATCACTATTTGCAAGTTAATATCACATTTGATGCCAAAGTATTACCACTACAAAGAAAACCATGATCTTCTTCGCAAAGTCCCCCAAGGTCAACACCCCCTTGAATTGGCTTATCAAAACGTACTCCAAGTTTAGATGAAGCATTCCCTTCCAAAGACAAAAGTACTCTGCCTTGATCACCATGAGATGGACCCCTGAAAACATTGAGAAATAAGAAAAGCTGAGAACAAAGGCGTTACTACCAAGAACATCACCTTGTTAACATGTAATTGACAAGTGATGGCCCCATAGACAGTTAGAAAGTACCACATGCCAAACACAGAGCAAACCCACTTTTAAAATTTTCTATATATGCTCCTAGATCATACTAAATGCTCGTTTAAATTCAAGCAAACTCCCCAAATTTGGTCAGAAAAAAATGTCATGAGCTTTCCAACATTTGGCAATACTCGGAGCAAACTCAACAAAACAGGTGACCTGAAAATGCTCGTCTTATGAAAGCACTTCACATAAGTATAGCACCACCTTTCACTTATTAACCAACAGAAAATATTCATGATGAGCATGCCAAATAATCTTATCATGCTGTCACTCGACCATATCTAGAAAGCACTTGATGGATTAGTATCTGTTACTATTGGCATGCAGAAACATTTGTAAAACATACCTCGAAGGAGCTTGAGATGGTAGATGGCCTGACTTTGGTTATGAAAAAATGAATTTCACTCGATCACCTGAATAAATACAAATTAAAAAAAATAAGAACCAAAAATTCCTCTGATACTCAAAAATGCATGCTTCTAAAATGTTTCAGTTGTAATATCCTGAATTGAAGTTTTGATCAAGCGTTGAAACTACCCCTCTTGAAGGGATATTCCTTTGATGTGTGCAAGTTTGATGCAGTGCCTTGCAGAGTGCATGCTTTGACTGAAAAGCCACCCAATTTTGACCATGTACTTATGTCCTTTCTTAGTTGTCCATCCTTCATTGATGAGCCCTGTCATGTCAACCTAAAGAGCATCACTACAAAGTACAAACACATACAAGAGTGAAAATACAAAAAAAAAATGAATACTACACTCAAGGATCCAACTGCAGAGTTTTCAAGATGAAACATGTTCCCCTTGAAAAAGAGAATCGTTACTTTTCACACTTTACAAATAGAAAATAGCACATCTAGATGAATTTTGGTCCACCACAAAAAGAAACGACTCAATGACTTTATGCTTATATAACAATATGAAATGAAAGCTTGGACACCATGACGAGATTGAGATCATAAAATGTTGCAGAGATTGATATACTAATGCTTACCGTCAGCATTGAATTGCTATCAAATATAAGCAATTTTGCATCAAAATGATTTGCCAATGCCTTCACCAACATTTCTTGATATATCTCAGACCCTATGGAAATGATAAAACATAGATTGAATCAGATTGCAAATATTGTTAATCACAATCATGTTCCATGTAACCATTCAAACTTGTACAGAAGAAGGGATAACAGACCTTGACGACCAGACATCAATATTCTGGGGCTCACATTAGGAAGCTCCTTTGTAAATTTTGTAAATTCATTCTGTTTCAAATGTATGAACATTGATGCAATCAGAAGACTTTTTGTCTTCTTACTGTAGACAAAAGATGAAACTTTAATCAATCTTCCAATGAAACTAGCAAAGAAAGACTGAAATGACAGAGAATTAGTCTCAAACCACATGTACTGTTTAAATTTATATGAATAAGATGACAAAGAATTAGTATCAAAACCTCTAATAGATTAAAACTAATATATGCAAGTTTGAAAGAAAAGGATAAGACTTTGTAAAGCATTTCATCTATAATAATAATGGAAATCTATCTGAAATATTAATATTTGATCAACACAGTGACTCCTACATAATGCCATTAATTCCAAGCTAACATATTCTGAAATAAAACTTATTCTGTTTCAACGGACCATGTGATTAACTCTGACGTTGTGATTAAACCCATTATAATTAATAAGAAATAAAAGATCCTCAATCAAAAGGCTCTATAGAAAAGTGAAGGCTCACAATTACCATGCTAATAGTATGGGCTTAAGAATATAGACAACTAAATGGAAATAGGAAGAGTAAATAAATGTTAAACAGAGAGCCCTTCTCCCCGAAGAATTAAAGAAACCATTGAAAACAAGCATAAAACTTAAACAACAATACACAGAGCTTTTCAAATCAGGTTTATTTCTACAAGTCCTTCTCTAAGGGCAAGTATTGTCACGGAGAAAACAATGTAAATGCTAAACAATTTTAAGCATATACAAGAAAATGATAAAGCATACTATAGAGGATCACTTCAATAAACTTTCATAACAACATATTTGTTACAAAGGCATTGAGAAGAAGAAAATAATTTAAAATGAAATACTAATGTAATCTATAAATCTATCTCCTTATTATTAGACCATATAAACGCCATAACCAATGCAAGGTAATGATACAAACCATGGCAGTCAAAAAGGAAGGTAAAATAGGTCTTAAGGAAAATGCAATTTCTTACCTCAGATAATAAGGAAAATTGTCAAATGACACATGAGTCTCTCTTCCATCAATAATTCCTTTTCTTAAATCTTCCTTCAAAGTTTGGCATTTAGCATGTGCTTCAGATGGGTCAATAGCTCTTACAGATTCCCTTCTCCCTTCACAAACTTGTATAGGTGATTTACCCATGTAGCCTTTCTTATAAGGTTTTCTTCTACATCTCAACACACTAAGCATGGGTGGAACCCCAGAATCCAGTGCAGCCTCAAGCACAATCTCCTCAGTATCTGAAGCAAACTCATTTGACATATTGCAAGCAGTTTGTGACTGGGATGCAATGCTTCCTTGGTAAAATTCTTGACTGTTATTGCAAGAAGGATGGCGATGAGGTAGCAAGGATAAGGATAGAAGAGAACCCGACACAGGTCTTTGCAAGGGGCCCAATATAGCTGCTAAAGCTTCAATTAGTTCTGCCCCACCTATAATTTTTTCTTCTGCCTTACCTGCTACCACCTGATTTCCTGTCTTTCCTACTGAAGTAGGCAATACAGGGGTTGAGATGTCTTCATTTATGAGGAGTTGAAAAATCTGCATTGAAAAACTATTGAGGAAAATATGAAAACATGAAGATTGAACTGTAGAAAATTCTATGACCAACTGTCAATAAGAAGAGCATAGAGGATACATAAGTGTGGTGACTCTGACAACTGAAAGCAAGTTCATCTCCTCCTCTAATGCTGACAACATCCTTCTTATTAAGACAAAATTTTCGACAGATGTATAGGAAGACCTATGTGTGTGTGTGCCCATGTTATAAAGGCTTTCTAATCAGTTCAATGAAGACCTTTAGAGTGCACTAATCTTAAAAGCCAACATCAATCAGAATCAATAAAATAAGAACTTACCTTTATAGCCCAGCAACTTTGTCTATCAATTTCAGCTCCTTTAGTTGGGTGTGGTTGAGAAAGCAATTAAGATCATTTCATTTCATCAGTTGCAAGTGACATAAATATGATCAGCACTGCACGGTACAACAACCATCTGCACTTTGTAGGCCTGCCACAATCACATAAGAGAGATCAGCCTTAAGCCATAGACTGGGAACTCAAAAATCTATTCCATATAATATGATCAAAAAACTTGACACCAGGTTACATTTCTCCATTATTTTACATGGCTTGATAAATATATTCTACAAGCTAGAGTAACCATGAAGGCTTGCCAAATTTCCTGGCAACTTAAAAAAGAAAATCATGTCAGTAAACTGAAAAGCCTCTAAAGAAGCATTTCTTTGGAAAAACCAGGGCAGCTCTGATTCTCTCGAAGATGCAAAACTTGGATTCCTGTCTGAACACAAACATTTCAATATTTCCATAACAGCTTGTGCCAAGGAAGAGTGCTTTGACAAAAGCATAATATTATTTTTAAAATCTAATAAAACCAGTACTATACAAAGCAGATGGCAACCATTTAAGCACACATAAATGAGTATGCTACTGTAATAGATCTAGATCTGTGAGACAGTCGCTGTTCTAATGGTAATACTTAAAATGCAAAAGAAGCATTTCTTTGGGAAAAAACAGGGCAGCTCTGATTCTCTTAAGATGCAAAACTTGGATCCCTATCTGAACACAAAAACTAAATAATTCCATAACAGCTTTGTACTAAGGATAAGTGTTTTGACAAAGGCATTAGATCATTTTTAAAATCTAAATGCACTGGTTAGTACAAATCAGATGGCAACCATTGAAGCACACAAAAAACACTATGCAGGTCTGGGATAGATCGAACTTGAACTGGCAGGTCTGCAAGGTTGAACCGGTAACTTGGGTCAAGACATGCCTAGAACTCTTCAAGTGGTTGATTCTTCTGTTTGGACTGTGCAATGCTCCTCAAGGTGTGCCTCAAATAGAGGTTAACTGGTTAAGTCTGACATTGATACAAATGGTATCCTCTCAGTCACTGCTGTAGACAAAGGCACTGGAAAGAAGCAAGATATTACATTAACGGGTGCAAGTACCCTACCTACTGACGAGGTTGAAAGAATGGTGAAAGAGGCTGAAAATTTTGCTAAAGAAAACAAGGAAAAGAGAGAAGCAATTGACACAAAGAATCAAGCTGAGTCTGTTATCTATCAGACTGAAAAATAGTTGAAGGAACTTGGTGATAAGGTACCTGCAGAAGTAAAAGGTAAGGTTGAGGCTAAGCTAAAAGAGCTACAAGATGCACTTGCTAGTGGCTCTACACAGTCTATGAAGGATAGCATGGCAGCCCTCAATCAAGAAGTGATGATGTTAGGGCAATCTGTTTACCAACAAGGAGCAGCTGGTGGCCCGGCTGCTAGTGGCCCTGCGAGTCCTGGTAGCCCAGGAGAAAAAGCCCCTGGGGGTGATGATGTAATTGATGCTGATTTTATAGACAGCACATAGACACCATGTAAAATGGATTTTATTAGTATTTTGCCTGAAATAAGCTTGTGTTGTGAGTTTAGGTAAGCCTAAAGGAAATCGCCAGATAGGAAAGAAGGGATCTTTCAATGTTGAAAAGTTCCCTGCTGGTGGTTGAGATTGGTGTTACGGTTTGTAGATAATATTATTACTCCATTCCAAATACTACAATCAGCGGACAGAGAAATACATTGAGCAAATGTTTCCTTTTCCACTTACCCATTTTGCCTTGGCCTAAGTGAATTTCTATTATTAATTCTAGGCCTTTCATAATAGATTATTAGATGGAGGAGCAGCATCTCCTCTTAATTTAATCCATATTCTGAGGATACTTTTAAAAAAAAAATTCAAGTCTACAATAATCAATGTCTTCTTTCTGCTCTCTTCCCCGCCTTCTTTAAATTTGAACAATCAATATTCAAGGTTATGTCAAATGAAAGGACGCCCACACAGCTGCAATAGCCATATTCTGCACAATAGTGTCTTTCACACAACTGAAACTTTGAAAGCATCCCAACAATGGCACTAAAAACTGCTCATAAACACACAAAAACAATTGAAAAAGGGCCAATACTGGCTACAAACACACAAGTTCAGAATTTTCTATGTTTGTTTTAAATCAGCTTTAAAGATGCTTTATCTGCCAACTGAAACCAAGTATGTCACCACCTTTGTCATGGCCAACTTGGCAAGATTGGATCACTCTTTAGAAATATCTGTCATAACTTATGATAATAATGAAGGAAGAATAATGAAAAACAAAAACAGCAAATTACTGACTATATCTAGAAACAAAAATACAATTTCTCCATAGCAATATCAATAGCTACTTATCTGTCAAATAACCAGGTCGCCTAACATAGAGGCGCCAGGCCCAAAAAAGCCCAAGAAGCCCACAAAAATAGCAAAAAACAAAGGAAGATATTGTGTTTAAACCCTACCAGTGAATTCACAGCCTTACTTCAAAGATCTCTGATTTTAAAGCCGCTGGTCTCAAGTCACGGCACAATACAATAAAGTAACAAAAATTCAACGGCAGAAATGCCTAACAATGATATTACTATATGAAAAAAGTTATATTCTCTAACCCACAAAAATTGCCATATCCTGTCAAGATTTAAAACCAGGTTGCTTTAATTAATAAGCTATCAGAAGATTTTCACAAGTTTCATCCTCTCTTTACAGTTTCAGGCCGTCAATGTAAAATATAGTCCCTTTCTAAAAGACGAGTCATTTTAAATGGTTAAAACACAATTTCGCCTAATCTCTCAGCCGTTCTTCCAACCACAAAATTACTACTCCCAGCTTGTATCTTCAGCTGGGATGTTGGGGTTATTGGCTTTAACCCTTGCTGTGAGGGGATAACTTTGGATAGACTACTGTAGACTGTGCGGTTTGAGAAGGGTCTCTCATCTCCAGTCGATTGAGAATATGACTTAGTGACTGTAGATTACTACTGTGGCTTATAAACAGAGGGGTAGGTGTAGCTTTGGACTAGTGTTCCAAGTTGGCATAATCTACATGCCTAATTGATAAGGTGCTCTACAGTCATTGTATGGCCTACAGCAGTGGAGGTCTGCCCAATCTAATTTATGTTGGTACTACATGACATTTGTTCTTTGCTGGCTGTTCTAGCTCTTTCCTGCTCACTTAGGGACTGATGTGTAGATTGTTTTATTCTGGTGCTACTACATTATAATGCTACTTCTTGCTGCTGTTCTTTGTAGACTGTTACTGTTTGAGCTGCTTGTCAACGTGATTATGTAAATTTCTTTTCTTAATCCAATAAAAAAAAATTAATATGTGCTGACTTTGACCGTGGATTACTTAATGGAGCATTTAAAGTAACGCAAATTTCCTTATCAGAAATATTGTAAGGGACGGTGTACATGCACTCCGAGCTCTATGGATTGCACTCCAAGTTCTTGGTGTGCACCTGCACGCATATAAGAGATGCTGATTTTACGGCATGGGCATCAGAGTTTTTATCATGGAAATAATTATTAGTGCTAGATTCCAGAAAACATCATCTAGTCAATGATGATATTGCTGAATTGTTGTTGGCCTTTGAGGGGTATTGGAGGCCAAAGAGGGCTGAAACAACAAAAGAGCCACTCAAAAGATGCCTCCAGAACCATATATGAACTAATTTACACAGCAGATTGGATACAAGAAAAGCTGCATTTCAAGATTAGAATAGTTTTTGGCTACTTTGGGCTTAGAAGAAATTCTCCAGTTTTCTCTTTGTTTATCATGTTAAAACTTGCTTTAGGTTTTGCAGATAGCATCGTTCAACCCATGTCTTGCAATTAGCCTCACCCTAGCCCAATTTTATCACAGAAAGCAGACCAAAAATAGATTGTACTATATCATTACCCACTTAGCTCCATCCTTGTATTTCTGAAAAAGACCAAAAAAAGACACAGAAATTGTACTAAACCCTCTTCTTTTTGCAATTGAAGATTTTGTAGCAAGCCATACATGCCAACAGAAATCCCACAGAACGGAGATTGGGAAAAAGAGCCCAGTGATAGACAAGATGCTGCAATAAGCACTTTTGGGTCTCGATCAGAAGGAAGATTCGAGGTCAAGTCCCATGGTTTATGGATAAGATTCAAGAGCAATCTGCAATGTAAAGCCAAATGGGCAGAAGTGAATGTATCACTGGGGGACTTGGGCATCTTCATTCCCATTGTAATTGCCCTTACATTGGTGAATGGGCTGGATTTAGGCACCACTCTCTTGTTCACAGGGATGTACAACATCATAACAGGTCTGTTTTTTGGTGTTCCCATGCCAGTACAACCCATGAAATCCATTGCTGCAGTGGCAATTAGTGAGGGGAAGCATTTGAGCATTCCAGAGATAATGGCAGCAGGAATCTGCACTGCAGGAATATTGTTTGGGCTGGGAATTACAGGGCTAATGAGGCTAGCTTATTGGTTCATTCCCTTACCTGTGATCAGAGGGGTGCAGCTCTCACAGGGCTTGGCCTTTGCATTCACAGCAGTAAAATACATAAGAAATGAGAAGGATTTGGCAAAGACAAAAGCTGGGGGTGCAAGGCCTTGGTTGGGCTTGGATGGACTTATATTGGCTCTTGCATGTCTTGGCTTCATACTACTTGTAAACGGCTCTGGTGATGATGATCATGACTCAAGTCAAAAGACACAGGAAATTCCATAGGTTTCAGTCCCAACTGATGAATCTGAGAAAGGCCAAGTAAGGAAATCAGTCTGGAACTTCAAGGTTTTACATGCAATTCCATCTGCGCTTATAGTTTTTGTGCTTGGTATTGTGCTTGCCATTGCTAGAAAGCCTGAGGTCCTTAGGCAGCTGAAATTGGGCCCATCCAAACCTCATTTGATAAAAATCTCAAGGCATGAGTGGAAGACAGGATTTGTCAGGGCCGCAATACCCCAAATCCGCTCGCACCTACGGCTAATACAAAACCTATAATAAGTTCGTTGGCACTATTATCAAATGATAATAGGTCGTGATACAATCCTCTGTACATTCAAATACAATCTATAAAGACTTCCGGCAAGAAACGGAGATTATTTGTAAGCGCTTCAAAAGCATCCGCAGAATTTAACAAAACCATAGACGAAAACAGAAATTTAAATTTATATCTACTGTTTCTATATGTCCGCCTGATATGGTACACCAAAAAAGCCACGGCTAAAATGCTAATACTGTAAATATTTCATAAAAAAAATCTTATGAATATGAATACCCAAATATTATCCGAACCTACCACTTTGTCCAACTACTCTTTAAGCACAAACCCTCTATTTTGTAGCTTCCAAGCCTTTTCAGAGGGAAAAGAGGGGTTTCAGATTACAATTCACGCCATTTTTTCCTCAAATGGTCTTTCAACCAAGAAACCCCAACCCCAAAACTGCTATGCCGTGAAAATAAAGCCTACCACAACTATCCAGCAATAAAACGAAAACAAATTGACAGAAAAGAAACAAGAAGCTTACGTAATTTGGAAAGCCCCTCGCAGTGAAAAACTTTGAGAAAAATTATAGCAGAGCCCCGCTCCAGCCTACACCCCCCTCAGATTAAATGCTAAAACTTTCCTCCGGTTCAAATTAAACCTTCTTGAGGTGGTTCTACACAACAGGGGCTCAAAGAAAATGCATGCAGTAAAAATGAGGAGGGAAAACAAAAATGCATGTAAAACGAGGAGGGAAAATAAAAAAATTGTTTTAGAAAAGTATTTTTTTTTATTGTCTTAATTTAAGACAATTAAAAATATATATATTATATATATTTAAGACAAAATTAATATATTGTCTTAAATTAATGTCTTAAAACCCCCCTTTATGTAGTAGTGTACCCATAAGCATAACTAAAACCCTGAGCCCTATCCCTATCGAATTCGATGTGAATAAATCTTGAAAATCTTGGAAATACAGGCAATCAATCATATTTAATCACACGATTGCAATGACAAAAGCTCTTAAACAATAATTACGAGAACCAAAACAAGAGCATAATCGAGAACAAATAAAGATACATCTACATACCTTACACAATGGCTTAGAAGAAAAATAGCCATCCCTACCTGTTGTACTCTTAGGAATTCAAAGTTGTAACTTGTTCTTGGAGCCCCAACCACCCATGCAAATTAGGGAAGCAGAGACAAGGCGTTCAATCTTTTGGTAGATCTATTAGGTCAAGGAATGAGATGATTGCATAATATGCATAAAATGGATTTGTTGATGGAACTTAAAAACTTTAGGAAATGTGATTGGTAGGCATAAATATAGAATCCTCAACCCTTGTCAGTAACCTGCTTGTTGCACGCCGTGTATGCCCCTGCAACTCAAACCTAGGTCCTCCCATATCGTGTATGCCTCCTTCCTCCTCCTTCAGAAGGCATTCCCTTTTTTTTTCTTGTTTTTTTTCAATTTGCACTCACCCCTTCTAATCTTCCCAATGCTAGGGATATATTTACTAATTTATTACTAGCATGTGACCGGAGTTAACGTCGGCTGATGGTAACATTAAATTGGTGGCTTCTCTTAATATGGCAAACAACGTAGTTAAAAAAATAAAACTAGCGGCTTATGATAGGCGACTCTTCACATTTGGCATCTGACATAATGAGAAGTTATTTCCCCTATTGATTTATGGCTGGGAGCTTCATTATTATAGCATCGGTGTGATGAGGAGTTATTGGTGGCGGCTCTAGGCTAGCATTTCCATTAAAAGACCTTAGTGTATTCCTCATTTTAGTATTGGCAGTTACAAAAGAAGTGTCCCTTGCAATCTATTGAATGAAATGACCAGCTGAATAATATCACACCTTTCATGTCACTGCATACATGTATTTTCATACTGGGCGGCTGGTATTAATGGCTAACAATGAATTTTAATCATAAATATGGAATCAGACTCAAATACTATTTTCTACGTGCATTGAAATCTTGTTGAAGAGACTAGGTTTTTCGACAAGGCACAGGAACTGTTCGAGAGAATGCAACAAAGGAATGTCATCTCATGGAATGCAATGATTGCAGTATATGCACACATTGGATTTATTATAAAGGCATTTTAAAATCCTTAAGCAAATATAGTCAGCAAGCGATAACCCAGATTCCCTTGGCAGTTCATACTAAATCTAATAGTCATACATACAAATTAAGAAAGAGTAAACAAAGCATGCGAATTGTTTAACAAAATACCTCAATGAAATGTCTTCACCAAAAACAAAGATTATAAGATATGTGCAAAAATACTTACCAAATCAACCTTAGGCATTAATGTGGAGAAAGAAAGCAATGATCAAGAAGAAAGTAGTATAATTAAGATTACCCTTGCTAGGAAGTTTTAAAGAAAGAATTTGCGAAATAAAAGAATTTCATCGACTATTTGTTATCTATTATTTGAAATAATAATGATAAGATTGGAAAGAGACAAAGTAACCTATATAATAACCTGTGGCTGGTAAATCCAATCCAAACCAAGCAAAGATCCACGCCTGTCACTTATGAAAGGCTTTGTTATTTACACCAGAATTCCTCCAAGAAGAGCAGCATTATGAAGAAATCATTTGAAGTTATTCACCAAGAATAGCCAAGCCATATGAAACCATGGCCTATCAAATTAATGGCACAACCTGACACAACCAAAGTGAGCAAAGAGGGGCACTACATCCTCCCCCTTAAAACTTGGCTTACTCCTGGAAGTTGCAACTAGGTGGAAACATTACACGTTAGTAACAACATCTAAGTTGACACACGTCATAAAAATAATATACACTAATTTGGAGTCAAGGTAGGAGGGTCCAGTGAGGGACTGTCTAACCTTGCAGCCTTACCCAAACAACTAATAGCATGATTAATCAGGGATGCAACATAAGTAAATAGATAACAATAGAAAGAAAAGATATTCATCAGCACATGACACAAGATATATCCTGGGAAAACCCTAACAGGGAAAAACCCAACCTTCAAAGCTCATTTTTCTTATATTGTCACTTCAAATCAAATTACACATGCCTCAAGGGCTTTACAGATGCTAGGCTGCAGCCCAAGGATTAAAAAACATTCATATAACAATGCTCTTTCATGATTTCTTCCTTCGACATCTCAATTCTCTGCTCTACAATACATTTGGCTTCATGCTCTGTCTTTACTCTATTCTTCTATTCAACTGGATCATCATAACTTAGAATCTTGCTTCACATTGTCATGCCATCGATCACTTTCTAGAATCAACCCTTTACCTCTTATTTATATCATCTACAAACTTCCAAATCATCACCAGGTTGACCTAATTGCAACGGCTAGTTTATGTAACTTGTTCTTGGATAGGTTGGACTTAATTGGCTTACAATCCTCTTCGAATGAATAAAATGATGTGCGGACCTATTGGGAAGGTCGACCATGACCCAAAGAACATTGTAGAATAAGACATTAGGATCCGCAAGATAGCTGGTGCTCTAAATCTTGTCCTTCAATTGATTAAACTTCACTGTAGCTTGTCAGCTCTGTTCTTCAAGAAAAAGTTAATTTTTAGATAGCGATATGTTTCTGGTATAGATGTGCATAGCTTTGGATTCAAGATATGATGTAACTGACTCTGTCTAGATGCTAAATCCAAATCCTCAACTTCTCATTTTCAAAATATGGTATCTCCCAATTCACTGTCTCAATACTTTGTCTTCACTGTCAACTGTCTCAGCTATCTTGAATTCTTGCGGATGCTCCTGCATTAGACTTTCGGGGTTATTTGGAAAGTGAGTCCCATCACTTGGATCTATATGATGATAAAATCAAATAGGTTCAGCAATCTACTTGTAAGTCTTGCACTGCATCACTGGTCGGTGGTCTAACCAAGTCTTCTCCACAAGTTGCCTCAAGATCAAAGTCTGCTTCAATTAAATTCGGAACAATCAAGTTACTTTCTGGTTTAGCCAATACACTTTCTTAATTTCTTTGCAACACTATCTACTCTCAAGTTCTTAACACAATTTCTTTAGTGTTCATCAAAATCTTATAGCTTCCACTCTATTTATACTACTTTTGTACTTTTCTTGTTTCTTTTACCATAATCATTTCAATCTGGTACACAATCTTCTCTTCTTTATCTACCTCATGAACTTCTCTTTTCTGATATACTTTACACTATTCACACAACTTTCTCTTGCACTATCTCTCTATTGATTGGTCTATAACATGATTCTTCTTAAGATTAATTCTTCTCCTTCTTCTGGTTTCTCTATCACATATGATGTCTCAAAGGATTCTCCCTCCTCTGCATAAACTAATTCTGTATCAACAGGCTCTTCTTCTTCCTCTGCATAAACTGTCTATGTATCATTCTCTTCTAGTTCTTCTATCAAACTCAGTGATTCCAAGAGTTCTTCTTGTTTAGTACAAATCATCTCTGTATCAACAAATTTTTTATCTTCTAAATTACTTACTTCTTTACCGTTATCAATTTCTTTTGTAACCTTTTCCTTGCTTGATTCTTTTCTCCTCTAGACTTGACAACAGGTTCTTCTTCTAGTATCCTTTACTGTGATAAGAATCATGACTCTTGTCACTTCTCCCTCTGTAGTTTGAATTATTGTCCTCACAAGGTCTTCTTTCTTTGCATGTCCTATTTAAACACATGAATACTTCAGTCTATATTTTCCTCTGATCATACAAGTAACATGTTTCCATTCCTGTCCACCAATCCATCCATAATTCTTTTGTATACAACCTGCCATAGATTTTCTTTTTCTCACTTTATCCCAGCACATCTTCTCAGAATCATTCCTCAATCCACAAAGCTTACAAGGGTGTAGATCCCAACACAACTTCTTATCATATCCATGTCTATTGCAATGTGAACAAAACATACCTTTTCTGCCTTGCTTTAATTTCTTAAAATTTTCCATAACCTCCTTAGCTCTGTCATATCTAATCCCTTCACTTCTTGAACTAATTACTGGTTCAATAGGTTCTATAATTCCTTCCTGCTACTTTCCCAATCCTATTCCTCCATATCCCATTCTTTGCATAAGTTTGAAACCAATTCCATCACCAACAACTCTAGGCTCAGTCACACCGTCATCTTTAATTTCACTATCTAAAGGAACTTTTGCATCATCACACAAATCATTAATATCACAAGAAACATCACAAAACTTAGGCTTAGATCTCAAATTTTCATTCTCCTTTCTACATGCTACAAGTGACTGTTCTAACTGATTAACTTGTTCTCTCAAATTTGATATTTCATTTTTCTGCAAACTATTCTCTTTCTTCAATTCTTCCAAACTATCTTCTAGATCTTTGTTCCTCTGCTCAACCTTATAAAACAACTTAAGTCCTTCCAATTCTGCAAATTTCTTTTCAACATCCTCAAATACTTTCAACTTTTCTTCTAGGTTTTTATTTCTACTTCTTACAACTTTCAGTTCTTTTTTAAGGTTTTCAAACTTGTCCACTCTGAGATCTTTCATCCTCTCCAATAATTCTACATTACATTTCTTGAATTCATACAATTTTCTTTCCAAAATGTCCTTTTAGCACACTAGAGTTTCATTTTCTTTCTTCATCCTCTTTCCTATCTTCCCCATTTGAAATAAATTAGATAAATGACTAAACTTACTAAATCTTTCTTGTCTTGATCTTCTTCAGCGATGATATTAGTTACTCCCAAGGTTTCACATAACAATTTATCAGATTCGGTAACTTCAAACAGATTTGCAACCAGCCCAGTAGATTCAAAACTAGCTCTAATACCATTTGATGCAGTCAAGGTAGGAGGGTCCAGTGAGGGATTGTCTAACCTTGTAGCCTTACCCAAACAACTAACAACATGATTAATAAGAGATGCAACAGAAGTAAATAGATAACAATAGAAAGAAAAGATATTCATTACCACATGACACAAGATATATCCTGGGAAAACCCTAACAGGGAAAAACCCAGCCTTCAAAGCTCATTCTTCTTATATTGTCACTTCAAATTAAATTACACATGCCTCAAGGGATTTACAGATGCTAGGCTGTAGCCTAGGGATTACAAAACATTCATATAACAATTCTCTTTCATGATTTCTTCCTTCGACATCTCAATTCTCTGCTCTGCAACACATTCAGATTCCTACTCTACCTTTACTCTATTCTGCTATTCCACCGAATCATCATAACTTAGAATCTTTCTTCACATTGTCATGCCATCAATCACTTTCTAGAATCAACCCTTTACCTCTTATTTATATCATCCACAAACTTCCAAATCATCACCAAGTAGACCTAATTGCAATGACTAGTTTATGTAACGTGTTCTTGGATAGGTCAGACTTAATCGGCTTACAATCCTCTTCGAATGAATAAAATGATGTGTGGACCTATTGGGAAGGTTGGCCACAACCGAAAGAACATTGTAGAACAAGTCATTAGGATCCGTAAGTCAGCCAGTGCTATAAATCTTTCTCCTTCAGCTGATTAAACTTCATTGTACCATATCGGCTCTGTTCTTCAAGAAATAGTCAATTTTTAGATAGCGATATCTTTCCGATACAGATGCATGGACCTCTGGATTCAGGATATGATGTAACTGACTATGTCTAGATGCTAAATACAAATCCTTAGCTTCTCATGTTCAAAATATAGTATCTCCCAATTCACTATCTCAATACTTTGTCTTGACTGTCAACTGTCTCAATGATCTTGAATTCTTCCAGATGCTCTTGCATCACTTATGAAAGGATTTGTTATTTGCACCGAAATTCCTCCAAGAAGAGCAACATTATGAAGAAATCGTTTGAATTTATTCACCAAGAATAGCCAAGCCATATGAATCCATAGCCTATCAAATTAATGGCACAACCTGACACAACCAAAGTGAGCACGAAGGGGCACTACATCCTCTCCCCCCTAAAACTCGACTTACTCTTGGAAGTCGCAACTAGGTGGAAACATTACACATTAGTAACAACATCAAAGTTGATTCACTTCATAAAAATAATATACACTAATTTGCCTATGTAAATGTTTTATCTCATTAAACTATAAACTTATATACTCCATTTCAAATATAATCTACCCTTCTAATTTTCAAGGTCACAATAGTAACACAATCAAAACATGCATTTCAAAAATGATTTCACAATACATAAACCACTCAAACTCCTTAAAAGTTAACATTAACACCCAATTAGTTTCTTCAAGACAAAGAAAACATTGCAGGCTTTTTAATACTAACCAGTAGAAATTCTCACATCATATACCTATAAAGTATCCAATTTCAAATACACCACCATTGTACTTCCTCTACCAATTTGTTGTTAAGCAAACAATATATCATAATGCAACATGTCAACATATTTTTACATGTAGAACACACATTTTTCCATACGGTATCCATCATTTATAAGCAAGACATTTCACTTTAATTATTTTACAACACTAAATCTCATAACATATTCAGCAAAAGATCATGATTTTTCACTTTTTTGAAGCATGGAAACACAATTGATCATCTCATAGGTATAATTTTAATGATTTAACATACATTCTTCACATACACCCAAATTCACATCACCAAGAATCACATCACAAGGCTACACAAGGGTCCATCTGGATATCAAAAAGAAACATACTAATCCATGATACATAATCCATGAACCAAGAGCCAAAATCCATCTCACATAATCCATACCTCACACTCATTGACTTGTTAGTGTTAGGCCACACTCACAGGGTGAGACCATCCAAACAAGCCATAATGACCTCTCTCTTGTTGTATAATGTGGTTAGCCTCCAAGAGATAGTCATCACACATAGGTGGGTATTGGGTCTTAGCTATATAACAGCCTCACATACCCCCATCCTCAAGGGTACCTGTGTCTACTTCCTCGCATACACTCACCAAATCTGTCTCATACATCCTTGGAGAGGAATCATAATACGACACATGGACAACATCGAAAACAATAAGGATAAATTAGTTTAGCCACCAAAGTCATAAAGAAGGATTTAATTAAATTTTCAATTTCAACAATAAAGCAAGAAATGCGTGCCATTTCAACACTAAATCAAATGTAACCACGAGGGTTACTTGCAAATAAGATCACAAAGTGCTGGCCTTCACAATCAATAGAAAATTATCAATAACCATAAGGAAAGTTCACAATCTTCAAAATTGCACTATACAACACTGTGTGACTAGATACTAGCCACCAAATGAGGAAGGAGGGAACAACATTAGGCTATAGTAGTAGCCCTCATGTGGTACAGAGTGAGCATGCCATCCACACGGCTCAAAGTGTACTCCTTAGCTACACCCTGCATTGCATTGTCACGCAGCATGGACTAGCTAAGTGACCCTCGTACTCCTTGGCTGCCTACATGGAATGTGCACCTTGGCCACATCCCACATCATGTCTCAGCATGGCATTGTCATACGCTAGCCGGAGAAGGCACGTACTAATCATATACCTCATGGCAGTGTGTCTGTGGCTCTGCGGAAGTAGGCATGCGTAGAACACACCCCATATAGAGACACCTTGTGGAAAAGGCACACGCAGGTACTCGCCATAGCTAGAGGTATATATGGCTAGGACATAACCATATGCTAACTGACTCAAACACTGTCGAAAGAAAACATGTGTATCCCTCTACAAATGTGTGAGGCCCCATTACGCTCATCACACAAGTAGTCTATAACATAATCTTATAGTGCACCTTCATGTGTCTAAGCACGTGGCATCATGTCCTCAAGCCCAACTTGCTACCAACAGTAACATGGCATCATCACCAACACTGTGTTAGAACATCAGCGAGGTGTGGCATTGTACCTAGTGTATCATGTCAGAACATGTACAGATATAGAATCTATCTTAGCATGGGTAACAAACCTCTCTCCACATGCTAGTACTCAAATATACATGGGGCACATGGTCTCACTTGGGTTATCCATGCAGGTCCTAGACCCTGGCCCCCGAGTGACGACACATGTCATTACATAGTTCCAATTGGGTTGTCCATGCAGGTCCTAGACCTCGTCCCCCAACTAGAAACTCATGTGGCATATCATACCTTTCGTGAAGACAAATTAGAAGATTATCCAAGAAATACCATTGAGATGCTCAGGAACTGTGGGGATTAGGCTAGCACATATGGATCAAGTACCCTGATCCATCATAAGGGGAAGTAGTGAGTATGTTTCCTCAGGTTTGGTTGAGCGAGGGACTGCATGCGCCATCATATGCATACACTGCACACTCCACCCAAGGAACTTTGTGGCTACTACTACCCCTTCATAGACTGAGGGACTAGAGAACCAAAAGAAGAGAATATATGAATCTAACTTTTGGCTACTCTTATATATATTTTAAACCACATTGGGTTGGCCCTCAATCGGGTAACAAACATAGAAACACATGTAATGGTGTGGTTAATTCACACCTAAAATATACATATTCCCCATAAATGGGTACCCAGTATCACCATCCCAAGGGCACACAAAGCAAGTACGGGGTATTCACAACACTCAACCAATGCACAGTTACTGGTTTCTCACATTTACAGGGACAGATTACATTTACATACACAATTCTATTACTACTATAAGTATATTGATTTCCATAAGCAATGTGATTCAAAATCATAACCTTACATGTTATCCACTTCCCTTTTCCATTTTTCTTCCACTCTACTTTTCTACGATACTGAATGTCAATATCATGATTATCTATCAAATACATCAAGCTAGGTGTTTAGATTAAAGAATGGTATCCAACACAAGAGTTCATATCACATGTATAAGAATAATTGTGTGGACAACAACATTAACCAGAGATCCCAGTGCTGCAACCTGGCTCTGATACCAAATGTAATACCCCACCATGCAACCCTAGAGATAAGTCAACTAAAGCAATAAAAAGGCAGATTTTTTTTTTTCAAATAGAATTAATGATAACAAAATATGTAAGTAGACATCTCAAGATTATGTGGATTTTATTGGTAAAAGTAAATGTTAAAGAATAGATTTATTGTTTATTGAATCCTGAGATTAATCTTATCTCTTGAACTCTTATAGGTTTATTTCTCTGTCTCGTCGAAGATCAAGTGAAATTGGCTACTAGAGAAATAGATTATCATTGAAATTTTTTTTAGACAATGTAAATTTCTTTATCATCAACAAGTCTATTTAAAAATTAAGAAATTTTCTTCAAAATTTACCATCATATTATTATTATTTTAGTTATCAAAAAAATTTCCTTCATTGGTTAAGCATAGGTTTTATTGTACAATTACCGACAGATCAACTATATTTAAGAATTTATTTCTCTTAATTCCAATATAATCATTAAAATTTAAGTGAGTATTCTATCTAATTAGCTTATTCTCATATTTTCATTTTATTTTTTTATAATTTCATTTGGAAGGCATCACATAGGTATCAAAGCTCCAGGTTGTAGCACTGGGAGCTTTGGGGTAAAAGTAAAAGTATTTTAAACTCACTTTTGTTGTGTAGAAAACATGTCTTCAAACCAATATGGAGAACCAATTGGCCATGGACCCTAAATTCTATAGGCCCTACAAAATTTGGTGAATGTGATACAGAAGAGGTTATGTCTACCTAATAATCAAAACCAACATCACTCTGAAGGATAACACTCTTTGTCTCTAGAACGAAGTAGAAGTCCTAAATGTAGTAGAGCAGACCATATAGAGGAAGGAGAATCATGACATTATTCACCACCTCCTCGTAATACCTGAATAGAGAGAGTGGTCTCTGTAGATATTGATAAGTTAATCTAAGATTTTCTTCATTTACAACCATAACATTTTTCTAGATCTATAGATGGGTTAGAGGTAGAATCTTGGTTAATAAGTTTTGGGAAAAGTTTTGCATCAAAAATTTATGGGAGCAATCTTAAGGCCAGGTTGGCAATTCATCTACTCAAGGATAGTGCAGATATTTGGTGGTGATAGGAGGAGAGAAAAAGGCAATTAACTCCTAAAAACATAACTTAGGAAGTTTTCTTTGAGATCTTCAAGAAAATATACATTGCAGATCATTTATGGCAATAAAAAAATTGATGAGTTCCATGATCTCCAACAAAGGGGACTGACTATAGCACAATATGAGAATAATTTCTTTGAGTTATCTCAGTATGTTGACTATACTTAGGATGAGAAGCTGATGGTAAACCATTTTAATAGAGGACTTAATCACATTATTGTAGGTCCAATTCGGTTATCTGAGCCTACTACTATGAAGCAGGTAGTGGAGAAGGCACTTTTTGCAAAAGAAATCTAGCTGAGACATCATGATCACCATCAAAATTCATCTCAACATCATAACCGCAACCAGTCTCACTCTTTTGCTAGGAGTGGAAATAGGTCTAATTCTTATTCTCATAGACCAGCATAGTCATAGCATAATCAGAAAGCTAAGTCATCTCAAGGAGGTTCAGTTAGGCTTTGGAAAAATCCTTCTCAAAGAGGGGATCAAAAAATCCAGTCATAGTTTGTTGGATTAGCTCATCCGCAGTAGAGTTCTTTAGGTAGTCAAGCTAGCACTGGTAGATTAGCTTTTCAATTTTTGTCTCCTTTGAACTGTTCTTGTTTTAATTATGGTGGTAAGCGACACTATGCTCAGGATTATTTTCAGAACAAAGAAGCTTCACGGGTTTAGCAGTCGGTAGCTTCAAAACCTATAGTTTGTGATGTGGGCAAATCTCATCGAGTTTTTATAGCTATTGAAAATTGGCAAGCGGATCATTAGGCATCTATTATAGAGTTTCCCAGAAAAATTGGTAAGATTACTATTTCTATTCTTTTTGATTCAGGAGCTATAGATTCTTTTATTTCCCCATCTATAGTGGAGAAGTATGGCTGGTGGTTGCTAAGCAAAATGTTAATTGGGATGTGGAGTTAGCTTATGGAGATAGGATGTCAGTCAATTCTTTAGTTAGAGATTGTCATTTAGAGCTTAGCTATTTTTCTACCAAAGCAGATTTTAGGGTGATACCTTTGGGGTCTTATGACATTATTGTAGGTATGGATTGGATGAATGCTCATGAAGAAAAATTAGATTGCTAACACAAGTCCTTTGAGTGTTTAGATGATTTCGGCAAAAAGGTAGTTGTCTCCGGAATTAAAAGACTAGTGTCTCTTAGGATGATTTTAGCTATGCAGCTCAAGTAGTGTATGAGAAAAGGATGTCAATTCTTTACTATTTCCATCAATGACTGATTAGAGGAAAATCTTGACACTTCCTTAGATGATCATCCCATTTAATGAGAGTTTGTTGATGTGGTTCCCTCTTAGCTTTCTGGTATCCCACCTAAAAGGGAGATTGATTTTCACATCAACTTGGTTCCAGGAGCACAACTAATTTCTAAGGCTCCCTATAGAATGACTACTCAAGAACTACAAGAGCTCAAGTTACAATTGGAGGAATTGTTAGAAAAAAGTCATATCCATCCCAATGTATCTCCGTGGGGTGCACCTATGATTTTTGTTAAAAAGAAGGATTGAAATCTTTGACTTTGCATAGATTACAGGCAACTTAATAAGCTCACCATCAAGAATAATTATCCTTTGCCAAGGATAGATGACTTATTCGACTAAATTCAAGGAGAAAAGATTTTCTATAAGATAGATCTCAAATCTAGATATCATCAATTGAGGATCGCTTAAGTTGACATTCATAAGATAGTGTTTCACACAAGATATGGTCATTATGAGTTTAATGTTGTTCCTTTTGGTTTGACTAATGCACTGGAAGTTCTTGTGAGTCTGATGAATGGTGTCTTTCAAACTTTTCTAGAGTAGTTCATGGTAAGCTTTCTTGATGACATACTAATCTATTCTCACACTATGGAAGAGCACAAGGAGCATTTGCAATAGGTTTCACAATGTTTAAGGGAAAATCAATTGTATGCAAATATCTCCAAGTGTGAATTTTTTGAAATAGAAATCTAGTACCTAGGGCATATTATTTTATGTGATGGAATCTTCGTAGATCCTTCCAAGATTTAGGCTATTCTAGAATGGCCTTCTCCCACTAATGTAGCAGAAGTAAGGAGTTTCATGGGCTTAGTCAGTTAGTATAGAAGGTTTGTAGAAGTTTTTTCTAGGATTGCTCATCCAATTACTTCTCTCCAGTGGCAAGGCAAGAAATTTGTTTGGTTTGAATAGTGTGAAAGAGATTTTCAAATTTTTAAAGAGAAGCTTACCAGTGCACCCATCTTAGCTATTCTAGATCCTACCAGTGATTTTGTTGTTTTTACAAATGCATCTTTTGAGGGTATTGGAGTTCTCATGCAAGAGGGTCATGCCATAGCTTTCAAGTCTCGTAAATTGAGAAATCATGAACTTAATTACACAACACACGATTTGGAGCTGGTTGTGGTAGTTCATGCTTTGACCAAATGGCGATATTTTCTTCTTGGGCATTGATTTGAGTTGCACTCTATTCGTTAGAGCTTACAATACATATTCTCTCAGCCTAATTTGAATGCTAGGTAGCATAGGTGGATGAAATTTCTATGTGAATATGATTTTGAGATCTACTACATCAAGGGAAGAGAGAATGTTGTAGCTAATGCCCTCAGTAGGTGATGTCATGAGTTGTTAGCTTTGGCTATTACGACAGTTCTCAAAGGACATGTTTTAGAGTTTTTGCCTTGAGATGCTTTGTATTGTGAGATAATTCAGTTCCAGAGTCCTTTGAAGGACAATTTTGATGGATATTTTGTGGATGCTAATGGATTAATTCAATATCATGGATGTATATATGTTCCTTCTTTTGGAAACTTTAGAGGTTTAATTTTAGCCGAGACTCACTGAGCACCTTATCTAGCTCATCCTGGTGTTAATAAAATGCATGCAGATCTTTGAAAGTTGTACTTCTAGGCAGGAATGCAGAAGCATATTATAGATTTTGTTGCTTGCTATTTAGAGTACCAAAGAGAAAAAAAAGAACATCAACATCTGGCTAGTCTATTGTACCCTCATGTGATATTGGAATAGAAATGGGATGTGATTTCTATGGATTTCATTGTGGCATTACCACTAACTGCTCATCGATATGATGCAATTATGGTGACTGTGGATAAATTAACAAAAGTAATACATTTCTCTCTAATGAGTTCTTCCTATAATGCTTCTTGAGTACCCAGGGTTTTTCTTCACAGCATAGTTCAACTTTATGGAGTGCCAAGGAAGATCATCTCAGATAGAGATCTAGTTTTCACCTCATCCTTTTGGACTGCACTTCAATAAGCTTTAGGGACTCAACTCAACTTTAGCACTACCTATCATTTAGAGACCAATGGACAAACTGAGAGAGTGAACCAAGTTCTAGAGGATATGCTCAGAATGTATGTGATGGATCAGTAGTCTCATTGGGAGGACTATTTGCATTTAGTAGAGTTTGCTTATAACAATGGTTAACACAGTTCACTCGGAATGGTACCTTTTGAGGCTCTTTATGGTAGACCTTATAGAACTCCTTTAAGTTGGGACTGATTAGAGGATCAAGTCATTATTGGACCTAAACTTGTTTGAGATATAGAGTAGTAGGTGATCCGGATCCATGAGCAGTTGCAAATAGCTCAAGATCAACAGAAGCAATATGCCAACACTAGGAGAGTTGATCGTGATTTCCATGTTAGGGAGAAAGTTTTCTTGTGAGTGAGACCCTATAAGAGCTCTATCCATTATGGAAAAGACTCTATGTTGGCACCCAGATATGTTGGCTCTTTTGAAATTCTGGAGAGGATAGACCCAGTTGCATATTGCTTAGCCTTACCACCCAACTTGTCACGTATTCATAATGTTTTTCATGTATCTTTGCTTAAGAAATATGTACCAGATTCTTCTCATGTATTGGAGTGGGATGCTTTATAGGTGGCACATGATTGACAACTAATACTAGAACTAGTTCACATTTTTTATCAATGAACACTGATCGTACGAGGACGACAACTAGATCATGTCAGGGTTCAATGGGACCCATATGATGAATCTTCTGCTACATGGGAGGATACTATTAGGATAAAATCTTTGTTTCCTTATCTTTTTGATAGCTTCCAGGAGGAAGGCTAGATTCTAGAGGGGGAGAATGTAGGGTCCTAGCTAATATTGTTCTTTTTAGATATTTATTTGACATTATAATTTGGTGTGAGTTTGTGTAATGGATTTGATTATGTTGAACCATACATATTATTATTATCATTATTAATTTGGATTATGGAATTTATGTATTTAAAAGATATTTAATTATTTGTTAGCAAATAAACAATAAGTTTAATTAAATGATTGATGATTATAAAGATAAGTTAGTGATTGAGATGATTTTGAGTATTAAATGTTTTAAATACATTAATGATTAAGAGGTGTGTAGGTGGAAATGTATAGTTTTTCTTTTATCATGTTATTTTGGATTTATTTTCAGAAAAAAAAAAAGAGTTGTGGAGAAATTTTTATTAAAGGAGAGGAAAGTGAGTTATTATGCATGCTCTTGGAAAAAGAAAGTGTTGTAAACTTCTGTAACAAATTCTTGGAAGGATTTTGGTAGATAGATGAAAAATGGCTAAAAGTTTTAGGGGTTGATCCTAGCTTGGACAATGGAGGTATGTAATTTGTTGATAAATCTATTTTCTTGCTAGATTTTTGTTTGAATCATTGATTGTAAATTTAAAAATATTGTTTGTTATGAATTTATATCTGATATTGTGAAATTCGAAAGAAGAAATGAATGATCTTGTTTGAGAAAGAAGTGGTGGACTCCTCTTTTGGGGGGTAATTTTCATGGTGTATGGTGGAGGTGTGTGTGGGAGTTGTGGTTGCTCTATGTGAGCTATTATTTTGTTGTTGCTTTGTGTGAGCTATTATTTAGTTGTTGCTCTGTGTGAGCTATTATTTTGTTGTTGCTATGTGTAAGCTACTATTTTGTTATTGCTTTGTGCGAGCTATTATTTTGTTTATGGGAGCTACTGGGAGCTACTGGTGTGTGGGAGTTGTTGTTATTGCTCTATGTGAGGGCATTATTTTGATTATGGGAGCTACAGTGAAATAAAGGGTGTTGCATGAGATTGGGAGCTATGTGTGACAGGGAGATATAGGGATTAAACCCCAAAGAAGATCCCCATCTTCTCATTATTATTTTGAAAGTTATTTCTGTGAAACAAAATCTTGTTTTCTAAAATTTTGCTCAGGGGTGGTTGGGTGGAGAGCATTATGGTTGATTAAATTTTGGTTGCTACATATTTGAAGGAAGATTTTGATTATGAAGAGCATTTTGGTTGTTAAAATTTTGTTGTTTTCAGATTATGCAGAGGATCTTGTTTATAAAGAGCTGGAATGATTGTAATTTTCTGTAGAATCAATTATTTTTCTAGAATCATTGTTAATACTTGTTTAGATGAAGATATTTTACACTCTCTATGTTAGAAAGAAAGACATAGTCAAGAATCTAGAATTGAATACATGCAAATTAAACATAGTAGTATTATTTTGAAAATTTTGTACTTCATATTGTTATTTTCAATTTGATGTTGCTAACTAGAAATTGAATTCTTCTGGTTATATAGAAAGAAGAAGGTCGGTCTGTTTGGTTGAAAAAATATATGAAGCAACATATCTCCATTCGGATCCATTGAACAAGTAATTTTATTCAATCCTTGATTTACAGTATTAGGTCCTCAAAAACAATGATCTGAATCAATTAGAGGGATAAAAGTATTTCTTAAACATTCTTATTTATACAACATGAAATGAATATACTTAGTATCTATGGTGCCTCATTATATTTGTAGAGTACTATAAATATAATAACAACTTTGTTATATTCATTGAGGCACATTTGTAATCATTCTACATAGTTAGGGATTTATTCTTTGCTATATGTTGATAGTCTCTATTATGAATTTAACCTTTGAGTCTAAATAGTGTTGCATATGCATTTTTTTTGTTCTTATGCACTGTCATATATACTTTTATAGACTCCAATTGCAAAAAATAATAAGCCTTTTGTATCCACAATAATTTATAGTTGTACATGTGTTGGTTTAACTTAGAAAATAATGAAGACAGTTAGGTATGATATATATATTATGAGAATGACTCCCATATTCATTAAGTAAGCTGATTGTGACCATCTTAGTCTGCGCCTAGTCAAGCTCCATTATTCACTTCAATAATCGTTGATAACTCATATTGGAGAACTAATGTATTTATGTTACAAAACAGGTCAAAAATAGTTTCCTTACACATCAATTTGCCTACCAACTATAGGCTTATAGTTGCGATGAGCCATCGGATATTAGTATATTGATTATAAGATGAATTATTTTACATATGTAGTTGTTTATAAATGGTGAAGAGGAGACTATGGTCTCCACGGCCTTCCATAGATTAATTGTGGAAGTCATGGATATAATGGCTCCCCTTTGGATATACCCTAGTAAGATGTAATTCGTATATGTATGGAAATGGTAGTATCTTAGAATTGATCGACTTTAATTTATTCTTAGATGAAGATAACAACATTATAGTAATCCATAGATTTTCTATAGGTGCTGTGAATACTTATATAAAGCATTTGAGGGATAATATTGTGATATTAGTGGAAAATCAAGTAGACATCTGAAGATTATGTAGATTTTTCTTAGTAAAAGTAAATGTTAAATAGTAGATTTATTGTTTGTTGAATTCTGAGACTAATCTTATCTCTTGAACTCTTATAGGTTTAATATTTCTCTATCTTGTTGAAGATAAGTGAAATGGGCTACTAGAGAAATAGATTATCATTGAGATTTTTTTTAGACAATTTAAATTTCTTTATCATCAACAAGTCTATTTCCAAATTAAGAAATTTTCTTCAAATTTTACCATCATATTATTATTATTATTTTAGTTATCAAAAAAATTCCTTCACTGGTTAAGCCAAGTTTTTCTTGTATAGTTACCAATAGATCAACTATATTTAAGAATTTCTTGCTCTTAATTCTAATATAATTATTAAAATTTAAATGAGTATTCTATCTAATTAGCTTATCCTCATATTTTCATTATATTTTTTTATTATTTCTTTTGGAAGGCATCACAAATACCATGGAAGGAGACTATCAATTCAGTCTTGTGGATTTATATTATTTTATTTCTTGACATAGTGTCAGTGATAAAATGTGAACATTGAATATTCTAAAATGATTACATTATATGACATTAATATGTTACTATTAATGCCTTCCCTCTTTAAAAGAGTTATTTGGTTTAATAAATAAATAATTAGGAAATTGTAGTGTTATGCATCAAGAACTAAATTCATTATTTTTCTTTTAAATTAAAATTTTATTATATGTGTTGTTTGAAGATACCTATAGCTTTGTGAATTGTGAATTCCTTGATTTGAATTGATTAAACTAGTTAAAAAAAGAATTCTCTGAATTTGTACGTCAACTGGATGTGGATCAATCTATTGGTTTGAGGATTTTGCATCTGTTGAAACATGAGAAAGGAGGAAGGATATGATAAAAAAAAAGGTGGAAAGAAAGAAGTTATAGGAAATTAAGATCGAAATAGAGAAACGAAGAGAAGAATCAGGAGTTGGAACAAGCAAAAACTTATGAGTTTTTAGTGGCTCAAATTTGGCATAATCCTACAATTTGGAGGTTTGAAAATAACAATCCTTCCTCTACAAGTGTGACAAATTTATTGGGCTTATTGAAATTATAGTAAGACAACAATTGTTCTATTTTAAGTTTTAATTTAAAGGTTATTTTTATTAAAATCCAATTTAATTCTCAAATGATTTAGAATTTGGGTAAATGGGATTTAACCAGAGGAAAGAAATGGGTCACAGAAGTAAAACTTAGGGAAAACCATGATAGCAAAATAGTCGGGGTTCTGAATGATTGCATAAAAATTCCACTTCTGGGTAAAATATAGAAACCTTCTGTTTCATAAAACATTCACTCAAAATATTAGAGTTTTACTATTTAAGATAACATGTAATTGCTTAATTGTGTTGAACAAGTTTATCTGGAAGCAAAATTATTTATATCATAACTCAAAGCATGCAAATAAAACTCTATATTATGGGTGTTTGAATATATGGAAAAAAAAATTCCACACCTTTGGAAGGGAAGACTTCATAATTATTTTAATTTAAATTGGGTCCTTGTTGGGGCAACCAAAAGTAATACAGACAACAACAAAAAAGAATTGGTTTACCTTTAAATGCCCAAGTAATGGATGCAAGGAGGAATTTATTCAGAGCCAGCAAGGCATTCCCATGAGATGGGATAGCACCTAGTAGAGAAGGGCAAGCCTCTATAGGCTACCCTCCCTCTCTCTCAAAATGGAAAAAAATAGTAAGAAGTCAGATTTGTCATATTTTGGCATAGTATTAAAATGAAATTATGTTAGTGTGCTATATTTATATTTAAAAAATATAAACTCTTTCATTTAACATGAGTTTAAATCTAGCCAGAAGAATTATGACTTGTTTAATTTACTTTAATATTACCATTCTATTGTGTACATGATATTTCCACAGTCCATGATATTAGTTGTAGAGCTTCTGGTAATAATATTCTTATCTTCTCATCCTGATGATGGATCACGGAGTGTGATCCGAAACGTTGATGCAAAAAAAACAATACACAGTATTACCAGAAGCTCTACAACTAATTACCATTCTAGTTAAGAATTTAGTTTCCAATATAGAAAATTTGAGTATTTATTTTCAAGGAGATTGTAAACTCAACCTAATGCAGGGAATAAATATGTTTCTATAACCATGGATAACTCTTGGAAATTTAATTGTTCATATACATTTATTTTATGAATAGTGATTGTGATTAATACATTGGAAGTGTTAATATTTTGTTGTCAACGAATTGATTTGACAATAAGGGAAAACATAATAGTTTTTCTTGGGTATGAGTAGTATAAATATGACGGATGTCAATTTTCCCTTAAATGAAAGGATTTATTAACATTGAAACAAATAAAGTATTTACATTCTATTATATTATTTTCTTCCATTATGCTATTAAAATTTAGATATATTTGAAGGGATCAAATATCAGTTATATAATCTATGTTTTAGGCATGCATTATAGGTGAAGATGTGAATTAAATGCTTGGGTAAGCTGTATATAAAATAGATTGTTGGATTCATTATGCCACTTCCATGTGTTTTAGATAATGCATTGCTATATGCTTGCTAGATTTGGTATTAGTTAGAATGCATTTAAGCACTAGGTCTTCATGGGATTTCATGCATGTCGATCTGGAAAGGCTAGTCTCTTCGTGATGGGTTAGGCTACTCATGTGGCAACAGAGTGAAGTCTATGACTTTGTGGTAGGGTAGAAGTCACCCCAATGATTCTCTCTCTTCTTTGAGGTACAAAGAAGGAGATTGAGGTGAGAGATTGCACCAAGAGGCCAAGGATGATAATGTATTGAAAGTAAAATCATGAAGTATTCATGTATGTAAAAATATTACTTGAAAATATAATTGAATCAATGTACATAATATTTGATTATATTGCCAACACTGTGGAATTATGAAATAGTTTGAAATCATAAGTGACATTTCCTATGTATGAAGGGAAACCATATGTTGTATTTGAATGTGTGGATTAATTAGTGTCATAAAACACAAATTAATCAGAAAAGATTCAATCATTTAAAAAGTAATTTTGGAATATCTAATTGTATGATAAAAATACCATGAAAGGAGACTATGAATTATGTCTTATGGATTTATGTTATTTTATTTATTGACATAGTGTCAATGATAAAATGTGAACATTGAAAAATTTAAAATGATTACATTATATGGCATTAATATGTTACTATTAATGCCTTGTATAATTTCTTATATAATTTAAATTTGGTATACTGGACATTCTTATATTGTAGGACTTGATGACCATGGATATGTGTAATAGAGTTTTACAAATCCTTTAAACCTATATAGACATGTTTGTTTAAAAACATTGTGTACCTTGATGAAGGGTTGTGTTTTCAAACTACAGAGCCTCTACAAATTACATAGGTAAGGCCATCTTGGATGATCCCTCGAGGCCTAGCTTTGGCCCTTAGGAGGGGTCCTTTTAATGTTTGTGAATTCCTAAAGTTCTTTGGTGAATAAATCAGATTAAATACTCATGTAGAATAAATTGCAAGTAAGTTAAAAACTAATGATCATTTTGATTTATGTTGTCTGTGAATGACATGTAGACACCTTCATGTGTGGTTCTTCTTTAATAGTAATTGTAAACATAAGTGATGTTTCATACGATACTCTTGTATGAGCCTATAAGGCCATGTTGGTTTAAGGGACTAAGTCCAGAGTGAATTACAAAGCTAATTGTTTAGTCTTTAGCTATTCATTGATTAAGTATGATTGACGTGAGATATTCTAGGGATATAAAAATATTACTCCTTTTCCATAGTTATTATTAATATAATTTTTTTTTTTTGTTATTTATTTGTTCAGATCTTACATAATGATATAAAAATATTACTCCCTTTCCACAATAATTATTAATATAATTATCATTTTGTTGTTATTTATTTGGTTTGATCTTACACTCTAGGTGTTCTCTAGGTGTTGATCTTACACTCTAGGTGTTCTTGTTTGGTATTATTAAAAATTAGAATATCATCCAATTAAAATATCATAAACTTACCCAATAGTTTCCTTAATACCTCATTCATCAAATGTATATGCATGCTTGGTGTATTGGTCAATCTAAAGGGCATTACAAGACACTCATACAAACTCTAATTAATCTTGAAAGCCATCTTACATGCATGCCCTTCTCTTATCCTAATCTAGTGATAACCACTCTTCAAATGAATCTTGGTGAAGTCCTTGGATCACTTAGACAATCCATGATATCATCTATCCTTGGCAAAATGAATTTATATCTCACAATGAAATTATTGATTTCTCTAGAATCAATACACATTCTCCACTCACCATACTTCTTAGGTGCTAGTACCGTAGGCACCACACATGGGATCAAACTCTCTTCAATCAAACCCTTGACAATTATTGCATTTTTCTATTTAGCTTCTCCTTCTTGTATGATGTCATTTATGTGACAGTTTATTCAACAAACTAGTTCCTAGAATCAAATCCATATGATGGTCGATACTCCTTACAAGTGATAATGCTTTTGGCATGTCAAATATGATATCTTGGTATTCCTCTACCAATTATTAATTTTCTTATGGTGCTTCCTCATCACTTGCGATGGTGCTTCCTTCATCTGTGACATTGCATGCCTTGGAAATTAGTGCAAAACAAACATTCTCATGTCTCAATCCATCTAAACAATTCCTTCCATCTACTAAGTATGTCCTAGCATAGATACAAACTTGGGCTTCCTTGTCTTTTAGTGGCATTAACCTATGTCTTTATCCATTTCTACTTATAGTTTAAGTGTTTTCTCTCCCATCATGTATATCCTATTAGTAAAACAACCATGACCTCCCCAACACTAGGTGACACACATCCATTGGCATTATATTACACAAGACTTTATAATGTAACCTCCTATTTTGAATCTTACCTAGCATTATTCATTAACCATCACTTTATGTTCTCTTTGTAAATTAAGCAAAGGCTTGGGTGATTCTACCTCCTCAATTTTAATTTCTCAATCATTTCTTCTGATATTAAGTTTTCTCTACTTCCATTGTCAATAGTTACCTTGCAAAACTTCCCTCCTTTGCATCCAATCTTGATTAGGTTTTTTCTTTGTACTAATTTTTCCTTAGGGTGCTCCATCAAAGCCCTCCTCATCATTAGTGATTCTTCATGTTCATGGTTATGATCTGATTCATAAGATCTTCAGGGTTCTTCTACAAATGCAACTCTAGAACTGCTTACTGGTTGCTTTCCTTGGCCTTGAAAAAAATCAAATGCTATGTGTCCTCCACACTTTAAGTGCATGTTCCCCTGAAAGTAGTCATCTCCTTTATTCTATATCCTTCTCATCCTCTCTAGTATCCATCTCTATGATATGTATGTTCTTCCCCATTGTCCTTGTAGTTGCAGTTTCTATCCTCTCAACCTTTGCAGTAAGTGTCATGACTCCTTTATTCATTGTGGCATGCACCACTTCCTTTGGAAGGTACAAATTGTTATCTCTCTTATCTTCCTAGTAAGGTCTTCTATCACCACATCATTATCTTTCCCTCTAGAGCCTCACTTTTCTTTTATGTCAATTTTCCTAGTTCATAAACCTCTTTTTCAACTTGTCTTCTACTTTGATTGTAAATTGGTATGCCTCTTCTATGGTGGTCATCTTGACTAGACTTGGCTCTTCTTGAATACTTTACCTCAACCTAGTGATGTATCTTGCAACCTTCTCTTTGTCAATCTCACTATGCATTGTCCTAATAATTAGTTTGTGAAATTCTTTGGTTTATTCCTTCATAGTCCCATCCCTTTAACTCAAACTGTACAATTTCTTTTGTAGTTCTAGCTCATAGTCCATTGGCATGAATTGTCTTTTCAATTTTGCAATCATCCTCTTCCATTTTGTTATCATTTCCTTTCCATTCCTATTTATTTCCAATTTTACTTCCTTCCACCAAAAAACAACTTGTTCCTTTATCTTGCTCTTCACAAACCTAACTCTCTTAGGGTCTTCAATATCCTCATACTTAAAATATTCATCTAGTTCATTTATTCAATCAATCAGTTCTTCAAGATTCAAATAACCATAGTAGTCTGGAACTTCCCTTCTAGGTCTCTTGTAAATATTGGAAATGGCCATTAACACCTTTACCTTATCCAACTCTTCTTCCTAATCTTCCAATTCTTGTACAACATCTTTGACATCCTCTTCCACATCACTCTCATCATCATCCTTTAGGATTCAACCCATTTTCTATCTTCTTCTAAGGATTTCAATTGAATTTTGTTCTGTCTCACCTCTTTCAATACCTCATCCAACTTTTTCGGAATGTTAGCAACTCTCTAGACTCTTCATGAAAGTATATTTCCTATATTTGTTGCAAACTACCTCTAGTTAGTGAACCACTTACAATCACCCCTTGCAATCACCTCTTAGCAAACAATCTATTGACAATTTTCTTGTAGGTTGGCTCAATTCAATGATTTGTTCATAACAAGAACCCATGGAACAACCACTTAACCTCCTCAATCTTTAAACATTATGCTATAATATTAGTTTATGTAGTCATGGTAGGAGGGTCCAATGAAGGACAATCTAGTCATGAATCCAATACTAATAAACACATACACAAAACTGAACTCACAATAAAGTGACACATGATATATATCCTAGCCTCTAAAAGATTCATCATTATATTATTAATTTTTAAATACGTTACAACCTACCACAAGGGCATAAATGCAATGTTATATCCATATGACAACTAAAACATATAATACCTTTATTCTCAACTCCATCTTGAATGCTTATGCTCATGCCTAGATGCTTAGACTTCCAACACCTACTCAATGTTCTCCCTCTCTCTCCTCATGATTCCAAATGATCTAGTGGGAAACTAACTTATATCAATCCCCAGACTCCATAATGATTTGTGTTGTAGTACCCCTCCGTACTCACTTTTATTTTGTAGGTAGTCTGGCTAAGGAACTTGAAGATGATGATGGAATAGGAGCTTCTGTTAGTACTTTCATAGGTATGATGAATATTGTTATGTTATTATTTTTAAGAAGAAAATTATTTGGATAGTCAGGTAATTGTTTTGGTTTTTGGTTTAATTTTGTCTCACAATATGCCTTGATTATCTTATGTATTAAAAGATAGATAATTGTTTTCTGTGAGTTTTGTGGTCTCTTCCATTTCGTAATGGGTATGGAGTATTTCATGGTGATGTTGTCTTGATTCCAAATTCTGATCACCTATTATTCCCTTCAAGTATCTTGTTTGCATATTAGAGAATAGTACAATCAAAACTTATGTAATTTTGTTGCCAATTATCCTTGTTCTGTATATAATTCTCCATGTGGCATTTAACATTTTATGGCATATTATCAAAGATACTGCTATAAATTCTTGTGAGCCTTTATTCATTTGTGATCTACTTGTTGGTGTTCGTGGTCTATAAATGCAGCCCAATCCTCACAAATACACAAATATTTATGATATGAAATAGTTGTCAGACCACTCCTCCCTCTCTTATGCGTAAACCTCTGCATGTTTGTCTCGGGAGGATGAGGTAAAAGATATGTCTATTGTTAGTCGATGGGGAGGGGGAGGTCATTTGCGGTAGGTACAACAGAGGGGGAGGGGATTGTAGGGTAGTGTACTGTGAGCTGCTATGAATGGTATTGTAGAGCGTCAAATATTCATTTAGGTACAATTACAGATTGTGTTCAAGTCCTCTTGGCTTCCAATCTACGGGCCAAAAAAAAAAGAGATATATAGAAACTATGATCTTGGACAAAGATTTGATTTTAGTATTGATGAAAGCCCTTCAAAATCTCCTAGTATCGGGTGAAGGTAAGAAGTTATCTCCTTTGGTTGTGGTTTTTACCTCTCTGATGTATAAGAACAACTACCAAGCATAACCCAGTATGTTAGAATCCCAGATTTGGCTTATTTATGTAATGTCTTTCAGTCACATACCTTTGTTTTGGATTTCTTCTTTCAACTACTAGATTTGTAATTAGTTGTAGCATGAAAGACCTACAATCATGTAGATATCTTGTTGGCTTATTCAGCTTTAAACAAGGTATTAGAAGATGATAATCTTTTGCATTGTCACTAATCCTGATTGTGTTTAACCTATGAAATTTGTATTCTCTTGCATTGAAGATTTCTCCTTTTCCCTTTACAATGTCTAGAATTATAAAACCTTTCTAGGAATTTATTTATGTGAATAATGGTCTCTCAACACCATTCTAGGTAGGTTTCCTTTCAAACTCTTAGTAATATTGTTCTATGTTATCTAGATTGCTAGCCTTCACCATACCTTGCATGCATAACAACCTTCATCTTTCCCTGTACTCAGTTAGAAAGAATGTTAACTTAGGTTGTGAAATTGATTCTTACCTGCTAGAGTTGTATTAAACCCTCTCTTTTATCAGATACCTTTCCTTTTATCCAATATGTCTTATAGATGTCCAAAGGAATCCACCTTTTAAGGCACTCAGAAAGGGGTGCAGTAACTGCCAAGTTTTGGCACCTTTTAGGACATTGTTCTTGCCAATCTTTATTGGTGTTGAGATCTTCTCTGTTTCTTTTTATAACTTCTATATAAGGGTATTAAGATATTAACTTGCCATTTGCATTTTCTTGAAAATTTCTTAAAGCCAATACTCCTATTCTCTTCAATGTATAGCAAAGATTGTGGAATCTGATTTACACTTGTTAAACTTGCATATCAAATCCTTCATTGCATTCTGAGAGAAAATGTCTCTATGAGACATTCTATCGAACGATTCATATAAAATATGTCTAGTAGTCTGTAGCCTTGTCTTTGATTCTACATTTTGCATGCTTGACTACCAGGGCACTCTCACCCACATTTGCAATTGCATGAAAGTTTCTAATCCCATCCTTAGGCAGAGGAATTGCTAATGAGTGTTTCATTGTAAATTGCGAATGCTTGAAACTCACTACGCCATTTCAACATTTTGTGTCTATACTATAATAATTACATACGGTGAGATGACATCTCTTGAGGCAATATGTTGAATAGTTTGTGTACTATCACATATTGCATGCATTTTTTTTACCAATGGAGTTCCTTAAATATCTTATTGGAACCTCCTTCATTATCAAAACATTATATCCATATAACCCTTTGATATAACTGTGTACTCTATTATGAATTGATCTTATTAGTATGTTTCCTTATTAGAAGGTATTAAAATACTATTTGAATAGACTCTTAGGCCAAACCTTTAGCAACACTATTTAATTGTTTCTCAATCACTTATTATGTGCTAAGTGTCTAGTTTTAATTTTTTTTTTTTAAATCTATTCTCACGAAAATTTATTCCAAGTTTAGCACCATAACTGGCTGGTTGAGTCAGTAAATTATTTTTTTATGATTTACAATGACATCCATAATATACTTCCGTTTGCGCCTTCTTATTGCTACTTCTTTCCTCCTTTTATCATGTCATTCAGAAATAAATTTAGAGACCTAAGTAATAATCAAGGACTTAGTTGATGTTTTAAATAGGTGAGAATAGTAAACCTTACGCGTTTTATACCTTCATCATTGCAATTAATTATAACTCAGCACTTCAAAGGTGTTTTACATCTTTATGCATTTTTCCATCTATCTTTATGGTTCAGATCGCTTTATTAGTCCCTGCCTTCGGCAGGGTAACTATTGTTTTCACCGTATTAGCATTTCTTTGGGTGTTGGCATTTCTTTGGATGTTGGACTTTGTGCAAATGTTATAATCAAAATTAGCCTAAGCTTTTTAGTCTATCCTTGGTATTATTTTCCTGTTGATATCTGTGCAATGACAATAATCAAGGTTAAACCTAAGTCGCATTGATAATTTGTTTGCCCATTGGCAATTTAGTTGAGATAGTTTAGCCTAAGCTTTTTAGTCTATCCTTGGTATTATTTAGCAACCTGAACAAATGCGTGTCTGCTTGCTTGCACATTTCGAGGCAGAAATTTGCATGGGTGACGCGTGTCTGGGTGCTTGCACATTCTATGGCAGAAATTTGCATGGGTGAGGCAGAATTTGTTAGACATGTTTGTGAGTTCTAAGGTTCTGCAGACACTGTGTCTATCTCTACAACATGTTCATCTTCATAATTGTTGAAGCCTGATATGGATCCTTAACCAAAAGGCCAAACAGGGAACTTGAAATATACTTGTTAATGACATCGTGATTAGACCTAGAAGGTGGAATAGAATTCTAAACCCTGTAGTTATGGATATGGGTACTTAAACCAAAGATTAAACTGTGGACTTGCAATAGACCTTTGCTCTGCATGTCTAAAACCTCTTTGTTTGTTTGTCTGGAAAACACAGTAGCCCGTCCTTTAACCCATTATTTGTTTGTTCCATATCATATTCAAAATTACTGATGGGTGTTCCATATCATATTCAAAATTTCAGGATGCAACGCTAGCCTCACTCTTGAAAGACTAACACCATTATTGGCATTCAAGACAGCCAAATTTGATGAAGAGTCGGAAGAATTCCTGAAGGTTCCAAGAGTTTATATGAAAACATTACAGGATAAAGTAGTTTTATTAGAATAACAGGAGGCCATGATTAGACACTGGCCTCCTGATAATGTCCTAAGCATGATACTAATCACAATCCTTTCTTCTCTTCACTACTGGAACTCCATACACACCTACTTCAAATTGCCCAGCTTTTCTCATAATTGATTGATGTAGTTGCATAGAAGCAGTGCCATTAGACATAGAAGAAAAATTCTAATCTATGTCTGTTACATGCTTATTGTGTGTAGTATATACCACCTTATTGATGGTTTATGCCTTTGTTAGGTGTATGTCTAATAGAACTAAGAATATGTTGGCTGTGCGGCATGGGTTTCCCCAATCTCTTGCACAGTTGGTTGCATATGAAGCAGAAACATGCATACGTTTTGCCTGCAGGGTTCTTGTTTTTCTAATTGGTTTCCAGTGCATGGGGTTCTATCACAGAAATCCACGCCTCTTGTTTGAATTCTTAAAATATTTCCAATCTTTCCCAAATGAATAGATTTGTTGTGTTTCTAATGTTTGGCTCTGGTTTTTTCAGGCAGACACGTGCCCTGCACCCTTGAAAACGCAGCATGGTGACACTCTTCTAGGCATTCTATCAAATGATTGACGTGCCTTCCTGTGCTTCGACATTTCAGACTATAATATCTATCAAAAATTCACTTTTGAGGGTAACATGAATGTCTAAACTGATTTTGGAGTTTTTTGGATTTTCTTGGTAGCGGCAAGGAGGATGCGGGAAAAAGGTTGTAGAATTTGCCTTTACACCTGCCCAGTCACATTTGCTTTAAAGTTTTGGAATGATTTTTCCCACAAGTGATTTGGAATGGATCCTGCAATCAAGGCATTCCATGAGATGACATTCTTTATGCAATTGTCTAGCAGTTAACATGCCTTGTTTATACTTCCACATTTTGCATGCATGGGTACCAGGGCATTTACAACTACAGCATCTATAAAAAAAATTTGTTGGTTGTGAGTTATGATACTAAGAATGTCTGGGTGTCTGAAGGGGGTACCAAATTCTAGTGATTGCACAGTTCCATGGGAGTGAACGAGGATGATTTGTCTTGCTTTGCTCTGCTCTCTTCTCCTTCTATCCATGGGCTATTTCTTGTTCATTATTTTTCCTAGCAGAAAACCTTGGAAGAGACTCTTTTTCATTCAGGTGTATCTCATCTTTCTGGGGGCAGAGGGGACACTCTTATAGGGAGCTCCTCGATTTCGAGGAATATCATCTCTGCACCATCGGGCTTAAAAATAACGGTCAACCATGTTTCTAGGAACAACCTTTCAATGGCAATATGGCACCCTCAATTTACAATTATGAAATACAAAATGAAAATTTCAGTGTTCTGTTTTCTTGATGTGTAAAAATGCTTGTGAACAGAGGATGATAATTTTAAACAGTCTAAAGCTCTTAACAAAGCAAAAGTGGCTTGGTTTGTTTTTTATACACCATATTCTCATGAAAATGAGAGCACATGGTATTCCCATATTTTGAAATGATTGGACATTTTTTATTGTGTGTGCAGAATGTCAAAGAAGCAGAGAGACCATCAGAAGGCTATTACACACGTTCTGGTATAACTGTGATATATATACTAAGGGAACACAAAGAGTTTGCATCTACTCATTTTATTGGATTTGTTCCAGGTATGTTTCATTCACTTCCCTTGTTTGGTTCACTTGATTCAACCGGCAATTGCGTAGTAATAGTAGCATGTGAAAATTATTTCTAGAGTTAGGGAAATCTAACTTCTATGGTATTTTGTGATACATTTCAATAGTTGAAATCTTAGCTAGTAATGTCCTGGGAGTCTTGTATAACCCCAAGCAAGAATCTAATTCCTCTAGAACCATTCGATTGATGTTGTCTCTAGAAACATCTTTTGTGTTCATTGTTCAAGCAATATGGTATTTATGCTGGGGTCAAAGTTGCTTTTTAGTTGTATTACATGTCCAAGCATTTGGTCAATCACTGCAAACCTCAGTATGTGATTTCTAATTTTGCATTTTGGTGTTAAATATGTTATATTGCGTTATAAATTTTAGCATAAACTTAATATTTGGTGAAGTTTATATTGTCTTAAAATAGGCTGTCTATTGAAATATGGAGTTTCTTGCCTCTTCATTTTCAATATGCTATTTGTTTCTTTCTAACTAAATACATTAACTTGGGTTATTTTAGGTTCCTGTATGGCTTGGGAGTTGGCAGAATCAGGCACACAGTTTTATCATAGCTATCATCAATGATTTGGAGCTTGTGCCTATAGTTTTGGCTACTTCTGTGGATAATCTATGAGCTGAAGTATGTTGTAGGAATAGAATTTTCATGCATCTTAAAAAAAATTCTATTCCTACATATAACATCTTGTTTTTCTCAAGTTTTGGCACAACATTTTGAGCTCTGTGCATATCTTGTGCATGCACATCTCGTCTTTTATAAGTCCATTCACTGTGCTTTTATGTTCTTTGAAAAATGAAACGTGACAACATTTTCATCAAATGCTCTTAATCATTTATATAGTGATTTTGAGGGTAGCCGATCCTCACATATCTGTGATTATAGGAGTGCTAAATACCAGTATAGTCATAATTATGTGGTCTCAAAGATGAGAGTCAGATATCTAAATCATCAAGTCAAGTATAGAATCTTGAATGTAATCTATTTCCTTGTAAGATGCAAGTTAGTTACCATTTGCATTGAAATTAATTACATATCTTATTTGGAGTTGTACAAACATTTTTGTATAGCAGGTATTTTTTTGACAAAAGTAAAGTTAATAATATTCTTTAAATGAAGGGGGAAAACACCTGTAGTTATGTCAAATCACCCAATTGCCAAAATTATACTGCATATGATAACAAATGGCTAAATTATAATTATGTCTATGATTGTTCTCTTCATGTTCACTTTGCAGAATATATACAATCCATATCTAGGGGAACAATATCCTTATGTACACATTGGTCAACCTTTCCAGACGAGACCTAGCTATCCTACTCTACAAGGTTATGGAGTACCAGGGCCTCACATTCTACAATTTGCATCACCGGGAGTTAGTCCGATGACCACCATTTCACAACCATATGGAGCAACTGTGCCAGCAATTCAGGGACCATTTCCTTCAACAAGTAGAATTAGCAATACATGTTATGCTTCTTATTGTATGAATTTTCCTGAGTTATTTTCTATCTTGCAGTTTCTTCAAATGTGAAAACTTTGAGTACTTCATTGTACTTTTCAACAATGGCTTCATTTTTCCATTACATCAATGGTTCATAGTTACACCACAGTCTCAACAGCAGTTCACAAAGGGTGACAGTGGATCAGACCAACTTTCAGGTTGAGGACTTTCAGAATGAGGAATAACTTTGCATTATCAGGTAGATTAATATGCAATTTACTTCACTAAAACAAATTTTTGTATTTTCTATTTTGCACTAGAAATCTGTGTTGTTGGGAATTACTTGCAATTGTACTTAATGGAGGAGGATTATCAAGGAATTATTTGATATTTCTATTTATAAGCTTCTTGCATTCTTAATTCGTGCAAAGCATTTATAACCAAGCTGTTTGTGCCTCTGGATTAGATTTTCTTTCAGCAGAATGATAATGATAATATAGACTCATTCTAATTTAGATTCATTCTTCATTGCTTGCATTTGAGTTAGCTTTAGGCAGGGGCTGCAGTTGCAGTGTAGCCCTTGTTCAACATTGCTTTTATGACGATAAGGTTCACATCTTTCTCAATGGTGTGTTCTCTTATCTTTTAAAAAAAAAAGTTAATAAGAACTTCTTTTCTATATTCAAGGATAATATTAAATAAGTTTTGGAAAACTAAAGAAACAGATTAGATTCAAAATGATTTCTTTTTGTTTAAATAGAAAATATAGTATATTTAGAATGATTCTCTTTAAAAAGAAAAGAAACTAAATAAAATTTTGTCTTAGTGTTGAAAAGTAAATAAATAGATCATATTTAGAAAGATTTTGTTTATAAAAAAAATATAAATTTGTTTTAGATGAAATATTGTGTCATAATTTCATAAAATGATATTTATTTTAGAATGCTAAGGAGAACTATAATTAGATTTTTTTGTTAACAAATTTGTAGAATGACTAAGAAATTAGTAGAATTGAAGCTACAAATTAAATGGGATTAATTGTGGTTTAGCAAGAGGTTAAAGAATGTGAAGATTACCAGGTAAGTATATAGAGTAATAGGTAGGATAAAGAGATAATAGTTGATGTATTTTGGAATAAGACTTCCTCTTGAAAATTTAGCAATTATACCTTGTTTTGATTTATTCTTGTTAGCAAATGAAATATGTTTAGCTAGTTTTGAGTTGAGCTGAGCAAGCAATTGAATGGCTAGACTTATATCGTAAATAATTAAGTCTCTTAAACCCCTTGGAGAATTAGAGCCATTATAGGAAGATGATCTTAAACTTCTCGTAGAGACAATTGTAAAGAGGGTAATATCTTTTAATCTTTTCTTACTTGTACTTTAAAGCTTAGACTATGTTTGATTACTAATCTAACATGGAAAAATAAGTACTCTTTACATTGAAAGGAAGATCTTTTGAGTATAGTAGTAGCTTGTATACTATCTTGAAGAAAATCATTTTTTTAGCAAATTGTGAGATAGGTAAACCTCAATCTCCTATTGTCCTCATGTATGGTTCAAAATGAGAATGTGTATCAAAGTTCGAGAAAGTGTCGATGTCATATAAATAATCTTCTAGAAGTTTTGAATTGTATGATACCGCCATGAGGTTGTAAGTTCAAGTCTTGAACTACGAAGTCTCTGCGCTACGTGTATGTAGGCAAGGCCATTTTTTATGAGCCCCTGAGACATTAGGTCGGCCCCTTAGGGCCTAGGTTTGTCTTTTTATGCAATTGATATTATTAACAATTATGTAGAACTAATGTTTCATTAGATGTGCAGTTTGAGATCTATAAGCCATGCAGGCCCCTGGAGCTAAAGAGGTACCTTTCCACTTGTCGAATAGATGGCTATCTGGTACTAATTGTAAAGGTGTATAAATGTGTATAAACTTATTGAAACATTTGTATCTTACATTTCATTTTGGAAGAATGTTGATATACTCTAATTTTTTACTTGAGTTTTACTAAGATCAATTTTGTAAATTGATATCTTATCATCCTATTGAATTCATTATTGTTATTTTCTTGGGTAGGAATTACACATTGTGCATGTGTGTATTCATTTGGTGCATTTGGATTTAGTACAAACCATGGCCGTTAGTTAGATCACATTAGTACTTAGTAATGTAGTCATGTAGTTAAACAAAATTTGAAAGAGTTATGTAAGTTGTTGAATATTACGTAATTACAATAATGCAGTCATGTTATCCCTAGAGATATTAGTTAACTTTTTGTATCAGACTATGTTATATTTTGTTCTATTTTGTTTAAAAAAAAATTGTCTTTTATTGCTTTAGTTGACTTATCTCTAGGGTTGCATGGCGGGGCATTACATTTGGTATCAGAGCCAGGTTGCAACACTGGGATCTCTAGTTGATGTTGTTGTCCATGTCTAGTTATAGTAAATCTTCATATGCATGAGATAGGAACTTTTGTGTTGGATACCATACTTTAATCTAAAAGCCTAGCTTGATGTATTTGATAGATGATGATGATATTGACATTCAGTATCGTAGAAGAGTAGAGTGAAAGAAAATTGGAAAAGGGAAGTGGATAGTAAGAAATGTTATGATTTGAAGCACATTAGTTGAGTGTTGTAAATGCCCCATACATGCTTGGTGTGCCCATGGGATGGTGATACTAGGTACCCATCCATGGGGAATGTGTGTATTTTTGGTGTGGGATTATCCATACCATTACATGTGTTTGTATGTTTGTTACCCGATTGAAGGCCAACCCTTCTGTGGTTGAACATATATATATAAGAGTAGCCAAAAGATAGATTCGTAGATTCTCTTCTTTTGGTTCTCTAGTCCCTCAGTCTGTGAAGGGGTAGTAGCAGCCACAAAGTTCCTTGGGTAGAGTGTGTAGCATACGCTTATGATGACGCAGAGCGATCCCTCGCTCAACCAAACCTAAGGAAATGTACTCACTACTTCCCCTTATGATGGATCAGGGTACTTGACCCATATGTGTTAGCCTAATCCCCATAATTTCTGAGCATCTGGATGGTATTTCTTGGAGGATCATTTACCTTGTATTCACAAAAGGTATGATATGTCACAAAAGTTGTCAGTTGGGGGCCGGGATCTAGGACCTGCATGGACAACCTGACTGGAACTATGTGATGACATGAGTCATCACGTGGGGGCCGGGGTCTAGGACCTGCATGGATAACCCAAGTGTGACCATGTGCCCCATGTATATTTTGAAGTCCAGCATGTGGATGGAGATTTGTCACCCATGCTGAGATAGATCCCGTATCTGCATGTGTTCTGACATAATGCAATAGGTACGATGCCACACCCACTGATGTTCCGACACAGTGTTGGTGATGATGCCATGTTGTTGATGGTAGAGAGCTAGGCACGAGGGCATGATGCCAGGTGCTTAGACACCTGAAGGTGCACTATGAGATTTTTTTATAGCCTACTTGTGTGATGAGCGTAATGGGGCCTCACACACTTGTAGAGGGATACTCATGTTTGTTTTTGACGATGTTTGGGTTGGTTAGCATATGGGTAGGTCCTATCCATGTATACGTCTGGCTACGGTGAGTACCTGTGTGTGCCTTTTCCATGAGGTGTCGCTATGCGAGGTGTGTTCTGTGCGTGCCTACTTTCGCGGAGCCACAGACACACTGCCATGTGGCATACGGCCAGTACGTGCCTTCTTTGGTTGGCGTATGACCATGTCACGCTAAGATGCGATGCGAGATGTGGCTGAGGTGCATGTTCCATGTGGGTAGCCAAGGACTGTACGAGCCACTTGGTTAGTCCATGCTGCGTGATGACACGATGCAGGGTGTAGAAGAGGAGTACACTCTGAGCCATGTGGATGGCATGCTCATTCTGCACCACATTAGGGCTACTACTATAGCCTGACGTTGTTCCCTCCTTCCTCGTTTGATGGCTAGTATCTAGTCACATAGTGTTGTACAGTGCTATTTCAAAGATTGCAAATATTCTTTATGGTTATTGATGATTTTTCTATTGATTGTGAAGGTCGACACTTTGTTTATATTTGATTGTGATGGTTTAGCCACACTTTGTTATCCTATTTGTAGTAATCCTCATGGTTAAATTTGATCTAGTGTTGAAATTACGCACATTTCTTGCTTTATTGTTGAAATTGAATTTCTATTTAATCTTTCTTTATGAATTCGGTGGCTAAACTAATTTATCCTTATTGCTTTTGATGTCGTCCATGTGTTGTATTGTGATTCCTCTCCAAGGACGTATGAGGCGAACTTGGGGAGTGTATACGAGGAAGCAGACATAGGGAACCTTGAGGATGGGGGTATGTGAGGCTATTATATAGATAGGACCCTATGTGTGAAGACTATCTCTTGGAGGCTAACCACCTTATACAACAAGAGAGAGGTCATTATGGCTTGTTTCGATGGTCTCACCCTGTGTGTGTGGTCTAACACCAACAAGTCACTAAATGTGAGGGATGGATTATGTGAGATGGATTTTGGCTCTTGGCTCATGGATTTTGTATCATGGATTAGTATGCTACTTTCCGGTATCTAGATGGACCCTTGTATAGCCTTGTGATGTAATTCCCGGTGATGTGAATTTGTGTGTATGTGAAGAATGCATGGTAAATTATGATAAATTGTACTTATGAAATGATAAATGGTGTTTCCATGCCTCATAAAGGTGAAAAAAAACATGATCTTTTGTTGAATATGTTATGATATTTAGTGTTGTAAAATAATTAAAGTGGAATGTCTTGTTTATAAATGTTGAAAATTTACTAGAAAGTATGTGTTTTACATGTAAAAATATGTTGATATGTTGCATTCTGACCTAGTGATTGTTTAACAACAATTTGGTAGAGGAATTACAATGGTGGTGTATTTGAAATTGAATACTTTATATGTTTATGATATGAGAATTTCAACCAATTAGGATTAAAAAGAGTGCAATGTTTTCTTTGTCCTGAAAGAAAACTGATGGGTGTCAATGCTAACATGTAATAATTTGGGTGGTTTATGTATTATGGAATCATAATTAAAATGCAAGTTTTGATTGTGTTAGAAGGGTAGATTATGTTGAAAAAGAGTATATAAGTTTATATTTTAGTGAGATAACTCCTTTCCATAAGAAAACTAGTGTATATTATGTTTATGAGATGAATTAGCTTTGATGTTGGTACTAACGTGTTATGTTTCCACCCTAGTTTGTGACTTCCTGGAGTAAGTCGAGTTTTAGGGGGGGAGGATGTAGTACCCCTCCATACTCACTTTGATTGTGCAAGTAGTCTGGCTAAGGAACCTAAAGATGATGATGGAACAGGAGCTTCTATTAATACTTTCATAGGTATGATGAATACTGTTATGTTATTATTTTAATGCAGAAAATTATTTGGATAGTTAGGTAGTTGTTTTCATTTTTGGTTTAATTTTCTCTCACAATATGCCTTGATTATCTTATGCATTAAAAGATAGATAATTGTTTTCAGATTTACTGTGAGTTTTGTGGTCTCTTCCATTTCATATAATGGGTATGGAGTATTTCACGGTGATGTTGTCTTGATTCCAAATTCTGATCACCTGTTATTCCCTTCAAGTTCCTTGTTTGCATATTAGAGAATAGTACAATCAAAATTTATGTAATTTTGTTGCCAATTATCCTTGTTCTGTATATAATTCTCCATGTGGCATTTAACATTTTATGGCATATTATCAAAGATACCGCTATAAATTCTTGTGAGCCTTTATTCATTTGTGATCTACTTGTTGGTGTTTGCGGTCTATAAATGCAGCCCAATCCTCACATCTACACAAATATTTATGATATGAAAGAGTTGTCAAGACCACTCCTCCCTCTCTTATGCCTTCGACCTCTACATGTTTGTCTCGGGAGGATGAGGTAAAAGATATGTCTATTGTTAGTCGATGGGGAGGGGGAGGTCATTTGCGGTAGGTATAGTAGAGGGGGAGGGGATTGTAGGATATTGTATTGTGAGCTGCTGTGAATGGTATTGTAGAGTGGCAAATATTCATTTAGGTACAATTACAGATTGTGTTCAAGTCCTCTTGGCTTCGAATCTGGGGGCCGAAAAAAAAAAAGAGATATATAGAAACTATGATCTAGGACAAAGATTTGATTTTAGTATTGATGAAAGACCTTCAAAATCTCCTAGTATCAGGTGAAGGTAAGTAGTTATCTCCTTTGGTTGTGGTTTCTACTTCTCTGATTTATAAGAACAACTACCAAGCATAACCCAGTATGTTAGAATCCTAGATTTGGCTTATTTATGTAATGTCTTTGGGTCACATACCTTTGTTTTGGATTTCTTCTTTCAACTACTAGATTTGTAATTGGTTGTAGCATGAAAGACCTACAATCATGTAGATATCTTATTGGCTTATTCAGCTTTAAATAAGGTATTAGAAGATGATAATCTTTTGTATTGTCACCAATCCTAATTGTGCTTAACCTATGAACTTTGTATTTCATGAGATAATGTCTTTATTCTTCTATTCAATCTGTATTCTCTTGCATCGAAGATTTCTCCTTTTCCCTTTACAATGTCTAGAATTATAAAACCTTTCTAGGAATTTATTTATGTGAATAATGGTCTCTCAACACCATTCTAGGTAGGTTTCCTTTCAAACTCTTAGTAATATTGTTCTATGTTATCTAGATTGCAGGCCTTCACCATACCTTGCATGCATAACAACCTTCATCTTTCCCTGTACTCAGTTAGAAAGAATGTCGACTTAGGTTGTAAAATTAATTCTTGCCTACCAGAGCTATATTAAACCCTCTCTTTTATCTGATACCTTTCCTTTTATCCAATATGTCTTATAGATGTCCAAAGGAATCCACCTTTTAAGGCACTCAGAAAGGGGTGCAATAACTGCCAAGTTTTGGCACCTTTTAGGATGTTGTTCTTGCCAGTCTTTATTGGTGTTGAGATCTTCTCTGTTTCTTTTTATAACTTCTATATAAGGGTATTAAGATATTAACTTGCCATTTGCATTTGCTTGAAAATTTCTTAAATCCAATACTCCTATTCTCTTCAATGTGCAACAAAGATTGTGGAATCTGATTTACGCTTGTTAAACCTGCATATCAAATCCCTTATTGTATTCTGAGAGAAAATGTCTCTGTGAGACATTCTATCAAATGATTCATATAAAATATGTCTAGTAGTCTGTAGCCTTGTCTTTGATTCTACATTTTGCATGCTTGACTGCCAGGGCACTCTCACCTGCATTTACAATTGCATGAGTTTCTAATCCCATCCTTAGGCAGAGGAATTGCTAATGAGTGTTTCATTGTAAATTGCGAATGCTTGAAAGTCACTAAGCCGTTTCAACATTTTGTGTCTATCTTATAATCATTACATAGGGTGAGATGACATCTCTTGAGGCAATATGTTGAATAGTTCGTGTACTATCACATATTGCATGCATTTTTTTTACCAATGCAGTTCCTTAAATATCTTATCGGAACCTCCTTCATTATCAAAACATTCTATCCATATAACCCTTTGATATAAGTGTGTACTCTGTCATGAATTGATCTTATTAGTATGTTTCCTTATTAGAAGGTATTAAAATAATGTTTGAACAGACTCTTAGGCCAAACCTTTAGCAACACTGTTTATTTATTTCTCATTCACTCATTATGTGCTAAGTGTCTAGTTTTAAATTTAAAAAAAAAAAAATTATTCTCACGAAAATCTATTCCAAGTTTAGCACCATAACTAGCTGGTTGAGTCAGTAAATTATTTTTTTATGATTTTTAATGACATACATAATATACTTCCATTTGCACCTTCGTATTGCTACTTCTTTCCTCCTTTTATCATGTCATTCAAAAATAACTTCAGAGACCCAAGTAATAATCAAGGACTTAGTTGATGTTTTAAATAGGTGAAACTAGTAAACCTTACGCATTTTATACCTTCAAGATTGCAATTAATTATAACTCAGCACTTCAAAGGTGTTTTACATCTTTATGCATTTTTCCATCTATCTTTATGGTTCAGTTCGCTTTATTCTACATTGCTTTTATGACGGTAAGGTTTACATCTTTCTCAATGGTGTGTTCTCTTATCTTTTAAAAAAAATAGTCAAACTAGAAATTTCTAAAATATAATACCTTTCTAAGAATTTGAGACTAAATCTCTTTCTATGAAATGTCTTCCGTCCTCGTTAATTTAAAAAAAAAAAGAGTTAATAAGAACTTATTTTCTATATTCAAGGATAATATTAAATAAGTTTTGAAAAAGTAAAGAAATAGATTAGATTCAGAATGATTTCTTTTTGTTTAAATAGAAAATATAGTATATTTAGAATGATTGTCTTTAAAAAGAAAAGAAACTGAATAAATTTTTGTCTTAGTGTTGAAAAGTAAATAAATAATCATATTTAGAAAGATTTTGTTTATAAAAAAAAATATTGAATATAAATTTGTTTTAGATGAAATATTGTGTCATAATTTCATAAAATGATATTTATTTTAGAATGCTAAGGAGAACAATAATTAGATTTTTTTGTTAACAAATTTGTAGAATGACTAAGAAATTAGTAGAATTGAAGCTACAAATTAAATTGGATTAATTGTGGTTTAGCAAGAGGTTAAAGAATGTGAAGATTATATGAGAAAGAGTAAAAACACTTTATTATTCATTTGATGAATTGCAGATACAAAACAATGCATATAAATCTTGAGGGTGACAGTTATAATGAGTTACAGTTACAACGAACTGAACTGACTGAAAACCAATGCTAACTTACAAACCGACTCAACAATGTAGTAACTAATGCTAACATTCCCCCCCTTATTACATTGTTCCTGCAATAGTACCAAGGTACCCCCCCTGAATGCTAAAAAACTCAACAATGCTGATTACATATTATGAATACATATTTTGTAGAAGATCTTCCCCCAAAGAACAAATCTTGAACCAAGTGATGCTCCATCATGCTGTCTCGTCTACCCTCGGAAAGGTGTAGCTTCAAGCTATGTTCTTGAGCTCTTTAGTCCCAACCTCTCAAATCACAGAGTGTTGAATTATTCGACAATGGACCCTAAGAGATACGACATATCTCTGCCATGTTGTCTAGTGACTGTGAAAGGGTATAATTCAAGATCATATACTCTTTGAATCTCGTTGGACAACAATCCATATTGAGCTCAACACCAAACCCCAAACCTGTCTCCAAAACAAAATCTTCACAAAACATATATTCTTCAAATCTGTCAGTTCTGTCAGCAACAACAAAGAAAAACAAAACAACCAAAACAAAAAATGCTTCTCATGCAAAGCATCATCTCAAAGCGAGAAGCTAACTTGAGATGATGGAAAATCCTCCATCCTCCGATGCCGCCTGCCTCCAATATGACCTTACTTAAAGGGCATATCCACATAAATTAATAGCACCATCTAGTGGATCCTCATCCTCAATATCTAGTGGGTCCTTATAATCTTCAATGCAAGCAAGATTTCCTTCATTTTTGAGCTTTCCTTTAAGAACATCACTTGCTCAAGTTCTACAATCCCAAGCTATGTGACCATTTTTCTTACAATAAAAACATTTGATTATCTCTAATCTCTTGTAATTGCTTTTTGAAAATAATGCTTTCTCTTGAGGATCATCTTCTGAATCTTCTGTTGTTCTCTTCTCTTCTGATAGAAGAGTAGAAATCATACCTTCTAGAGTTTGTGAAGGTAGTTGACTGAGTGTAAAAACAACATTGTTGTATTTTGAAGGCAAACTATTTAATAGGATGGCCCTAGCATCATCATCATCTACTGTAACCTTAACCTCTGCTAGCTGTCTAATGAGAGACTGCAAGTTACTTATATGATTTGACATTGTGATTCCATCTTCCATCTTAAACCGAAATAATTGAAGTTTTAGAGAAAACTTTACATTAACGGCTTTTGCTCCAAACAATTTATTCAGATTATCCCAAGTTTTGGCTGGTGATTTATCCAAATCAACATGGTGCAATTCGGTGTCAGAAAGAGCAAGACCAATTATAGCCTTGGATTTATCATCTCTACTACTCCAATCTAATAACTTATTTGCATCTGTAGGTGCTTTTTCCTTTCCACTTACTATTGCCCACAAATTTTTATTCATTAGTTGCATTTGAATTTTCACTCTCCAAGTATGAAAATTGAAACCAGAATACTTGTCTAATGCAATCTCCATGTAGATAATACTCCAAAAGATTGACTTCTTACTCAGACTTAAATACACACTTCAATACATACCAATGATTGCCAGATTTTGCAGACTATGTCTTCCTCATTCAAATGCCTTATGGAGAGTGCTACAAATGGCTTGGATAGAGAAACTTCAGTTCAAGCAACAATCGCTACATCAAAGAGTACAACGGCAATGAGAATGACTTTAATCTCCCTGCAAAGGCCTCCAAACATGCTTCCTTCCAACATAAGCTATGCGCATTGTTTTACATCAGACACCAATTAATGGGATTATTTCAAATCACACTTACCCAGGCAGCGAGGCGTTAAGATTTAAAAGAAGAATTGACAGCAGATTTAATAAACAACAACCAACACATCCAAATCACCTATCAAAACTGGTCACTAGTGGCACACAGAAGTGATGATTCTCAAGATACAGCACCATAAAAAATAGAGAACGCACTCACCTGAAGATCATCATTCCTTTCACACAGATACTAGAGTTGGCGATCTGCCTAACTATAGAGGTTTGATTCCAATTGTGAAATGCTCTAATACCACATATGAGAAAGAGTAAAAACACTTTATTATTCATTCGATGAATTGCAGATACAAAACAATGCATATAAATCTTGAGGGTGACAGTTATAATGAGTTACAGTTACAACGAACTGAACTGACTAAAAACCAACGCTAACTTACAAACTGACTCAACAATGTAGTAACTAATGCTAATAGATTACTAGGTAAGTATATAGAGTAATAGGTAGGATAAAGAGCTAATAATTGATGTATTTTGGAATAAGACTTCCTCTTGAAAATTTAGTAATTATACCTTGTTTTGATTTATTCTTGTTAGCAAATGAAATATGTTTAGCAAGTTTTGATTTTAGTTGAGCAAGCAATTGAATGGCTAGACTTATATCGTAAATAATTAAGTCTCTTAAACCCATTGGAGAATTAGAGCCATTATAGGAAGATGATCTTAAACTTCTCGTAGAGACAATTGTAAAGAAGGTAATATCTTTTAATCTTTTCTTACTTGTACGTTAACGCTTAGACTATGTTTGATTACTAATCTAACATGGAAAAATAAGTACTCTTTACATTGAAAGGAAGATCTTTTGACTATAGCAGTAGCTTGTATACTATCTTGAAGAAATCAATTTTTTTAGCAAATTGTGAGATAGGTAAACCTCAATCTCTTCTTGTCCTTGTGTATGTTTCAAAATGCGATTGTGTATCAAAGTTCAAGAAAATGTCGATGTCATATAAATAATCTTTTAGAAGTTTTGAATTGTATGATACCGCCATGAGGTTGTAATTTCAAGTCCCAAACTATGAAGCCTCTGCGTTATGTGTACGTAGGCAAGGCCATTTTCGATGAGCCCCCAAGACATTAGGTCGGCCCCTTAGGGCCTAGGTTTGTCTTTTTACGCAATTGATATTATTAAGAATTATGTAGAACTAATGTTTCATTAGATGTGCAGTTTGAGATCTATAAGCCATGTAGGCCCCTAGAGCTAAGGAGGTACCTTTCCACTTGGCGAATAGATGGCTATCTGGCAATATTGGAAAAGGTGTATAAATGTGTATAAACTTATTGAAACATTTGTATCTTACATTTCATTTTTGAAGAATGTTGATATACTCTAATTTTTGACTTGAGGTTTACTAAGATAAATTTTGTAAATTGATATCTTATCATCCTGTTGAATTCATTATTGTTATTTTCTTGGGTAGGCATTACACATTGTGTATGTGTGTATTCATTTGGTGCATTTGGATTTAGTACAAACCATGGCTGTTAGTTAGATCACATTAGTAATTAGTATTGTAGTCATGTAGTTAAACAAAATTTGAAAGAGTTATGTAAGTTGTTGAATATTGCGTAATTACAATAATACAGTCATGTTATCCCTAGAGATATTACTTAACTTGTTGTATCAGACTATGTTATATTTTGTTCTATTTTGTTTTAAAAAAAAATTGTCTTTTATTGCTTTAGTTGACTTATCTCTAGGGTTGCATGGCGGGGAATTACATGTGTCATCTATAGGGTGGCGCAAAGTCTTATACTTCTTGAAATGTGTAGTTGGCCAATGTAAGCTAATTTCTCGAACCAAACCAAATCAATAGAAAAAATATTGTGCAATTCCCAATATTTGTTCCATGGCTCTAATAATTATTCACATGTCTTCCTTGATTGTCAAAAACCCCAAGTTATATGGTGCCAATGATAATTTTGCAACTGTCACAATTTGTCAATTTGGTATAGGTTCATTAACCCAAATAAGTCATTACGTGAATCCAATTCTCTTCAAAAATGGATATGACCTCCAAATGCTTCTCAAGAATGCTATACCAAAATTGTAAGACTTAAATAGATAAAATGCAATAAAATATAGTGATGTCTTTTATAACTAGCTGATGGATTAAAACTGCAAAATAAGTGCTTGTCAGTGATGCAGGATTGCTCTGTTCCCTGAGGATGATCCTGCATTAGAGCTTCTTTAGTTAAACATGCTTAAGTCAACTCTAGAGTCTAACATGAGGCTTAAAAAAGAGGTCATTCAAGACATTAATGGCTTCTTTTAAAACCATTCTTGATTGCAACATCTCTATCATTTGACTATTAACATCCTATGAATTCATACCAAATCTTATCCAAGGAAGGGGCCTATGACCATAATCTAGGTGATGGAATAATTTGACACACAAAATTTTACTTACAACTAGGGATTGTGCTCTTATACACCTACACGATAAAAAATAGATTTAAGGAAACAAGATTAATGAATTAAATGTATAAAATCAAGTACTCTACATTCACACTAGCCATTAGGATTCATAAAGAGGGAATGAACCCATTATTCAAATTCCTCCTCCAATATTAATTAATTAAAAAAATTCTTCATGAGCTAGATTTATTTGATACTAAGGTGACGAGATCAAATTGTTTTGTTTGACCAATGGAAAGGCATCTGGGATAAACATTAGGTATAAAGGATTCAACTATTTTTTAATGTAGACCATTTGGCTCACTCTATATTGGGTCACACATCCCCTACTTACAGAGAGTGATTGTAATGGATTATGTAATTTTACTTCCTTAGCATTAGGATATAGTTAAGCTCTTCTAATTATAAGATCTCATGGTTTATCTATTAGTTTGTACTAAAGCAATAGGGCAAAGACAAGATAGTTTCCAATTTAGGATAACTTAACTAATGATCACATTGTTTAATGTATAATCCTCACCAACTTAGCCCATGTGAGCCTTATACAAAATCTCTAAATATTTTTCAAGACTATAAAGACATAGGTATTGAACTTGATACTTACATAATACAACATCTTTGTGAATCGACTAACATCTAATCTTACGATTCATATGGGGTTTATTATCTAGAAATTCCTAAACTAAATCAATAGTGAGCTACACATTAAGACACATTAACCAATTTCACTCAATTAGTCAATTCACATTGAGGCATTTCAATTTCCACTATATTCATATCTCTTGTAGCATGAATTAATTAAGTCAAATTATATAATTTAAATAATTAAGATTTATTCATTTCTTAGTTGCATTGCAACAAAGGTTGGGTCAAACTAAATTTTTATGGTTCTTCTAAAGGTTATCACAGACCTTCATCAGTGGGAGGCATCATAAGAAATGATAAGGGAAAAATTATTGAGTGATTTTCTAAGGCAATTGGAATGGATTCAAACAAATTGGCTAAAACTTATCTTCTATGGTGGGGTATCCACAAAATACAGTCCTATGGGTTTAAACAGGTCAAATTTGAAGGCAATTCTAAAGTGGTGTTGGATCTAATTACTAGATCGAAGAACATCCCCTAGATGTTAAGAGATTATATAGAGGACATAAAAATGGTGCTGAATAGAGAGGGTAACCATGTAGCAGACAAACTTTCCAACCTAGGTATCAACATGGTTGGGAGTTTGACCACTACTTCCTTAGATGTTTTGCCATATAGTATTCAAGAAATCATTTTAAATGAAGAAATAAATAGTAATTAGTATGACAATAAATGAAAGGGAGAAGAATAATTTACTTTTAGTGAATTATTACTTAAAAAATCAAATTTTTTTAAATATTGATATGCAAAGATATTGTATTAAAGGATTATATCTCAATGATCTTGTAGATTTCATGGAAAATGTTACAAATAATGATTGGGTCATTATGGTTTTTCATGTCGAGTCCTAGGAAAGAATGAAGATATGGGGAGACTACTTGTAGTACCCCCTCATTGTTGGCTTGTGATAGTGGTAGTTCTGCATTACTCTCTGTCAGTCAGAGACAGTCATTAGTCTTTCATTGCATTGATACAGTTCTGAGACATTTGTTTAGTAGGTTATGATTTATGTTTATCTTAATTGACTCTGTTCAACTAATATAATTAGACATGTGCTATGAGTTTATGATGGCATTACTATTACTCTGGTTATGATGTGAACTAATATTATCATGTGTCATTTGATTTGTTGGTATTTGAATAAAAGTTGTTATAAGAGCAGAGACGGTGTAGTACTACTCGCTTCAAGCACCCTACTATGCCGTGATTCTCTGACTCTCTGTGTGTGTTGACATATATGTGTTTGATCGTATACAACCAATTGTTCGGATGCACGCTGCAGGTATCGAACCTCGACTCCACCTGATATAGCAGGTTTGAGCGGGTTCTTGCACCAATGGGTATCAGTGATGGGAGATAACGCAAGATCTATTCCACTAGGTCGGTCATTGTCTTCTGTGCTGGTCTCGAGTCATGTTGTGTTGCTTGGTCCTTGCCTTTTAGGTTTGGTAATCTTGTGATGAGGAGTATCATCGAGTTGTGTTTTATAATGCTTAATTATGTTCATGTGTGGTTAGATAATACTTTAATGATTTATTATTAACTAATAATGCATCTATTATGTTTATTGGATAATATTTGTTTGGCTTAGAACTTGGATGGACACCTTGGTTAAATTTTATAGTAGTCTAGAATTAAAATTATCTATTGTCCAATAGTATTTATGTTATAATTTGTAGCTACAGGTAGTTAGTATATATTTGGGTTAAGAATAATTTCTGGTAAGTGAAATTAATGCCTTGAGTTGTCAATTTTGAAATTGGAAGATTGGGATCTCTTTTTATAGCAATTTTTTGAATTTCTCAGGGAGTGGGTTGTTGGATAACAGATGCATGTCTACATTTATTTTATGAGCTAAACCATTTTTAGAGGGGAAGAAAATTTTATTCTAGGGGAGAATTGGGAAGAGAATTTAGATTCTGGGAAGCAAAAAAAAGGACTTGGTTGCAGGAGTTGGAGAAATTTTGAGGTGGGACTGAGATTCAGGTATGTGATTTGTCTCTCTCTGTGAAATTTACAATTGTTGTAGGTTGTAAGTTATATTTTATTATAGCTTGTCCTATGTGTGAAACTTGCATGTTCTATAATTTGGAATTTAATTATCTCTGTGGCTTGTATCGTCTTGTGCCTGGGTAGTTGAATGTTGCTCCAACCTTTGTATATTCCTTCAAGATGTATTCTTCTAGTTTAGCCTTTGTCTTAATCCTTCTGAAATCATGTGCCTATCATTTGCAACCCTACATTGTGATCTCAACCCTGAGAAATAGATGACTCAATTTTAAGCTTTTATCAACCTCTTATCTCTTTCATTCTTGCAATTTATCTCACATTTGTATCTCTCTGATAGAGGTGAAATGCCTAGTAAGAAGTGAATTGGCCTTTACATATATTTTCCATGGCAACCTGTTAGTGCTTGCAACCACTTATTTGGTTCTCATATTATTCATATTTCCTTTTTTTTTTTTACCTTGGATGCCTTGCTTTTGTCTGTGTAACCCTGATGAAGATCTTGTGCCTCTAACACTACTTCCTCTAGAAAGTTACCCTGCAAGCATGTCTAGGAATTTGACCAAATCTTGTGAAGTTTTCTTCACAATTTCCTTCAAATCTGTTTTAAAAAATTTTCTTGTTGGCTAAAAGATACTATTTAATTCGTCTTTTGCAATAGATTTAAAACTCAATTTGAAGCTCTAGATTTATTCCTTAGAAAACAATTTAACCATATGATAAATTACACAAATTGTGTTACCTTAGCAATAGAAGTCTCTATTTGTATGAGTATGCTGTTGTAGTTGTGAAAAAAAAAATAGCTTTTGCCTCTAATCGTACAGCATAGGAGACCCCATCCTTATTTTTTTCCTTGTGATTAAAATTTTTGCTTACCTTCCTCCATGAACAGACCTAAACCGTATGGTTGTTAGAGAAATTTGATGCAATTTAATTTTGAAGTTTTTATGCCCTCTATTGGGGATGTTGTACGACCACCGTACAATCCTCTCTTTGCCTTCCTTTGAATGAAATTTTCTAGTTCTGACTTTTCCTTCAGCTTGCAATGCAATTAATCTACCTCCCTACCCAATATAAAGAAATAGAAGTTCCGGGGGGGAGGGTTTTCTATATAGAGTGGGGGTGGAGGGCCCTTTGAAAATTCCACCCACAATTTTTGAAGGGAGGGACAGAGGAGATATGCACTTGCTATCATGTACGACATGTCTCAAACATATCTATGATTTGATATCGATCACTTCTTGAAGAGGTTGATGGTGGTTACCCACACTTCGGTGCCCTGACTGGAACTAGAATTGCTTCGAACCAGGTGTATGAGACATAGGATAGGCCTCGGACGGGGATCCCAATGAATGACTCTCAAACTTTGGGACTCGCTGCTGCTCCTCCCGCCCCTGCTCTCTCCACTGCTTCTGGTGCTTCCACCCATGCCCGTGCTACTTCATCGATCCCCAGTGGATCAACCATCCAACGCTTCAACCCTTTTGCTTCATACACATCAAAAATTGTTGGCTCAACTGCATGGCCAGGGCCGGCTGAACCAATGAACCAACTATCCTTGCCAAAGCTCCCACTTCAACCTCTGTGCCCACCTTCGATCCTACTGCTAGTTCGAGTAGTGGTCCCGGTCCCTAGCATCTGCTGCTCGATCTCCTACGGACTAACTAAATTGTGCCGTTGCTTCCTCGACTGGGGTCTCAATGATGAATGGGTTGGGAGTAAGTAACTGGATTGATTACTAGTTCAAGGCTAATGGAGTCAACTGGCACATCACTAACCGGCCACGACTGGGGGCTATGCGCGGATTATGTCTATGCACCCGGCTCTGCTCCTATCGAAGAAGCCTTTACCTCTGTTACTAGTGACTTGACCAGCTGGCTTATGAATCATTCCCCCTTTCCTTCCCCCACCTTGATCATAGATGTCTTAAGAACTGAACCTCGTCTCTCAATCGATCGATATTGCATCGATGGATTTCTTGTACGGTCGATGCGATGCTTCTCGTCCGAGACGAAGCAGGTATATCATTGCACGTGGACCGGAGCCATCCATGCTGAAAGGGATTGGGGAGGAGGACCGTATCTCTTCATTCCTTCTGAGCCATAGCAATTCTGATGCACGCGTCTAATCCCCATATCCCCTATGTGTGCAGGTAGGTGATCCGGGTCAAGGGCTACTTCTTGAATTATCCCCCTCCGCAAGTAGAATAGTTCCCTCTGGTTCTGCTCCTATGGCCAACGACTATCTTCCCACCCATCCTGAAATAGGGGGGAGGGAGGATGAAGCCTCCCACCCACCCCGGGCAGGAGTGAGCTGCATTGAAGCATCAATGGCTAATGCATCCGGGGGTCCTTGCCTGCTTGCTTTATCACTACATGGGGTTCAGACCAGGGACCGAAGCTAGACGAACATGGGAGGATCATTGAAAATATCCTTCTCTGATCCCCCACTTGTTATTACGTAATAGCTGACCATTCTAACTCGATAACTATACTAGTAGCTGGGGCCAAATGAGAACCATCCAAATGAGTCTATTCCTGGGGAGACACTCTTCTAAACGAAGTAAAGATGAAGTATTCCTGGAATCTGAACGAAGATTCTATGATCTTGAAAGAGTATCTAAACAAGCGGGAATAGATCGACATGGGAAGGACATAGGCCTGGTCGAGCGCTACCCTGACGTCAGCATCCTCTCCCTCGCGAGGTATGGGGATGAGACCGTTGGGTGGGTGTTGTTGAGATAGCAAGATCGGGCCACATGAGGCCGTCTTCCATGTTAGCCCGAGGACACGACTGATCCGAATAGGAGTCAACCAGGGCAACAAAATTAGAATTCTTCAGAGGGAGTTCTTAGTGAGTTGGCCAGGCCACCGGCTTTGTGGTTCTTCTATAGTTGGAAGACAAGGCCTATAACTTCCAACAAGAAACATGGCCATCCATTTTCATGCCCATCTGCTTCCATCGGCCCTATTGAAAGAAAGGGCCCATGCCCCCCGGCACTAATAGCTAGGTTCAGGTGGTCCAGTCATTACGAACTAGAATACAACTAATGGGGCCGATCGACCGCCCTACCTACCTACCTCCATCGCTACCCACTACCGATGCCCCCCCCTCAGATTAAATTGTGGGTGGGTGGGAGGCGGGGGGTGGCTAAAAAAAAAGTAGTTGGTGGAGCAGCGTTACTACTATATACGTAACTTGAGCCCCTACCCCCCTTCAAATATATATTCCCCCTTCTTTTCGACAATTGTGGGTGGGTGGGAGGAAACGGTCATATAGTTTCCCGTGAAACACCATCCCCATTCTAGAGTAGGGGATTTCACTCCGTAACCTCTATTTCGATCCCACCTTTTATACGCCATAATAGAGGGGGAGGCCCCACCACTTCCTTACCTCCTCTCTATAGTGGGGGCTATAGTGTCGGGTAACCATTAGAAACATGAGAGGGAGATTAAGCGAGGAGTTATAGGGTAGTTTAGTTTAGTTTAGTTTAGTGCCGGGGGTTATAATAGGGAGGCGGTTCCACATTAACACTGGAGCTATTTCGTTCGCATGCATCTTTGTTGTTCTGCTATATGATCTAATAGTAGTTGTATCCTCCCCTTCCATAGTAATACCCCCTTTATCACTCTCACCTATCTAGTTCCTTTCCCCCAATGGCGGCCAAGTGTTATCTATCACAACTTTGTAGTCGCAATGAGAATGTAGCGTCGCCTACTGGAGATGGGTACGACATGGGATGTCCCGCTGGGCTAGCAAGCATTGGATGGATTATCAACAAGCTACCCACAAATGCAACCCGGCCAGGTATGAATCGGAAGGTGTTCTGGTCCATCTACGAAAAATCGGCTAACCAACATACATGGGTCTTATTATCTTCCGGGAGCATAATTAGTTCAAATATTCATCCCACTTGGAAAAGGCTTGGAGCAGATCTAGCCCCACTACTATAGATACGGGGGGAATGGTCTAATCACTTCTATGAGATAGAGATTGCCAACCCAAGCAAGCGGGGCAAGGAAACAACTCAAGTGAAAGCAACCAGGCGGATGACTCCCAATAGAAATTATTCCCTTTCCTCATAGTAGGCAGCGAAGTGGAGCTCAACAGAAAAGAAGCTATTATAGGAAATAGCACAAAACGAGACCATAGAATTGCTAGTGCTCGGCAGCCTTGCTCCCCTCCAGGTGAAATGTGGTTATAAAGAAGTATCCTATCGTGGATGGAGCTCGCCTCTCTTTGTTCGGTTGTATCTTGTTCCCATCCATTCCATTGTCTGCATACGCTGTAGAAAGCAGTAGATAAGACACTTCCCCATCCATTCCAGGTGATTATTTAGAAATCCCTTTTCAACATCACCTCTGAATAATGAACACAAATAGAAGGAAGAGAAGGCGCTTATCTCATCCCCCCGGGGGAGGCGGGGATTTATTCATCAATAGATGGATGAGAAGGACAAGGCAAGGACAAGCAGGGATATCCCAACCCTGCTATCACTATGCCTTTGCAAAGCCACTTGGTTTCACTATATTTGTGGTAGGCCCCGGTGTTTCTATAGGTAGTAGAGTGATCTGAAAGCTTGTTTGTTTCTATCTCCCAGAGCTCTCAATTAGTAGTCCATCAGTGCATCTCCCTGTAACCCATCAAAAGGTATTCCTTTCCTAATCGATCAATGGATCCATCTACCAACCATATCTCCTATTCTCGAATGTCTAGTTATAGTTCTAATTTGTTTAATGTTTCTATCTAATTCTACTTGCAAGGCAACTAATCGATTCTTATGTCAACCCCCACCCAATCCCAAAAAACCTCCCCCTAGTCACAACTGAATCCATGCTCCCCCTTTCTTGTTTATTATCCCCACCTTTCCCTCCAATAGTTGATCCATATCCCTTCTCATTTGGATCGAACCAATGCCATTGTTTGGTCCCCTCCATTAAATGTATTATTCCAACCCGAATCAAGGAACTCTAACTATACCTCCCACAATAATATATATTCCCGGCTTGTTGGGGCTTGATCACTTGCCAAATAGTAGGGGCCCACCTGGATGGGAGGGGCCCGAACAACCATGGGGCCCTTTCTAGTTGGGGCCTCAGGAAACTCAGTGCCCACTAGGATAGGAATAGTAACGGTTAGGGAGCGTCGAGCATCTCACTCGCATTCGTTAGTCCCCATCGATATCACATATAGGGAAAGGAGCTACTCATATCATCTTAGTCAAGTCCCGTTGGTTCCCGTCTCATCCTGGACTATCCCCGTTCAGTACCGTTTTATATTAATGCGGCAGGGCCAGCGGGAAGAGAAGGATTATATCATCCGTTCGGATTAGCCATTGGGACTTCAGCTCTGATTGGGGGCACACCACAGAGTTATTAGTCAGTCTCTGATACTTTATCAGTCATATCACGTATACAATGGATCAGATAGATGAATGATGCTCGACCTCCTCTATCTTTGATGACTGGGCACTCGACTGCCTATACATCTATCTGGGATGGATGATGTGTGGATGCCATATATATAGGGGACCTCTCCCACCCATAAATAGATATAGATAGATAGATAGGGGGGACAGGGAGTTTCTCCAATAGCTGGTTGGCCTAAAGAAGCTACAGGTGGGGTTGGTTGGTCCAAGCTGCAACTGTGACTGTAGCATCGATCCCATGAATCAAATGTACTCTAATGAGTGATCACGAATATGGTCACCCATGGATATGAGTTTAGGAATTCCCATGGGTTCGAGGGGGAGGAGGCCTATCTATAGCCGATATAAGGGTTGAGCAATTTGTTGATCTCGACCCCGGCCCCGGGTGGGGGGGAATTAATGTATATATGGCAAAATTCATTCATTTGTTGCCTATAGCAACAACTATGGAAAGGGGAGGCCAGAGGGGGGCCCTATAGTTCCCCCCCCCCACCTGGCCAGGGTGAGAACGGGTGGGATGGAATCCCCCTTGGGAGGTAGATTAGTTGTTGGGGTGGGTGAGCCCCTACTATTCTAAGGGTAGTTCGCGGGGTGCCCCACATCTAATCTAGATAGGGGCCCTTGATCTATGGCTCTCCAACCGGCCTATTATTTCTTTAGGCGCAGCCGGGCTTAGCTCAAAGACCAAGGGGAGACTGGCCCTACCCTATATATTAAAGCCTGCCTGAACTATACCCCCCACAACTCTGATGGGGTGGGTAGTGTTGTGATGTTCACAACACGCCCAATTTTACTCCTTAGCAAAATGACGACCCCTAATGTGGTTATTGCTTTTGCTTTTGTGTGTGTTGTTTTGCTTGGTGGTAAAGGGAAAAGAGGGGTTAAGATTACAAACCTTGTTGAAAATAGAGAAAAAAATGCATTTTTAGTACCAGTGCATGATATGGTTGGATTCCTTGTGAAAAATGAGCTAGGGTTGTTTTTTGAACCATCTTAAAATTCACCATATTTTGCAAGTTATGATCATTTTGGTAAAATATACATTCAGGTTTGTATATCACTTTCATATACAAGGCTGTTTGTTTTTTCCTTTTTTTCCTTGTATGCATTTGATGAAAGTTTTGGTATACATGCAAGTGGACCTGAAGTGGTTTTAGGTTAAAGAAAATTGTTGTTTTAAATCCACTTTGTATCTCACGTTTATATGTCTGGCAGGTAAAATATACAGGGAACTTCATGCATGCGCGGGCCTGAGTTTATTAAATAAAGAAAGATCCTTGTATGTATCATTGCTTATATCTGAGGTTGGATACAAAGTGAATAGTGCATGGGTCCCACCCCTTCTCATCGGCCTAGCTGTGGCTATCGGAGTTGGATGATAATGTCACGCCGAAGGGTTTGGTCCTGCCGATGGTGTGGGGAGTTGCATATGTATTGCTATTGATGTGACAATGGCGATCAATGAAGTTCTAAATTGCCTCGCCGATATCTAATGTCATGCCAATAGAAAGGAATTTAAGGGTATCAGTGGGAGTCACATCGGCCAAACAATGGCGATCGGTGAAGTTCTAAATTGCCTCGCCGATATCTAATGTCACGCCGATAGAAAGGAATTTAAGGGTATCTATGGGAGTCACATTGGCCAAACAATGGCGATCGGTGAAATTCTAAATTGCCTCGCCGATATCTAATGTCACGCCGATAGAAAGGAATTTAAGGGTATCGGTGGGAGTCACATCGGCCAAACAATGGCGATCGGTGAAGTTCTAAATTGCCTCGTCGATATCTAGTGTCACGTCAATAGAAAGGAATTTAAGGGTATCCGCGGGACTCACATCGGCCAAACAATGGCGATCGGTGAAGTTCCAAATTGTCTCGCCGATATCTAATGTCACGCCGATAGAAAGGAATTTAAGGGTATCGGTGGGAGTCACATCAGCCAAACAATGGTGATAGGTGAAGTTCTAAATTGCCTCGCTGATATCTAATGTCACGCCGATAGAAAGGAATTTAAGGGTATCGGAAAGACTCACATCGGCCAAACAATGGCGATCGGTGAAGTTCTAAATTGCCTTGCCGATATCTAATGTCACGCCAATAGGAAAGAAATACAAGTTAATAAGGCTATTTCGCTGAAAGTTGAGCGATCGGTATGATTTTTTCTTCGACTTTCTAATGAGTGGATCTCACACCGATAGGTGGGGAAAGACAGAACAATAAGAATTTAAGGGCATTTTAGGGCCCGAATGCATGTTTTTGGTCAACAATGGTTGACCCGACCAGTTTAACGCTGCATTTGCATTTTGGACTCAATTTTCACAAATTTGGGGCCCGATTGATGTGTTCACACTGTCACGACTAGATTTGGCAGATTGTTTTCCTTCCTACAGGTTTGTTAAATGTTAATACTTATTGCTTATCTTTTTTTTGCAGGTTTGCAGGTGAAGAAGGGCTGAATCCTGATGACGATGACATCACAGAGGAGGGAAATTTGATCTTAGGAGCAGGGGAAGATAAGGATGAAGGGCGAGCAAGTCAAAGGTCTTCATTTATGAATAACAAAATGCAGCTGAAGACATTATTGCAGCAGACCACATAAGTTATTATTGAGCTACTAGGGTTTTCGAGTGGCATATTTTGCCCAGATTGGATGTATGCTCAGAGGTATTTTGGGAGACTTATTCTCCAGCATTTATTGTTGTAGCTAGAGGTTTGAACCATTGTTTAACTAGGGTTTTGGGTTGTATTGAGGACAATCAAAAAGTCTATATATTGTGCCTCTCTACTTTGTAAAACTTTACATAGGGGCTACATAGGGATTTTTTTTAGAAAATAGCTAGTAGTTGTATTAAAGGGACCTTTTAGTAGAAGAAGGAGGTCGCCTGTGTCTGCAATAAGGAATGCGTGGAACATCTAGCTTCCTTACTGTATTTGTAAAGCTTGTAAGTTTTTTTGTAATTTGATCATTGAAGCTAAGAGTCATTCAGACATTGTAAATCTTATATGACTGTCTGTTTCTAATACAATTGAATCTGGGATTCTGCATCTATCTTCTAAGTGTTTTCTTGCTCTTCATTGTGTTTGAAACATTTTCTCTTAGAGCTTGCAATCTTAAGTGTATTTTTGTGAAAATGCTCAGAACTTACATTTAAGGTTTTTTTTCTGTGGATTTGATCAATTTGCTACAATACTTATAAAGTGCATAACAGAACAATTAGATCCTTTGGTAGAATGAATGGAGTTTAGATTAGATCTTTTAACTTTTCCCAACCCATCTGAAAATACTTAGCTTAAAACGTAGAAATTTGAAGGAAATTTGTCTCATATTTGAAAAGGCATGAACAACAAAGTTTGAAAGGAGACAAGTCTTCATAAATATTTAAGAGAGGAAAGCTGCAATAATTCAAGAAGACCATTCAAAAGTTTTGCAGCATAGTAAATATTTTATGCAAAAGGAATGAACAACTTGCTGATATTTATGATCTTTTTTCATAGCTTGAGTCCAGTTAATCATCAAGAAACCCTAAACTATGTAAGACCCCTTAAACATTACAGCTTCACATCGACCAACTAAATTTGCCCAACAGGTCAAGACCTGACCATATTAAACTTGGGTTAAGTGAATCTTAACCGATTCCTTCATATCTTTCAAGTCAGTTTTGGTTCATTTTATGTGAATTTTAACTAATTGTTATGATTGCATCAAAATAATCACCAACAATTTTTCTGGCGCTAGAAGGAGGGCCGACTTGAGTTAGGGTTTGGTCCAAACATGCTAATAATAGTGATAGAGTGACTAGGTCTAGATCTAGTTCAGGGGATATTTTTGTGCAGCTACCTGATATGAGGCAAAGTAAGAACCCTTTGATTTGGAATCCTAAAATATCGCAAGTAGGAAGTTCATCTGGAACACCTCCTGGGTCACCTTTTAACATATGTAATATTGTGAGTCCTGACAGATCTTCATTCAGATCTCTAAATCTTGGTTCAGGTACTCCTAGGGATCCTAATCCCCCAGGAAATCTAGGTATTCCCACAGGTCCAGGTCAAGCTCAAGCACCTGCAATGGCTTATTTCAATGACTAGTCCCCCGTACACTTCAATGATTATAATGAGATGCCCAAAAATCTGGAAAAGATATGTCTCAAATACCAGCTACACCAAGACCTAGAAGACCACATTAGAATATTCAAGGAGGCATGCTTTAGGGCCAGATTAGAACACGAGGACATGGTGTGTAGATTGTTTCCCTACACGTTTAATGAGCAAGCCTCTAACTGGTATGTAAACTTACCCAATGGCTATGTTTCTTCCTGGTCACTTATGGAGGAAGCATTTCTGTCTAGATTTAGAGGACCCATTGATCCTTGCATCTTGTATCACAAATTGGCTACTATAAAATGAGGTGAGGGAGAGTTAATTGATAATTTCAATGATAGATTTCAAAAGGCCTACTCTAGGCTAGTAGCCCCTTACACCGTGGATGATGACACCTTGTTAGCTATGTACTATGCAGCCTTAGATCCTTTAATTGCCATGTTTGTCAAAAGAAAACCTGACATAGATTCAATATCCAAAGCCTATAAAGAGGCAGCCTCATAAATCAAGAGATGAGGCATACAACTTATAGTCCATTTGTTAATGGAGGAAATTTTGGGGTACAAAATCAAGCACAACCTTGGAATGGAGTCCCTATGCATCACACTCCACTATTAAATCCGGTTCCTACATACACACCTGTGTATAGTCCTACCCCAATCCAAGCCATAGCTCCTTACACAAGTAACACTACTAATAACAGTCAAAATAATGGTCAGTCTTTCTTCCAACCTCTTAGAGATACAACTATAGCAAAAGCACAAGAGGAAAGGGAAGAAATCAAAGAGATCACTACGCATTTGGAAAGATTGACCACTGAAGTAACACAACTAAGAAATGAGAACCTCTATGGAAGAAGTAACCAAGGATACAATCAAAATCAGAATAATAACCAAGGTCAAAATCAGAACTATAGTTCAAATCAAAATCAGCATTACAATTAGAACTATAATCAGAGTCAACCCTAGAATAACAACCAAGGCCAATGTTCAAACTAGAGACAAAACTATAATCAACATCAAGGTCATAACCAAGGGCAACCAATGCAAAATAGAGGGCCAGTGATAGATAATAGGGCTTGGGGTAACAATAACAAAAATTAGAATCAGCCCAGGCCATCCAAAACATGGAACACTGGACCAAACAATGGTACTCTAGCTTCTCCTTTTGAGAATATAAATAATCATGATGTAAAACAAATGGCTGGCATTCAAATGGCCAATACACTGAAAAACTGGTGCAGATTTCACAATACCAATGCCCATGCTGAGCTTGACTGTCCACAGTTTCATTTAGCAGCCAACATATTTAATATAGATGTGTAGCCTCCTACTTCTGAGTTTCTCATCCCCAAGGGTAATGAGGTAGTACCCTCAGGGTACGATACAGCTTTAGTTTTAGAAACCTTTACCTTTGCAACTACAGAAGAGAAAGAAGATGAATTGTTGGTAGATGAACCATACTTTTGTGAAAATCTTTATCCTGAATCAGCCTTTGTGTTAAATACTTTCCAGTTTCCCTTTGAAACTGAAAATGAGGTATTAACTGAAACAAAAGAGGTGCAGGCTTTTCAACAGACAAATAAAAACCACACCTACAATTTAAGAAACAACACTAGGCTAGGAGGACCTTTCACCACTTCCATTCCTCCTAACAACTTCAATACACCCCCAGATCAAAATGCTAGCAACAACCCTACCATACTCAAAGCTAATCATCATACAAACAGCGGGACAGTAGTACAAAAGACCCAAACAAGTAAAACTGAAACAGTAGAGACAACAAGATTAATGAGTTACTTGTCAGAAAAAATAAAGAAAGATAAGGTCAGCATACCTCTGAATGAATTATTGAAAACTCCAGGGATTAGAAATGCTTTTATAAAATCTCTGGATGTATCAATGACAGATGAGGTTGCTGCTGATATAGCTATTCTTACTAGAGATTCACCGCCTAAAGAGAAAAGTAAGAAAGTTGAGTTGCCTTCCAATACAAATGTAGTGATGTATGCTGATAAGAATGATGCTCCTCCTTTCTTGTTAACTGTTAGATTGTGTGGGAAGAACATACATAATTGCATGGTGGACTCTGGTGCATCAGCCAATGTAATGCCCTTAGGGATATGTAAAACTCTCAGGCTAACTCCCACCAAATCTGCCAAAGTTGTCACACAATTAGATAAGACTGAGGTTAGCGTGATAGGAGAACTAATGAACATTCAGATGCAATTAGCTTCAGACCCTAGGGTAAGCCAATTTATTGACATTCAAATCATGGATATACCCATAAATTATGGAATGTTGCTGAGCAGGGATTGGTCAAAAACATTAAACAAATATATGGCCACTGATTTTTCACATATGTGGTTACCTTGGAGAGGTGTCCCAAACCAGATTAGAATAGAGGCAGAACCCAGGATGAAACATATGATAACAGAGTATAATCGAACAAATGAAATATTATATGCTGCTATTGAACCTGGTGTTTATAGGATTATCAACAATGGGGTACAAACTGAAGAGATCATGATGTTAAACTTTAGAGAAAAACATGTCAGTAAGGAGACAACATTGTTCATTAAGTTTGATGAAAATTCTTCGGATGAAGAAAATAGTGAAATAGGCAAATTTGGTCATGCCATTAGACAAGAGGTGGAAGAGTGCATTAAACAAGGTCTGCCCGCCCAATGTAAATTGTATAAAAACAAATGTAGAGTTCACGATAGGCCACATTCTGAGGAGAGTTGTGGAATGTACAAGGACATCATTGAATATGAACACAAAAAATGCATGATGAGGGTAGGGTTACAAGAGGAAAATGTGAATCCTGATCAAACACAAAAATACATTCAGGGTGATGTAGATGCTCTGATTTCAAATTTAGAAGAAGGAATAAAAGAGAAGGGTAGTTGTCTTTCTGATTTACAAGCTGAAAATACACATATGCAAGTTAATCAAACAGAAATACCTATGAATAAATATACCAGCACCTCACAAGTAATAGAAGAGACGAAGCATGCTAAGGGGAAAGATCAGAAAAGTAAAGATGGCATGTGGACATTAAAATGTGACGGGTCCAAGTCAAAGCAGGGCGCGGGTGCAGGTATTGAACTCATAGATCCTCAGCGTAAGTCATACCTAGCAGCATATAGACTGCAGTTTTCCTGTACTAACAATATTGCTGAATATGAAGCCTTAACTTTGGGACTTGTCATGGCCGTTAAGAAAAAGGTGAAAACGATTAAGGTATTTTCATACTCTAAACTAGTAGTCAGACAAGTAAGGAAACTATATGCTTGCAACTACAAGAAAATGATTTGTTATAGACATAGGGTATGGGGTTTAATAGATTCATTTGAGGCTTTCAACATAGAGCATATCCCCAGAGAGTTAAACCACAGGCTAGATGCACTAGCAGTTGCAGCTAGCACATTAGAACCCTTGACACTGTTAGGATTGAGATGATTTGCTGTTGAGCTACTTAATGTTCCCAGTATCCCAGACAATGTTACACATTTTCAGGTATTTGGAGGGGATCAGCAAATTATTGACTTCCTGACCTACAATGAGGTATTTGAGGCTCAAATCATTGATGAGCAGGAAAGGCCTGAGATAACATGGGACGAAGAGGATATAATCAACTTGAAGAGCAACTTTTTACCCAAATGGGTAATTGAACTAGAACATATTTTTGACTTCGATGGAGTAATAAGATAGAAAGATTTACCCAAAATAGAAGGGGGTAAGTGTGATTTACACAACCTAGGGACAGAGCAAAATCCACAAAGTATGCCAATTGGAAAGGCTTGTTCTGAGAAAATAAAAGGAGAAATTATTGACATTCTGAAAGAATACAAACACGTAATAGCATGGACATATGAAGACTTGAAAACCTATGATACATCCATCATAACTCACGTAATACCTTTGAGACTAGAGGTTAAGCCATTCACGCAGAAAAAAAAAGGCCTGTGAATGCCATTCTAGAGCCTTTAATCTTTTTGGAAGTAAAAAAATTATTGTCTGCTGGAATAATTTTTCCAGTCAGACATTCAGTTTGGGTAGCTAACCTAGTACCAGTAAGGAAGAAAAATGGAGACATTAGATTATGCATAGATTTTAGAAATTTGAATAAAGCATCTGAGAAGGACAATTATCGTCTGCCTCCTATAGACGAAGTGTTGCAAGCAGTAAATGGAGCAAAGATGATGTCTTTTTTAGATGGTTTCTCAGGCTATAACCAGGTTTTAATAGATAGGGATGACAGATTAAAAACCACCTTCACTTGTAAATGGGGAAATTATGCATATAGAAGAATGCCTTTTGGTCTGATCAATGCAGGTGCCACTTTTCAGAGAGCCATGGACATTGTGTTCTGTGGGTTATCAGGTAAGTGCATTATTGTGTATATGGACGATTTGACTATGTATTCCAAGGATGCATCCACTCACGCTGAAGATCTCAAGAAAATACTTAAGCGATGTGAGAGGTATGGAATTTTCCTTAATCCTAAAAATTGTTCATTTGGAGTTACTAAAGGTAAATTACTAGGGCATGTCATCTCTGAAGATGGAATATCAATTGACCCAGATAGAATAGAATTAATAAAAAGTTTGCAAATACCAAACAATAGAAAAGAGTTAAAATCATTTTTTGGTAAGATTAACTTTGTTCAGAAGTTTATCACGGGTTTTGTAGAAAATCATGCAACCACTAAATACCATGTTAAAGAAGGATGCGCAGATGGAGTGGATGCCTATGGCTAAAGCTGCATTCGAAGATATCAAGAGGGCCATTTCTGACGCCCCTGTACTAGCGAGCCCAGACTACATAAAGCCATTTTATATCTACTCCTTCGCATCATCCCATTCAGTCGCGGCTACCCTGACATAGAAGGGTGAAGACAATGAGGAAAAACCCATTGCATTTATGAGCACACCTCTGAAAGATGCACAATTAAGATATCTGGATACCAAAAGACAAGCATTTGCATTAATAAAGGCCGTGAAAAAATTTAGGCATTATATTTTGCCTAGCCAAATCAAAGCTATAGTGCTAGACGCAGCAGTAAAGATGCTACTGATGCAGAATAAACCTGGAGAAAAGAGAGCCAAATGGATCACCATGCTGCAAGAGTTTGACATGGAAATCATTCCAATGAAGTTGGTCAGAGGGTAGGCGTTGGTGCAAACAATAGCAAACATAGACCCAGATCTAATAAAATAGTAGTATGTGCTGAATTCTCATCACATATCAGACTGGTATGGTGATTTAAATACTTTTCTAATAGCTGGAAAGTACCCAAATAGGATGAAAGCTTCTCAGAGAAGAGCTTTGAAGATTAAAGCACAAAAATATATGGTACAAGGAGGTCTTCTATTCAGGAAGAACCATGATGGAATTTATTTGAGATGTCTAAATAGAGCTGAAGCAAATAAAGTGTTAACAGAACTGCATGACAAGTACAGAACCGGTCATGGTTCCCATCTAGCTACAACGCACAAGATATTAAGGGTGGGCTATTATTGGCCCACGATGTTCAGAGATACAGAGAGTCACATTAAGAGTTGCCACACTTGTTAGACTGCAGCAGATAAGGGAAGAAACCAGGCCAACCCATTACAACCTGTGATTGAATCAAGACCATTTGCACAGTGGGGCCTGGATTTTATTGGAGTCATCAATCCTCCATCTTCTGCAGGACACAAGTTCATACTGATGGTGACAGACTACTGTACAAGGTGGACTGAGGCTGCATGCTACAAATTCTCCACAACTGAGGTAGTTATCAAGTTTCTTGAAGAAAACATCATCACCAGTTTTGGAACTCCCTATTCATTAGTATGTGACAACGGCCCTGCTTTCTATTCTTTAAAGTTTTCTAAATGGGCATTTGAATACGGGATTGTTTTAAGGTTTTCTTAAAATTATTACCCTCAAGGTAATGGATTAGCTGAGTCTACGAACAAAATTTTATTAGATATAATCAAAAAGCTAATTGTAAAGAGCCCTAGAGAGTGGAATACCTTGTTAAAATACACACTGTGGGTAGATAGGACCAAGTTCAAAACAGCTTTAGGTAGTACACCTTATCATTTAGTTTATAGGCAGTCCATTTTGTGTAATGTAGTGTAAGTAATGTACAGTTTTCTTTTGTTGTTTCTTTTTTAGATTTAGTTGTTTATATAGTTTTGTTTTCTATTTCTTTCTGTTCGTTGTTTTGTTTCTATTCTTTTGTTTGTACAATCTTCTTTTGCTTTGTTTTGTTTTTCTTGTACAGTCTACTGTTTGGTTCATTATTTTCTCCTCAGCAGGGATCTTTTTTTTTTTCCTTTAGAGTATTAAGGAGCAAGATAACTGTTGGCAAGAGACACTATATGGATTCATGATTGTTGTCATTGATGGTAACAAAGTTCATCCCACACATCCGCAGGACATGGTGTGTCTCTACCAGAAGTCAGAATGAAGATTGTTGAGGTCCGGTAAACAAGAACAGAGCTTGTGGCAAGGTTCGACAGATAAGTCTGGATCTCTTAGAGGAAGTATCTTAGTGAAGTGCGGATTTGGGAAAGTCAAGAGGACTACCTTGAGTAATAGATTCCAAGGATTTAGCCTCCGGTGATGGACAAGGAAAAAGATATGAATAGTTGAGTACTGGATTCCTGAGTGACAGTGTGAACAGAGGAAGAACTAACTGACAGAACATTAGACTACTTTTCGGATGTGTTACTAATGGTGGTAAAGGCTATGAAGGCATGAATCATGTTTGGTCGACATGGTTAATGATTTCTACAAACATATATTTGATCTGCATTACTTGATGTGCAAGGATTCAGCCGACAGAATAGAGTTTGTGAGAAGGTTGACTGTTTCGGGTGCCGACTAGAAAGGTGATGAAATTACTTTTGTGGATATATATACATGATGGATTTAGTTGTGAGGGGTGTTGTTGTTGTCAAGGATGTGCAAATAAAAGCAGAGCAGAGCAGAAGTAATAAGAAAGGTCTGATATGTGAAAGGAAAGCAGCATAAGAGAAGAGGAAAGATGAAGTGCAGTAGATCAGTGTACTGAGCCTAACTGGAACTAAACTCCAACATATGTGGATGCTTCCAATTAGTTCAAGTATTGTATAACATTCTTTTGTAGACAGTGTGTCTCCTTGTAGGCAGTGTGCCTCCTTTGTGAGCAGTGTGCTTGGGCAGTGAGCCCTAATTGGCAAGTGCCATTTTGTAATTCCTTATTCTTCTAACAGAGAATAATCTTTGGGTTAATCACCCCATGGTTTTCTCCCTTAATAGGGTTTCTACATCAAAAATACTGTGTCATGTGTTTTTCCATTTCATGGTAATGTTTGCTTGTTTGAATTAATGCTGCATTGATTAATAAGAAAGTTCAGAAAGAAGATATAATTAGGATAACTGATTCACCCCCCTCTCAGTTATCAACAATTGGTATCAGAGCTAAGTTCCTTCTAACAAAGTCTAACAGCTCAAGGAAGATCTGGGAGTCCAAATGGATGCATATGGTTTAAGGGAGCAACTCAAGACTGCCCTTGAGGATCTTGAATAGTCTAACTTTGAAGTCAATGAATTAAAGGAAAGACTCAAACAGGCTAATGATTTCCTGAGAGAACAAAAAGACAAATTAAGTCTCTCTATGAAAAAGAGAAAGGAGCTGCTTCAGCAATTGGCAAGACAAGGTGAATAAAATAATGCAAATGAAGAGCTGACTAAGAAAACCAAGTTATGTGAAAAGTTATCCAAAGAAATCATTATGGTAAGACATGAAATGGAATCAAGAGTTATAAAGTTTACCCAAGAAGTTGAAGAGAAAAGAAAAACTGAAGATAATCTAAGACAATCTCTCAAGGAGAAATTAGAAGATTGCCACCAGATGGATAGAATTATCAGATATCTTGAATCTGATCTTGAAGATGCTAAAGATAATGAAGAAAAACTTGAGGATCAAATTGTCTCTCTCAAAAGGGATCTTCAAATAGCAAATGAATATAAAGAGAAATTCAAGATAAGTTCTGCTCAACTTGAAATTCTTCTTGAAAGTCAAAAGAAGGTAGATGACAAGTGTGGTTTGGGATATGAGAAAGGAGAAAGCTCTAGATCCGGTTAGAAGAATTTTGGATCAGAAAATCCAAGGAACAGGCCTAGAAGACCTCTGGTGAGACAGCCCAACGCTCAAAGATATCCATCCTTCAATGGATACTGCCACAGCTACAATAACTTTGGTCACAAAGCTAATCAGTGCAGAAAGAGAATGAATCTGACAAATTCATTCTTCTCTGAACAATGTTTTAACTGCAAAAGGTATGGTCACAAATCTCATGAATGCAGAAACATGCAAATGAACAAATCATTCAATGCTAGATGCTTTACATGCAATAGAATAGGTCATATGGCTAATCAATGTAGATCAAGAGGATATCAATCAAATATACAAGGAAATGTTGTTTGCCAAATCTGCAATAGATCCGGTCATATTACAAAATTTTGTAGAAGCAAGAATCAGGAGAAAAGAGGTCCGGTATATCATAATCAAAATCAAGATAAGGGTAAACAAAAGGTGAATGCGGATGAAGTTAGGAATGAGATGAACAAGATTTGGGCAAAGAAAAGTTTAGAGAATGTAGAGATTGGATCTGCACCAAACTCTGGTGTTGATATTCCTTCCGAAAATTAAAAGGTGAGCTCTGGCTCAGGAAGAGACACAAAGAAAACCTTGTTCCCCCAGCCAGTCAAATAGTGCCTAAAATTGGCACATGAGAAGCTATGGATTAAAGGGGTTCTATAGAAACATCTAAAGAAGGTCAGGTAAAGATTTGGGAGATCTGCAAGAAAATTTTAAAAGCTCAAATCCTTCAGAATTGGTCTGGTTAAGCAAGTCTTTCGGTAAAACAAGTTTCTCACAAGATTGGCCAGGTATGAATCCAAATTGATACAACTTGATCTGTGGATACATAAGATCATCAGAAGGACAAGTGGATATGATGATTCATCACTAACATCAATCACAAGGGAATCATAATGATCCAGATGAATTTCTTCCTCCTTGAACAAGGAAAACAAGGCAAACCGTAATGTATTAGGTTGCGCATTTATTACAGGGAGAAAATTAGGGCTTCTTGGAATAAAATAGTTCATTCATTGTCATTTACACATTTGTACTTAGGAAGAGAAGGAAAAGGAGCTCTGCAACTACTTGCCCCAAAGATCAAGATGATTCTTCATACAGCTCAATCCGGATTTCATCGTGTGCCCTAAACTGCGGAAAAGGTATTTTTTTCGTTCTTGATATTCTCAGTAAGATTTCTTGATGATGGCTACTCCGAATATAGTAAAAATCTCTGATAGGCCCCACCTTGAATTCAAGAAACATCCATACAAATCATTGGAGGTAGATCCCCTAGGAGCATTCTCTAGTGTTCCGCATGGCGTTTTACACACAGAAGACATTAGGGTTTACATACATGCCAATATTGAAGAGTTTGGGGAATTCAAACTAAGAAGACATCTATCACAAACAATTGATAGATGATGCTTTTGAGCTTAAACCAGAATATAAGGGCATCTAGGAGAAGCATTTTGATCAGCTCATTCATTTCCCCTGCTTTGAAGAAGATGAATGGGTCCGGTATGTTTTAAGTAGGGTGCATGATAACTTCCTATGGATGAATAGACCTTGCAAGATCACCAAGGAAGCAATTAGGGTAGTAACTAGTTTACATTCCTCCGAAGGAATTCCTGTCCTCAAATTTGTCAAAAACAACATTGTCACAGAGGCCACCGAATCAAAATTTGATAAGAGGGCAATGACCATTGAAGATATTACTGACCCGGATATCAAGTATGCATCTATGATAATAGGATACAAGATGTATCATTCCAGTAGGGAGAATTCAGTATCCAGAACTACAATATATATTGCCTATGAGATGCTGAGAAAAAATGCAGAATATGATCTCTGTGAACTTCTTTTGAGCCAGTTAATGGAAAACATACAAAAGATCAAAAAGGACAAGAAAAACTCTTTCAAAAATGGTGCACTAATAGTATGTTTATTTTTCTACTTCATGAATGAGTTGCCCAGATCAAATGGATGGGTATGGCAGAATGAGAAATCGGTAGCAGTTCAGATCAGAGACTATTTGCATGGGCTTGGGGATGCTAAAGCAAGAAATACAGCCATGTGGGGATACTTCAAAAACTTTCAAAACATGATGCAATCAAGAGAAAGGATTCCCCAGTCTCTTGTTGAGAAATACAAGGACACAGTCTGCTTTATGGTAGAGACTGATCAGTGCCTAATGGAGGCAGTAGAACCAAGGATAGTCTAGATCATGCCCATGGGGTATCAAGTTGATGAACATATTGTGGAGTTGCATGTTCAACACATGCTAAGTCAGCCTAAAGATCCAAAGGCAGAGAGGTTTGGAACCTTTGAGGAGCTGAGTATAAAGATTCATGTGGAACTCAGAGAACCAGAGACAAAAAGGAAGGTGAGAAAAGAAGTAGAACATATTGCCCAAGGCCTTGGCATCTCAAAGGAGGCACTTGATGCCAACCGGGAAAAGAGGAAAAAGGTAGAGGAAGAGAAGAAAGAGGTAGAAAAGAAAAGTAAGGAAAGTACTCCGGTAGAAACTTCCACCCGGACCAGATCATCAAAGAGATCAACACCTGTCCTTGCTAAAAGCTCAAAACTGAAAGTACAGTCATCCAGAAAAGGAGAGAAAAGGTCTAAAATAAAAGCCACAAGGGCTTATACAAGTCAAAGAGATGAAGAGGAAATTGAATTAGATGAGGAAATTAAGAAACTGAAAAAGAAGAAGAAATCATCCGGTGAACACCCTACTAGTCAAGGAGAAGAAGAGAAGGAAGAGGAATCTATTGAAAAACTCACTCTATCCTTAGATGTTGTAGTGAAAGCAGTCACAGTGGATGGGAACCTGCAACCCTTAACAGAATATTATGATGAATGTAATGAAGCCTATAAAAGGATTCTGGAGGAAGCCACAGTTCAGTTTTTGAACACTTACAACAAAGCTTTTATTGAAATTATCCTCTAATTCCCAGAAGCTTAGAGAAAAGGCTTGAAATAAGGAAGAACAATGCTCGAGCAAAAGATCTAGAACTCCGGGAATAGATAGCTATTCAGCTATATCCTTCAATTGATCCTAAGACAATGAACATGGTATTCAAAGACTGCAAGGATGAATTCAGGAACAAAGCAAGGATGAATCAGCTCATTCTTGGTGAGACTGACAGGGAAGCCAATGATACAGAAGAGATCCTTCAGAAGGCCTTCAAAAGATTTAATCTTCCTATTGTAGAGGACTTGGGTACTGATCCTTCAACCACAAGTGTTGCAGAAGAAACTTCTGAGAAAATGACAGAAGAGGTAGGCCCTGAACAGACTAACATTTCTCCTCCAGTTTCTCCTACAGTCTTCGGATCCAAAGAAGAAGAAAAATTATAGGAGAAAGAAGTAGAGGTGAAGGAAAAAGAAGGTGACAGTGCAAAGGTTGCAGAGGGACAGAAGACTTCAGCAGATAAAACCACAACTGCTAGTGGTGGGAATGTAGAAGGAGAGAAAACTCCAAAGGATAGCTCCATGATTGCAGAAGAGAAGAAACATCTATCTCCAGCAAGAGACACTGCACAAACTGTCCAAGAATTTCTGAGCAAAGAAACAATGGAGATTGATGAACCAAAGCTTCTACAAGGTCCATTCAATTTTGATTCTCTTTCTCCAGTACATACAATGAAGATAGCTTCATTTGCAAATGCTAAGGCTAATGAAAAACTCCTAAAGTCTCATATGGAAGACTGTGAGTTGATAGAAGCTGCATCTAGAGTGCTGGAAAAGATCATACCATCTTTTCAAAAGGATCCCACAGCCTCCTCTTCTGGTAATCTCAAAACCTTAGTCAGTAGTGTTAGTACACATTTTGATTCTCTAGAAAAATCAGCTGAAGAAAAGGTTTGGAAGGAGTTTTTGGATAAGAGATTCTCAGAGGTACAAGGATTAATCACTAATGATAGAAGAAATATAAGTATTGGGATAAAGAGCTTAGAAAATGCTCTTAAGGATGGCAGTGAAATATACAAATTTTGTATCTCCTGGTCCAAAGTAACACTAGACATTGAGAAGAAAATAAAAGAACAGGAGGATAAACTATCAAACCTATCAAAGAATTTTGATCCTCTCTCCTCCTCTATAACAAGTCAAGAATGTCAAACTATCACAGTCTTGAGTGAAATCAAGAAGTTGGAGAAGGAAAGAAAAAATAGGATAAGCAGGTTGAGTGAGCTCAGGGGGTTAATTGTCCCTAAGCTAGAGGCCATGCATGAGGCCATAACAGAAGCTCAAATCACAGCCCAGACAAATGATCCGATGGATTTAAAAATGGTAGATGCGTTTGCATTCCTGTTGAGTGGGCATATCTCAATTTTGGACAGGATGAAGCAGAGTTGGGCAATAGAAGTTGTACAGTTGAAGAACACTTTTGCAGACATACTTAAGTATATGTAAGTATGCCATATATATATACTTATGCGGCTAAGTATAGTAATTTTTTTTTGAAATTTTTGGTGTGCGGACCCTACCCTTTGCCATTGATGTCAAAGGGGGAGTGAAGAGCAGTGAAAAATGAGGAATCCAACTAAGGGGGAGCTCCAGAAAATATATATAAAGACAGAGCATCAGCCAAGGGGGAGCATAGTGTATACACTTAGTCATTTTTCACTAAGTGTTGCCATCAATGCCAAAGGGGGAGATTGTTGGAAAGAGACACTATATGGATTCATGATTGTTCTCATTGATGGCAACAAAGTTCATCCCACACATCCGCAGGACATGGTGTGTCTCTATCGGAAGTCAGAATGAAGATTGTTGAGGTCCGGTAAACAAGAACAGAGCTTGTGGCAAGGTCCAACAGACAGGTCTGAATCTCTCAGAGGAAGTATCTTGGTGAAGTGCGGATTTGGGAAAGTTAAGAGGACTACCTTGAGTAATAGATTCCAAGGATTTAGCCTCCGGGGATGGACAAGGAAAAAGATATGAATAGTTGAGTACCGGATTCCTGAGTGATAGTGTGAATAGAGGAAGAACTGACTGACAGAACATCAAACTACTTTCTGGATGTGTTGCTAATGGTGGTAAAGGTCATGCAGGAATGAATCATGTTTGGCCAACATGGTTAATGATTTCTACAAACATATACTTGATCCGCATTACTTGATGTGCAAGGATTCAGCCGACAGAACAGAGTTTGTGAGAAGATTGACTGTTCTGGGTGCCGACTAGAAAGGTGATGAAATTACTCATGTGGATATATATACACAACGGATTTAGTTGTGAGGGGTGTTGTTGTTGTCAAGGATGTGAGAATAAAAGCAGAGTAGAGCAGAAGTAATAAGAAATGTCCGGTATGTGAAAGGAAAGCAGCATAAGAGAAGAGGAAAGATGAAGTGCAGCAGATCAGTGTATTGAGCCTAACCATAACTGAACTCCAGCATATGTGGATGCTTCCAATCAGTTCAAGTATTGTATAACATTCTTTTGTAGACAGTGTGTCTCCTTGTAGGCAGTGTGCCTCCTTTGTGAGCAGTGTGCTCGGGCAGTGAGCCCTAATTGGCAAGTGCCATTTTGTAATTCCTTATTCTTCTAACAGAGAATAATCTTTGGGTTAATCACCCCATGGTTTTCTCCCTTAACAGGGTTTCCATGTCAAAAATACTGTGTCATGTGTTTTTCCATTTCATGGTAATGTTTGCTTGTTTGAATTAATGCTGCATTGATTAATAAGAAAGTTCAAAAAGAAGATATAATTAGGATAACTGATTCACCCCCCCTCTCAGTTATCAACACTAACAACCATTCAAAATAGTATTAAATTCAGAATATTTAGGTTGATTATTTGCAATTTATGCATAACTTGTTGTGACTATCATGAATGTAGAGAGTTGTTTACCTTCTAAAATTTTGTATTCAATAAATGTGATTGAGAGTTCAAGGGAGGTTTCTCATGATGACACACCTAAAATCCTTGGGTTTGTTGAACCTACTAGTGTAGATATTAGGTGAAAAATCCAAGGTCACCCTTGCTACCATTACAATTCTCAACTTAATTTAGCAAGTGTTCACTCCTTGCATCATGAAGTTACAACTGCAATATCTTGTGAAATCTCTTTCAAAAATTAGAAAATATAAAATATAAAATGAATAAAGCAGATTATACTAAAAATCCAGATTAAGCCATCTAAGTAACTCTACCAGGGCTATAGACGCTCGCTGGCAGTGGGGCTCTACTTAGGAGAATTGTAACGATAACCTTGCCGGGGCTATAGACGCTCGTTGGCAGCAAGGCTCTATCCAGTTGGCTATGAGGGAATATCCTCAACTACGTAGGCTAATGTTAGTCACTGGTTTGTTCAACCAATCTTCAAGATAAGGATAATTAATCATGTGCACATACTTAAACTGAAAATAAAAATTCATGCACCCTTATTGAATGCCTTATGTCTTAAGTTGAATAACAATTTGCAAGAAAGATAATTGGAAGTTATGGATTTATTTCATTTAGTTTTCTTAAATGGTTTGAATTTAATTATTTTGTTTGGTTGCTAGTTGTTGTGATGTTCACAACACGCCTCATTTTACTCCTTAGCAAAATGAGGACCCCTGCTGTGGCTATTGCTTTTGCTTCTATGTGTGTTGTTTTACTTGGCGGTAAAGGGAAAAGAGGAGTTAAGATTACAAACCTTGTTGAAAATAGAGAAAAAATGCATTTTCAGTACCAGTGCATGATATGGTTGGATTCCTTGTGAAAAATGAGCTAGGGTTGTTTTTTGAACCATCTTAAAATTTGCCATATTTTGTAAGTTATGATCATTTTGGTAAAATGTACATTCAGGTTTGTATATCGCTTTCATATACAAGATTGTTTGTTTTTTCCTTTTTTCCTTGTATGCATTTGATGAAAGTTTTGGTATACATGCAAGTGGACCCGAAGTGGTTTTAGGATAAAGAAATTTTTTGTTTTAAATCCACTTTGTATCTCACATTTGTATGTCTGGCAGGTAAAATATACAGGGCACTTCATGCATGCGTGGGCCCGAGTTTATTAATTAAAGAAAGATCCTTGTATGTATCCTTGCTTGTATGTGAGGTTGGATACAAAGTGAACAATGTGTGGGTCCCACCCACTCTCATCGGCCTAACTGTGGCTATCGAAGTTGGATGATAATGTCACGCCGAAGGGTTTGGTCCTACTGATGGTGTGGGGAGTTGCATATGTATTGCTATCGATGTGACAATGGTGATCGGTGAAGTTCTAAATTGCCTTGCCGATATCTAATGTCACGCCAATAGAAAGGAATTTAAGGGTATCGACAAGAGTCACATCGGCCAAACAATGGTGATCGGTGAAGTTCTAAATTGCCTCGCCGATATCTAATGTCACGCCGATAGAAAGGAATTTAAGGGTATCGGCGGGAGTCACATTGGCCAAACAATGACGATCGGTGAAGTTCTAAATTGCCTCACCGATATCTAATGTCACGTTGATAGAAAGGAATTTAAGGGTATTGGCGGGAGTCACATCAGCCAAACAATGGTGATCGGTGAAGTTCTAAATTGCCTCGCCGATATCTAATGTCACACTGATAGAAAGGAATTTAAGGGTATCGGCGGGAGTCACATCGACCAAACAATGGTGATTAGTGAAGTTCTAAATTGCCTCGCTGATATCTAATGTCACGCCGATAGAAAGGAATTTAAGGGTATCGGCGGGAGTCACATTGGCCAAACAATGGCAATTGGTGAAGTTCTAAATTGCCTCGCCAATATCTAATGTCACGCCGATAGAAAGGAATTTAAGGGTATCGATGGGAGTCACATCTGCCAAACAATGGCGATCAGTGAAGTTTTAAATTGCCTCACCGATATCTAATGTCATGTCGATAGAAAGGAATTTAAGGGCATCGGCGGGAGTCACATCGGCCAAACAATGGCGATCGGTGAAGTTCTAAATTTCCTTTCTGATAGGCAGTGTTACGCCGATGGAAAGAAAGTAGTGAAGGGTATCGGCCAGAGTGAAACGATCGGCAGAGAAAATTGAGCCCGTGCCGATAGTGTTACGTCATGCCGATGGATGAGGAAGGAGGGTACCGATAATGGGAGAAGACATCGGCCAGAGTTGAGTGATCGGTATAGGGTTTTGAGCTCACTCCAACGTGGATATTACACCGATGGATGGGGAATGGTATACAAAGAATTTGAACAAGGGCATCGGCATAAGGTGGGCGATCGGAATGAAACATTAAGCCCGCGCTGATAAATGAAAGTCATGCCGATAGGAAAGAAATACAAGTCAATAAGGCTATTTCGCTGAAAGTTGAGCGATCAATATGATTTTTTCTTGGACTCTCCGATGAGTGGATCTCACACCGATAGGCAAGGAAAGACAGAACAATAAGAATTTAAGGGCATTTTAGGGCCCGAATGCATGTTTTTGGTCAACAATGGTTGACCCGACCAGTTTAACGCTGCATTTGCATTTTGGACTCAATTTTCATAGATTTGGGGCCCGATTGATGTGTTCACACTGTCACGACTAGATTTGGCAGATTGTTTTCCTTCCTACAGGTTTGTTAAATGTTAATACTTATTGCTTATCTTTTTTTTGCAGGTTTGCAGGTGAAGAAGGGCTGAATCCTGATGACGATGACATCACAGAGGAGGGAAATCTGATCTTAGGAGCAGGGGAAGATAAGGATGAAGGGCGAGCAAGTCAAAGGTCTTCATTTATGAATAACAAAATGCAGTTGAAGACATTATTGCAGCAGACCACATAAGTTATTATTGAGCTACTAGGGTTTTCGAGTGGCATATTTTGCCCAGATTGGATGTATGCTCAGAGGTATTTTGGGAGACTTATTCTCCAGCATTTATTGTTGTAGCTAGAGGTTTGAACCATTGTTTAACTAGGGTTTTGGGTTGTATTGAGGACAATCAAAAAGTCTATATATTGTGCCTCTCTACTTTGTAAAACTTTACATAGGGGCTACATAGGGATTTTTTTTTAGAAAATAGCTAGTAGTTGTATTAAAGGGACCTTTTAGTAGAAGAAGGAGGTTGCCTCTGTCTGCAATAAGGAATGCGTGGAACATCTAGCTTCCTTACTGTATTTGTAAAGCTTGTAAGTTTTTTTGTAATTTGATCATTGAAGCTAAGAGTCATTCAGACATTGTAAATCTTATATGACTATCTGTTTCTAATACAATTGAATCTGGGATTCTGCATCTATCTTCTAAGTGTTTTCTTGCTCTTCATTGTGTTTGAAACATTTTCTCTTAGAGCTTGCAATCTTAAGTGTATGTTTTTGAAAATGCTCAGAACTTACATTTAAGGTTTTTTTCTATGGATTTGATCAATTGGATGCAATACTTATAAAGTGCATAACAGAACAATTAGATCCTTTGGTAGAATGAATGGAGTTTAGATTAGATCTTTCTAACTTTTCCCAACCCATCTGAAAATACTTGGCTTAAAACGTAGAAATTTGAAGGAAATTTGTCTCATATTTGAAAAGGCATGAACAACAGAGTTTGAAAGTAGACAAGTCTTCATAAATATTTAAGAGAGGAAAGCTGCAATAATTCAAGAAGACCATTCAAAAGTTTTGTAGCATAGTAAATATTTTATGCAAAAGGAATGAACAACTTGCTGATATTTATGATCTTTTTGCATAGTTTGAGTCCAGTTAATCATCAAGAAACCCTAAACTACGTAAGATCCATGAACATTATAGCTTCACATCGACCAACTGAATTTGCCCAATAGGTCAAGACCTGACCATATTAAACTTGGGATTAAGTGAATCTTAACCGATTCCTTCATATCTTTCAAGTCAGTTTTGGTTAATTTTATGTGAATTTTAACTAATTGTTATGATTGCATCAAAACAATCACCAATAGGTAGGAGGAACATACTCTCCTGAACGATTAGTGCCATCTCTGGGGTGGGTGGGAGGAGCCAACGTTCAGCCAAGGGTTCTAGGTAAACCCAGAATCTCCATTCAGATGTAGGTCTCCTTGGAATCTCCATTCAAATTCTGGGCTCCCCTATTCTTCATTCAGATTCCGGTCTGAGAGTTCACAACTTAACCCCCCGCCTAGGTGGGTGGATAGTTGGGGTGGGTGGGTGGATGATAGTTGGAGGTAGATTAGTTGGGATGGGTGGGGGGTTATGGAAAATGGTCTCCCCTCGAAGATAATTGCCCCAAAGGGTAAGCGACCTACAAGTTAGCCTGGGATGGGTGGGAGGAAGTTATCACAAAGTTCAATATATCCTCCCACCCACCCCTAATGAGTCACCTCATCCTTCCGCATCTATACGGAGTGATAAAAGCTGCCGCTAGATGAGGAAATGGATACTCCACCTCTAGGGATAGGGAAAGAGATTTATGTCTCCCATCACCAGATTCAGATCCCCCAGGGGCAGGAGGAGCTATCATGGTCAGACATTCTCGGCGGGGGATGGGGAAACAATACCAATAACATCTTCCGTTCCTTCCTTGGAATGTGCCATTTTGGTAGGTAGTTCTGGATAGATAATTTGGGATTGAAAGGGGTTGATGGATCGATTGATTGGGGGGTAGGAAGAGCCAGTGGTTGTTGTGGTGTAGGACTATCTACCGACCCACCTCTTTGATGAGTTAGATAACTCCCCATTCCATTTGCACCACTCCGATCCAGGGATAGGGAGGTAAGGGCATTGCAATTCGATCTACCAATCCTTGGAACAAAACTATCTACATATATAGGCTCCAACCCACACCTGTCTTAGGAGCTAGTTCCTATCAATACCTCATTCGGTCTCTGCAATTAGGAGAGCCCATTCATCAAAAGTGAGTTTCTGACATCATTTCCGTGGCCGAAACATGAACCAAACCCCCTACTTTTCTATAGGTGAAGAATTTTCTAGTCCCCAATCCATCTATCTCTATCCTATTAGATATCTATATCTAGATCTATATAGAGGATCACCTGGCCTCATCTTGACTACCGGACCTGGAAATACTACTGTGGGGAGAAAGACTACTATGGGAGGGACCCAAGAAACTGTCAACCCCTTCTCTCAATCTATAGATCTTTCGGTTCAGTGTGGTCATCAATCAAGTGGGCCCCTCTCCTATCTATCCTGGGGTCGAATATCAACTATCAATTCTGAGGCAACAACCGAGTATCTAAGAAATAAGGGATGATTTTGTTCCACAACATTCATATCCTAGTACATCTCCAACACTTGGCCTAGAATTCTTCCAGTCCCATGGCCAACGATCCAACATCTATTGATTCCATCCCAGCCTCGCCCCGACCCAACCCACATATGACTCGCTCACGGATCACCTCTATCTAAAGTGAGGCTCTCCACCCCCAAGTATTCTAGTTGTATGGTCCCTGCCTCCCAACGGTAATCTAATATCCAAGTTGCCCTATCAACAAGCAACATCCTTGTTGCCTTCGAAGCAGTTGAACTTCTCAGGCCTAGCTGCTATAGTTGAGGCTTGTCTACACGGACGGATTAAGCCTTCACTACTCCATCGGGTCCCTCCCCTATAGGCCCCAGAAAAAGGAGGGATGGTCCAGCTTGCCTTCCTGAGGAGGACCAGATCTCCCCACTATCCTATAGTTAGCTTCTTGCCTCCAGTATAGAATCTTATTTCTGAGTAGCCAGCCAACATTAGCTGATAAACTCAATTAATCTACCGATGATTGGGGTGGGTGGGTGGGAGATAGCAAGGGCCTGGCTAGCCAACAATGAAAGCTTTCACTCATCTGAAAGTAGCCTTCACGGAACACCCCCTGAACAGTTATACTATCCGAACCAAGGAGGGAGTACTAGTTCATTCTGTTGATTTAGTACTAGTTAACGAACTGGCTTGAGGTAGGAAGTAGATTCGTTGGTTCAGCAGTGGGTTCTACACTATCTTTCTCTATCCATCCCTGTACAATAATCTAATGGGAAAGGGGGGCCAACAGAAAATAAATATCCATCCCTTGGCATCTAACATTATGGGCCAATCAAAGTTAGGGAGGTATCACCTTCCCCACCCACTGGATGGAACTCCTTTCTCATTAACGATTAGATGGATCGACCTTCCTTCTGGAGCTAGATGCCGTTGAACTCCTGAGGGAGCATAACTTTGATGGAGCCAGTTGAACAACTATAATGAATAACAATCCAACTAGTTGAATTCTATCCTACTATCTCATTAACAACTATTCAACTCCCTTCCTTCTGAAAGTAGGAGAGGAGCCCAACTCCCAGGCCGAATAATCTAATTAATCTACTTGACTAAATGACATCGGGGTGGGTGGGAGACTATATTGCCCAACCAGGCACTTCTAGTCCCACCCAACCCCAACTATAGTTGCCGGGTAGCTCCTTAATCAAATGGATGTCCATCCCACACTGGCCACCCCTGTATCACCCCCTATAGGAAGGGCATAGGGTAGGGACGCCTGAACTGAACATCTCATCTTCCTTCTGGTTAAACAAAACAATCAACTATCTTCCCTCGAGCATGCTTTCATTTGGATCTTACCTCCCATCGAGAATGAGTCCTTCATTCACTACCACCCCTGCTCCATCCTTCTTTCTAACCTGGGTTAGTGAGCCCAACAAATAGCAGCTATTTAGTCTTTCCTGCTAATGACGGGGCCTACTGATCAGCGATTCCCCAACTGGTGGTAGTTGGATCTCATTCTTCTCCTCATCATTCAGTCAATCAATCAATCAATCTTCATTCCATTGCTCCCAGGTGGTCATTGAGTTCCATCCAGCCAACTATAGATTCCAGCCAAACTAGAACCTTAAGATATCAGGCGGGGCCAGCAAGGTGGAGTCAAGCTAGATGAGCCGGTTGAATGAACTACTACTATGTATGGAAAGGGGAATTCTCGGCTAGCTATAGGATTATTTTTCTTTCTCCTTGTTTGGATTGCCTTCGAAGCAGTTGGATAAAGTCTAGTTCTAGCTGGGTTGGCACAACTTCAGAATGTTAGCAGGGAATAGGAAAGCACAATCCAACTAGGTGAAGGATGGACAAAGCAAGAAAGAAAGCCTTCCCTTGACCGTGGGTGAGGATGGAGCAACCCACCGTCCAATCCAACTGGAAAGAAACCAATCCCCAACTTGACTATCTGACCTTGTTGGTAGGAAAGAAACTATAGCTCCTTGTCGGCAGGAACTGTCTTGCCTCCCGGATGAAAGAAACCAATTCCTTCTCCTCCTCCTTTGGCAGTTCAAATCTTGCCTTTCTAAAACAACCCGTTCAACTATGAGCAGGAATGCAACCCTAAGGTGTGGAAGGGGTTCAACTATGAGCAGGAATGGATAGAGATCTCACTGGTCCAACCTTGTATTCTTTGCTCTCCAATTCTCCATTTATTTAGCCTCCTTCTGGTTGAACGATTATAGCTAACGAGAGATAATAGCTAGGGCCTCCTCGACTTCCATGAAAGCATGCTCAACACACCCCCTGAATAGTTATACAGGGTATCCTTCTTGCCTCAACAAATAAGGAGTTGTTCATTCCGTTGATTAAGTAGTGGAGGGAGAGGTAGTTGATTCAATAGATTATTCCATTGGTTCAGCAGTGGGTTAGTTAGTGAGCTCCAGTAATAGGTATGGGATAGCTCCTCAATCAAATGGATGGCTAACCCATTGGGTGGGTGGGAGATATAGGGTGGTTAGATTAATTATGGGAGATATAGCAGTTTTCAATTCAGGTACAACACCCATGGTAGATTAGTTGAACTCTAACGAGGGGAATTCTCCAACTATAGTCAGAGGAGAGGGCACCGACCAATCTTAACTGAACAATCCAATGTTGTTACCTACCATTTGTGGGGGTTGCCGAGGCCAGCCAACAAAAAATCAAATGGATGCTCTAGGGAATGAAAGCATGCTCGTCAGTTCGATTGCATCAGCAACTCTCTTCCTAATTTCATTACTGAACTCTATTCTCCTTGCCCTCGGATGAAAGTTCTCCTTGCCCCCACGATCAGATGAAAGTAACAAAGCATCTTGTGGGTCCCCGAGCAAAGAAACTATTTTGGTTGCTAGCCTAACATTCTTTGAACTGAACTACCTTCTCTTGCTGGGCTTGCCTAACTAATCTGGGCTGGGAACTCTTCCTCCTCTTACCTGCTTTCTCGTCTAGCCCATCTCTGGGGAGTAACTAGAGTTCCCAGTTTAGGATAGCATCACCCCCACCCGGTTCAGGCTTCGGGGGTGTGTAGGAGATAGGCCCCGATGGAGAATACATATAGAATCAATTGTTGGAAGGGAAGATAGTTGAACTCACAAAATCAGAGAGAACTCTGCTGGCCTAACTTCCTCCACCGAGCACTCCCAACATCATTCATGCAGTTAACCCAACTATCATCCACCCACCCACCCCAGGCAAGGAGAACTTCTTCGATTGATGAAAGCCCCAACACTGGAGAGGGACGTAGGCCCGTACACCCACTTGGCTTTATAGCAGATCGACATAGGCGATCAGGGAAGATGGTACATTCTATCTTATAGTAGTATTAACGAGTGATGCAAAACCCTTTTTATCACCCAACAACACAACATGAAACTACTGAGCTTTCGCCTCTGATCCTCTCTTATCAGTCGACCGGGAAACTGAAACCATTCAAACTGGGAGACGATAAGGGAAGGGCTGACAAAGTGGATTGATTTCATCCCGAGCCCCTACAATTTTTATGGAATCAGCTTGCTAGACTTTCTATAGTGGGGGGTGGGGTGAGAAAAACTCCATATATTCTAGTAGGATTAACAATCATTTCTTTCACATCCGAACCTAGTTTTGGACATTGGAAGATATGTTTGTTTGCTTGTCAGTTGAGTGCCAGCTCTCATCAAGAAGATTCCCTTCTCATCATGTGGGGATGGGCTTCTGGGGGGTTAATACCTTGAAATGCCCCAATGAAATACAAGGGATGGATTTTAGTCGACCCTTCCTTTTGAAGGAACAACATCACATCCTCGACCAAATCTCTCCATCCAAAGGCAAGCCTTGAAACATCAACCATTTCTGAAGTCACTTGAGCTAAGTCTGCCCCAACACTAAGTCACTTCCAAACGATCGGGTGCATGCTTAAAAGCCATAATGGCAGGTTGACCTCTGATGAATCACCCTAGAAGCCACCGGATGAGTTACATAGTTCGTCTCCAGCACATTCTTCCCTCTAGGCCTTAGGGATATCTGCCCGCATCTTCTAGTAGTAATATAAACTCTCAGGCGCTAGCTTTATTTCTTGAAGTTGGGGCCCCAAGATCTAGAACTGGGTCGAGGTCTTCAAGGAGAGGGACATCTGAAAGCCCTATATATCTATGGCAAGGAGCTAAGTCAGTCACTGATGGCCTTCTGCTATGCTCTGCTATGCCCAGAGCTTCTCTTCCGGAGATCCTGGCTGGAAACAACACTTGTCAATCTTGGTATGCATGGGGAGTAGGTACGAACCAACCGGCTTCATGGAACCTCCGATCTCTCCCTTTGTGGCCCTGTCGTTCATTCAAGCAATGGGCAACTGCAGCCATCATGGACCCGGCAAATAGGATTGAACTAGCGACTTAAAGGAGAGGATTAAGGGCAGTGCTTTTGCAACCCTTTCTATCACCCAACAATCTGAGCCATTAAAATGAGAATGACAAGATGGGCCTTCCTTCCTCCCCCCCACAACATTATAGGCATGTTACATATAGAATCTGGCTTCAAAAACTCATTCTGTAGGCAGGCAGGGTGATTAGTTTGGAATGCAAGAGTAGTGAGTATACCAAATTCTATACGTAACATGCCAACCGGCCCAACAAAAATCCTAATTGAAGAAACCAATATAAGGGGGGGGGTCAACTATAGCAGGGTGGGTGGGTGGATGATAGTTGGGTGGGTGGGTGGATATAGGCCAGCAACCCCTTGGACTTCACCTCCCACCCACCCCAACCATATAAATTGCCTCCCACCGGGTGGGTGGGAACTCTAATTCGGGTGCCAACTATCATCCACCCACCCACCCCTAGGGAGATATTGGCATGATGTTCCCTCCTGAATGAATCTGCTCGACATAGTGATGTTCCCTACCGAGGTAAAGGGGTAGCCCTATCTGAGCCATGGAGAATACTTCCTTTTTGTCATGGAGATCACCATACCGGATCACTGTACCTCCTCACCGTAGCTAGATGGAGATGATTCAGTCACATTCGGTCATAATGATGGTAACAACCTGAGCACGACCGCATGATGGTAGCAACCAGAACAAGGTAGGGTGGATAGGCCTAGGTGGGGGGAGAGTGGGTGTGGAGAGTGGGTGGCTGGTTGGCTGCCCCCTGGGATTCAGGACCCCTGCCCGGATTGATTCCTTTAGGGGTTCACTGAGCAGGGACAATCACTAACTCTAGTGCCTCCAGCTAGAACGAGAGGCTGGCCTTGGGACTAAATTGACTAACAAATGGTGCTAGATGCCTAAAGAAACTATAGGGCCATCGATAAATGATATCCGGTGTCATGATCGGATCGGTGTTATGATCATGGGGGGCAGCAATGGGCTAGACCCGATATGGGCTAGGAACGTCTAGTAGATCTGAAAGATGTAGATAGGTCTTGTGGAGCACAAACATCTTGCTTGATAAGGTCACTAATGTCCCCAGGGAAAGAAAGTGAATAGCCCCGGGAGAGAGGATCAGCCAGCGCCTATCCATAGTAGCCATTGGTGGGGCATCAATCATGCATCTTTCTTTCAGGCATCACACAATAATATAAGAGAGGGGCCCAGGCCAGGATTGAAGACTTAAGGATTGATCGAACACATGCGGGATTCACCAAGTAGAGCAGGGAGGGATAAGATGGCCCGCCCCCCCCACTTCAGTCAATTAGTTGTAGAAAGGGCCAAACTGGGGGATCTCAGAAGCATTGTGAAAACTTAGGAGCACTTGATCTTGAAAGGGTTAGGGTTCATGACTCAAAGCACTTGATCTTGAAAGAGCTGCTCTATTGTTCCACTTCCACTCACTTCGTTCACAATGCCCACCAGTTCTATAGGTAGGGGGCACTCAGGCCCTATGGAGAGTAGGGCTTCCACTAGATAGGGAGATTGGCGTCCTCCCACCAGGTTTTGGCTAGAATTGCTCCTCTACAAACTATCTAGAGTAGGTGGGGGGCACTGGGCCAACCAAACCTGAGAACTACATCGCACTCTGGAAGTGGCTACAGAATAATCATAGGGAGGGCGATGAAAACAATAAGGCAGTGTTGTTAGAGACGAGGAACAAGACAAAGGCCTTTCGGTTGGAATGAATGGCAATGCCCATAGGACAAGGCACCTTCGGTTAATCGGTATAACCCTGACCTCAACCAGTTACGAAGGATCGGTATAACCCTTCGTATTGCTAGCTGACGGAAGGTCCCCAGATTGACAAAGAGTGAGGAGATCGAGGCTGACCCCTATCTATAGTAGCAGGAGGTTAAGGAGGGAGAGGGAGAGGAAGTTGAGGGTTGACAACGGCCACTTTAGACTACTGTCGAGGGAGAGGCACCCCCCTTCTATAGATTAGATAGGGTGACCCCTATCTACCCATCCTCTCTCCTCCGGGGGCCCCTGGCCCATCTAAACTCTATTAGCAGCCGGGGTGCCCCCTACCTATATAACTGGGTAGGCCTGTGAAAGAAGGAACCAGAAGAGTTGGCCAAAGAGAGATAATGAACAAGAGATCCGGTACCAACATTATATCCATGGCCGGTGTGATGCCATGTCGGTACCTCTATCGCTATTCTATGTGTGATGCTGATATCGCTATTTCATATTCTATGTGTGATGCCAGTGTGAGGCCCCACTATTCTATGGCCAGTGTGATGCCATGCCGGTCCTCTTCTCTATCTTCCACTTCCGGGGCTTCCTCCTACCACTTGACCAAACTACTTCTGCCCCCCCTTTTATATTATTGTCAACAGATCGTGAATCTCTTGTAGATGAGGTGGATCGGCCCAATCAATTAACTCAGATTGGTTAGGGAATGGATAGAAAGGTTCTCTGCGAGACATTGAATTAGTGGCTGGCCCTACCATTCCCCCCCACCCCGGGGGGAGAATTCGATTACAGCAGTTGGTTCGGATCGGTGGGAAGAAGAATTGTGTCATTTAGGAAATCCACTGGCCCTAGAGATTGGTTATGGTTGCATAGCACTTTTTCATTCCGCCATCTACCCTACTATCTAAAGGGGGGGCTCAGGGATCAGCTATTTTTCTCATGGCCTCTTAAGAGAAAGGTGTGGTCACTAGAGTCTATTGTCGTATTAGATGTAGTATTGGTCACCGTACCAATCTAGGCCAACTTCATCTCCCTACCTCTGAAGCAGCTCGACATTTAGGTTTAGCTTGGGGTCCACGGGGTGTGTCCGTATTTGCCTTTTCTATCCAAAAGAGCGGCCTTCTCTATCTCTAGACCAAGTCTTCGCAGGCGGGAAATCCTTCAATAATAGATGCAGAGGGTCGGCGGATCGACCTAGCTGCTCGGATAGATCACTCCGATCAAGGACTCGGGAGGTAGTATACATAACATTCCTCCTGACCTATCAATAATGTTATCCCCCTCAGCCCCTACTATCTCCAAAAATTGACCTAGAACCCTCAGCTAATGTTGGTGGGTGGGAGGATATAGTTGGATGGCATCTACCTCCACAATAATAGAATAGAGGGTGCCCCTCTTTTCTATTATTATGGGTGGGAGAATAGCCTAAGGGGTGGGTGGGAATCTATAGTGGAGGGTAGATTCATTTGTGGGGGGCAACCCCGGCATGTCCTCCCACCCATTATTCTAGCAACTATAATTGCAAGCTTTGACTGCCCCTACAATTCTATAGGCACTACTCAAATTTACTCTAGCAGGCTCCTCGAATTGGGGTGGGTGGGGGGCAACCCCGGCATGTCCTCCCACCCACCCCTTAGGGCACCAGAGATAGTTCTGAACAACTCGCCAGCCATAAGTATCTATCAAAGATAACTAAAGGAACTTGCTTCCCCAATGAATGGACAAGTGGACACCTAGCCCCCGGATCCTTAGACCGTAGTTCCTCATCAGCAGATGGATCATAAGGATACAAGGGGGGAAGTCTAGCCCTTCAAGAAGAGAGGTTCGACCTCGATATTCCTTATAAATGGATTACCAATCCCCTACGGGGCTGAAGCAGGGTGGGGGGCCCCTACAATTCTATGGTAGTTGCATCTCCATCTCGAGAAGATGGCTCTCTCACTCATGGATTAACATTAGGAGCCCATCCCAACCACCCCCAACCTTCCTCCTAATTCAGGGTGGGTGGGGGGAGATAGTTGGGGTTGGGTGGGGGGGCCCTTTTTCATATTATTCCTCCCACCCTGCATGTAGGGTGGGTGGTATGGGCTATTATTTAGATCCCCAGAAATCAATCCCAGTTCGATCCAAATGCACGTATCTTCGAGTCTGAGAATTTGAGTTAGTTCTCGCAAGTCCTTGATTGAGGAGGGTTTCTTTAGTGAGAAATGCGATTGAATCAGGGCAAGGTTCCATCCAACCAAGTGATTTGTATCATCTTTCTGAACCAAACCATCTTTCATTGCCCGTCTCCTCCCATCCACCCACCCCAACCTTCGTAGGGAACCGGCTAAATCCGTTAATGGCTGGCAAAGATCCAAGCTTCTGACAACCTTTCATGATCCAAGCTTCTACCTCGATTCCTTGGGGATCCACCCGACCTGAGCTCTTGTATGTGTATCAGCGATAGATAGCACCTTTTCCGGATAATGATAGCACCTCTGCCGGAAAGGAGAGATTGGCCGATTTCAAGGGATCCTTCCCTCACCGTAGGAATCGAACTGACTTCCAAGGATGGACAATAACTATTCCCTACCCAACTATATCCTCCCACCCACCCCTGGTAGGCCCTCTTCTTTATTAAAGAGAAGAACGGAAGGTTTCTTTTCTTGGCTCCTCTCGCCGCTACCGCTCCTGCCACCCCCCTACTATAATTGCAAAGGCTGGTTCAGTTTTTTCCCATCCGGGCAAGCCCAGGCAAGGATAGAGAAATCCCTTTGGCAGGGATGCGGGGGATCGAGATGGGGCATACCATACTATGAATTATAGCTAGCTGCCATTTCCCATACTCGGGCGAGGCCCAGGCCTGTGCATAGGCGGAGCATAAATGAGTGAGGTGGTTGTGCAGGTGAAGTGTATACATCAAGCAGGATTCCGACTGGGCCACCTCCTGGGTGAAGAAGCTAAGAGAGGAGATCTGGAAGCCATTCAAAGATTATGAAGAGAGAGAGAGATATTAGGTCCCAGAATAAAGGAGAGGGGTGAGCCCTATATATCTTATGGTGAGGCATACTAGAAAATTCTATTCACCACTCGAAGGGAATGTCAAGGCATTTGATCATGAGTAGAAGCAGGGCCGGACCTTTATAGATAGTACTCACTTTCCTCCCCTTCGACAACCATCCGGCCAAGGTGTGCATATTCATTTGATCCTGATCAGGCGAAAAGTCTATTTAAAGGCTTACTCACACCAGCTCAATATCACTCACCCCAAATGGAGCCATCCCCAGGTGGCGAAGCATGGGAGTAGGTACAGGTGTAGGCGTAAGCCAATTCCCCCTGATTGGAGATCTAAGAATTCATTGCTTCTTCTAGTGCATCCAGTGTGACCCCATCTTCTATCTATGGTCGGGATGGAGGGATCTATTCTAATTGATATGGTGTATGTAGGCTATTTGGCAATATAGATAGAGAAGGGCTGGGGAGGGAAGGAGGCGAAGAAGTGAAGGAAAAGTTCCCCATCTTAGGTTTCATGGCCAACCCTCATCACCTCCCATTATCCACCAACCACCTACCCACCCAACTATGCCCCTGGGGACCTTCCACTCTATAGTTCCCTCCCACCCTTGAAACTCTAGTTATATATATTCCCACTTTGGAAACTTATATTATTGCATGATGCCCCAAAAGAAAGATGCATGATTGATGCCCCACCAATGGCTACTATGGATAGGCGCTGGCTGATCCTCTCTCCTGGGGCTGTTCACTTTCTTTCTCTAGGGACGTTAGCAACCTTATCAAGCAAGATGTTTGTGCTCCACAAGACCTATCTACATCTTTCAGATCTACTAGACGTTACCTAGCCCTATCGGGTCTAGCCCATTACCGCCCCCCATGTGTTGCAAGTATGAGGTTAACCAGTGTTGTCATTGATGTTAACATACTCATATTGCATTGATAAGAAGGATTGGATGAGCTATGTGCTGAGGATATTGAGAAAATTAGTCTCAATCAGGAACAGTGAAGAACAGTGATAAGAAGAAGGAAAAAGTACTCAATGGGTTTAGAATCAGAGGATGCAGATTAAAGGGTTTGTAGATATGAGTCTTGAGATGTTCCAGTTAAGAATTCAGAGGTCCACATAAAGATCTGAAGAAGTTATGGCTGTTTGGGTAGAATTGGTTCCGGCAGGCGTTCAGTGGTGACAGAGTGTCATAGATTGGTCCGGTGAGTTCCGGAATTACATTCTCTCATTCTGCAGATTGGAGGGAGTGTTGAGGAGGTTAGTGTGAAGTGACAACTTGATTTGTGCATTGTTTAGAGGTCTGGAAGAATCTTTTGCATTATGACAGTGGCGACAGGCTGTGTTCTTGAAGTTCCGGATGAAGAAGAGAAGAATTCCAGTAAGTTGATGAAGTGTGGATGTTCTTGGTGATTCAGGGAAGCTTGTGGTGATCTGTGGATCATGTCCAGATCATGTTGGTGGTCCACATTGAAGTTAGAGTTTGTATTTGAAGAATAACCACGGATTTTGGTGTTCTACTTAAGACTGGCCGACCAGATGTATTACACGTCTTACGAATGATCTTGTAGGTGTTTGCCGACTTAGATGATTGTTCCTAAGTCGATGCCTTGTATAAATAAGGGTTTGTGAATTCATTTTGAAGTGTGTCTTGCGGTGATGAGTGTGATATAGCGAAGAGCAGTGCGAAAGGCAGAGTAGGTGTTTTGGGCTTAAATGGAACTGATCCAGGCATGGTAAAGATGTCAATCTCTAGTTTAATTTTGTAATACTTGTTATCTTGTAGATAGTGTGTCTCTTGTAGGCAGTGTGCCTCCTTGTGAGCAGTGTGCTCGGGCAGTGAGCCCTAATTGGCATGTGCCATCTATTTTTCTTATTCTTCTAACAGAGAATAATCCTTGGGTTAATCACCCCGTGGTTTTTCCCTTAACTGGGTTTTCCATGTCAAAATCTTGGTGTTTCATGTGTTGATGTGTATCTGCTCTGGTGTTTATGTCTTATGCTTCCATGAATGATTAATTGCTATGCTATTGATTAACAAAGTGGATTTAAGTGTTTAAACTGAAAGTGAATTAAGGATAACTGATTCAGCCCCCCTCTTAGTTATCAACAATTAGTATCAAAGCCAAGTTCCTTTAAAAGGAGCTTAATTGCTTGAGGAGATCCAGGATGTCATCATACAAGAAGGATAGTCTGAAGTTTGATGGAACCAACTTCACTCTTTGGAAAGGTCGTATGAAATGTCACTTGGAGTGTATGGGAAAGGCATACTTGTCCATGGTCACAAAAGCATATACACCTCCACAAGGTGGTCTGAGAACTCTAAATGAAATCATAGATGCTGAAAACAATCTGTGGACTAAAGAGGCTCTTCTAAGTGCATTAACCGACTCAGAGCTCTCAAATGTTATTGACCTACCAACTGCCTATGAGATCTGGATTAAACTGGAACTTCTACATGAAGGAGATGAGTTTGTTAAGAGTGCAAGGTTGTAGAGTCTCAAAGGGAAATTTGAAAGATTGAAGATGAGAGATGATAAAAATATCACTACTTTTATGCCAAGAGTAAATGAGCTGGTGTGTGGAATTAGGAATGCTGGTGGAGTTTTGGATGAAAATGAGATTGTTTGTGAAATTATCAGATCCCTTCCTGCTGCCTACAAAATCAAGGTTGCTACCATTGATGAATTCAGAGCCCATACAACTGTCACAAGAGAACATTAGCTGGCAAATTGGCTACATTTGAAATGACCGAGTTTGGAGATGATCCACCCAAGACTGAATCTGCATTCAAAGCCAGTGCCTATGTGAAAGGCAAACAAAGATTTGATCTAGGAGAAAACTCTTCAAGGAAGCTATCATGGTATGATCAAGCAAGAAAAGACATGGAAGAGGAAGAAGCAGAAACAACGCAACTCGAAGCCCTCATTGCAAAAAGACTACCAAGGGGATCTGGTAAGTATGAAAGAAAATTACCCTTTAAGTGCTTCAACTACAATAAGATTGGTCACTTTGCTTCAAGATGTCCGGAAAGATCCACAAGATCAAACTCTAACAGACAAAGGTTCCAAAAGAATTGTTATTATGTTCATGAAGAAGCTGATAATGAAGGAGTAACAGATGATGAATCAGAGATAGGAGACAAATCCAGAAATGAATGGGTGTTCATTGCCATCAAGGAAGAAAATCCAATATTCCCTGAATCTATCAATCATAAGGTTATAGAAAGAGCTTTGGCTGCCCAAGTTGAAGAAAAGGATGAATGGGTTATTAACAGTGGATGCTCTCACCATATGACAGGTGACAAGAACAAGTTCTTAGATTTAGAAAGGTATGAAGGAGGAATGGTAAAGTTTGGTGACAATTCAGCTGGTAGAATCAGAGGTAGGGGAACTATCTCTTTTGATGGAAAGAACAAAACTAGTAATGTACTATATGTTGAAGGATTAAAGCACAATCTTCTCAGTGTTGGTCAGTTGGTGGACAAAGGTTATGATCTCTGGTTCAAGAATGGAAGATACAGGATCTTTGAAAGCTCTGGAACTGAGATTGCATCCGGTACTCAAACAAAAGGTAATATCTTCCATCTAGTTGGTACTAATAAAAGTTGTCTGTTTGTTCAAGTTGATCAGAGTTGGTTATGGCATAGAAGGATGTGTCATGTAAATTTTGATAACATCATCAAGATAAGCAATACTCAGGTTGTAAGAGATCTTCCAAAGTTGGTAAAACCTACAAATAGTATGTGCAAAGAATGTCAACTAGGTAAACAGAGCAGAGTTTCATTCAAAAGCAAGGATCAGTCCTCTACCGGATTATTGGAGTTAGTTCATACTGATCTATGTGGTCCGACAAGAATCAAGAGTATGCAAGGTGATAGATATTTCATGTTACTGATTGATGACCATTCCCAGATGATGTGGGTCACCTTTCTGAAAGAGAAATCAAAATCTTTTGAGAAGTTCAAAATCTTCAAGGCTACGGTAGAGAATCAAACCGGATTGAAACTGAAATGTCTAAGGTCTGATAGAGGTGGTGAATTCATATCCGGTGAATTCATAGACTTCTGTGAGAAGCATGGTATAAAAAGACAGTTGTCTGCTCCTAGGACTCCACAACAGAATGGAGTAGTTGAGAGAAAGAACCAGACCATCCAGGAAGCATCCAAGACAATGATGATGGAAGCAAATGTTGCCCAGATGTTTTGGAAAGAAGCTATTAGCACTGCAGTCTACACTCTCAATCGAGTTCAAATCAGAAGCAATACTGGTAAGACTCCTTATGAACTTTGGTTTGGCATCACTCCTACTATGAGATATTTCAGAGTATTTGGTAGCAAGTGTTACATTAAAAGAGATGAAGATCTAGGAAAGTTTGATGCTAGAAGTGATGAAGGAATTTTCTTTGGATACTCCACTCAAAGCAAAGCATACCGGTGTTACAATAAGAGACTGAGAAAGATGATAGAAAATACAAATGTGAAGGTTGATGAAGGTATTGAGAAGCCCTCAAGATTTTATGAGTATGATGAAGATGATCAGAATGATGTTCTGGTTCAAGGAGCTCCATCCTCTCCTGAAGGTAAGATTTAGACTGATCCGGTAAATTAGGAAGAAGAGATAGGTCCGGATGAGCCTGATCAAGAAGTAGAAGTGCAAGAAACTCCCAAAGTTCCAAGGTATGTAAGACTGAACCACTCTGAAGATCAGATCATAGGTGACAAAAGCAAAGGTGTGCAAACTAGAAGGAATGTTGCTCAAAATTCAGATGAATGCTGTCTGATTTCAAAGATTGAACCTAAGACAATAAATGAAGCATGCAATGATGAAAATTGGACAAAAGCAATGGAGGAAGAGTTGATACAAATTGAGAAAAATCACACTTGGGATGTTGTTTCTAGACCTAGTAACAAGAATGTGATTGGAACCAAATGCGTTTTCCAGAACAAACTAAATGAAGTTGGTGAAGTAATAAAAATAAGGCCAGATTAGTCTGCAAAAGATACTCTCAAATAGAAGTGATTGATTTTGAGGAAACCTTTGCTCCGGTGGCAAGAATTGAAGCAGTTAGACTATTTCTTGCATTTGCTGCCTTCAAAGATTTCAAAGCGTATCAGATGGATGTCAAATCTGCCTTCCTGAATGGTGACCTAGAAGAAGAGGTATACATTGAACAACCGGATGGATTTCAGTTATCAGAGCATGGTGATATGGTCTGCAAATTAAAGAAGGCACTGTATGGTTTAAAGCAAGCCCCAAGAACATGGTATGAGAGGCTGGATAAACATCTTTTGAAGATTGGTTTCAACAAAGGTACTGCTGATAGTAACCTATATTTTCAAATTGATCATGAAAACATCTTGATTGTTGAAGTATTTGTTAATGATATCATCTTTGGAGGAAGAGACAGTATGTGTAAAACCTTTGCAAACCAAATGAAAAGTGAGTTTGAAATGTCAATGCTCGGTGAAATGAATTTCTTCTTGGGTCTGCAAATTACTCAGACAGAGAAAGGAATCTTTATCTCTCAGACCAAATATGTGAAAGAACCATTGAAGAAATTTGGAATGGAAGATTCAAAGCCAATGAACACTCCTATGGCTACCGGATGTAAGTTGAGCAAAGATGATGACTCTCCTAAGATAGATCAGACAAAGTATAGATCAATGATTGGTGGATTACTGTATCTCACTTAGACTAGACCAGATATAATACAGGCTGTTGGTCTTGTGGCGAGATTCTAGGCTGATCCCAGAGAATCTCATGTCATGGCAATCAAAAGAATTTTTAGGTACTTGAAAGGAACAGTTGAGTATGGCCTATGGTATTCCAGAGATCATGAATTTTTTCTTCATGTATATACAGATGCAGATTGGGCAGGAGATGTGGATGATAGGAAGAGTACAAGTGGAGGAGCATTCTTTCTGGGAAAGAGGTTGGTTTCTTTGCTAAGCAAGAAACAAGAAGCAATATCCCTATCTACAACAGAAGCAGAATACATTGCAGCAGTAGGTAGTTGCACTCAGCTTTTATGGATGAAGCAAATGCTAAGAGATATTCAAGTAGAATATGAGGAGCCTATCACAATTTTTTGTGATAATTCAAGTGCAATAAATATTTCTAAGAATCTGATGTTGCATTCTAAGACCAAGCATATATCTATCAAATTTCACTTTTTGAGAGAACAAGTGAACAAAGGTGAAGTCAGATTGGAGTATGTGCCCTCCAAGGATCAGCTTGTAGATATTTTTACTAAACCTCTTCCCAAGGACTCTTTTGAGTATCTCAGGGAGAAGTTAGGGGTCATGGCCCCTCCGGTGATGAAATAGGATGCACTGATGTGCATCAGTCTGGTGGATATCACAGTCATATCTTGTGATCCAGATTGATGATGGGGAGCTGCTACTAAGGGGGAGCAGCTGGTATGATTCTAATGTGTTAGAATTGCAAGTATGAGCCCTTTGCCATTGATATCAAACGGGAGAGAGAAGACATGTGAAAAACAAGTGGTTGATGATCAAAGGGGGAGCAGTAAAGGAAGAGAAGACATGTGAAGAGTTGTTGCTGATAGGGGGAGCTGTGACAGAAAGGAGAAGTTCTTGTCTTGATGGTTTTTCACATCATATGTTGCCATCAATGACAAAGGGGGAGATTGTTGCAAGTATGAGGTTAACCAGTGTTGTCATTGATGTCAACATACTCATATTGCATTGATAAGAAGGATTGGATGAGCTGTGTGCTGAGGATATTGAGAAAATTTGTCTCAATCAGGAACAGTGAAGAACAGTGATAAGAAGAAGGAAAAAGTACTCAAAGGGTTGAGAATCAGAGGATGCAGATTAAAGGGTTTGTAGATATGAGTCTTGAGATGTTCCAGTTAAGATTTTAGAGGTCCGCATAAAGATCTGAAGAAGTTATGGCTGTTTGGGTAGAACTGGTTCCGGCAGGCATTCAGTGGCGACAAAGTGTCACAGATTGGTCCAGTGAGTTCCAGAATTACATTTTCTCATTCTGCGGATTGGAGGGAGTGCTGAGGAGGTTAGTGTGAAGTGACAACTTGATTTGTGCATTGTTTGGAGGTCCAGAAGAATCTTTTGCATTATGACAGTGGTGACAGACTGTGTTCTTGAAGTTCTGGATGAAGAAGAGAAGAATTCCAATAAGTTGATGAAGTGCGAATGTTCTTGGTGATTGAGGGAAGCTTGTGGTGATCTGTGGATCGTGTCTAGTTCATGTTGGTGGTCCGCATTGAAGTTAGAGTTTGTATTTGAAGAATAACCATGGATTTTGGTGTTCTCCTTAAGACTGGTCGATCGGATGTATTACACGTCTTGCGAATGATCTTGTAGGTGTTTGCTGACTTAGATGATTGTTCCTAAGTTAATGCCTTGTATAATTAAGGGTTTGTGAATTCATTTTGAAGTGTGTGTTGCGGTGATGAGTGTTGTAGGCATCAAAAAATTGTCCTAAGTTATCCTTCATCCAAAGATTTAATTAATTTTAATTAATTAAATAAATCTTACCATTTTATACCATATTTTGTAAATAATAAATTCAAATTATTTATTATTTATCCATAAACCACAACACCTCCCTACAAATAATAAATTAAATCAACTTAATTTATTATTTTATCCAAACTTTAACCTAAATCTATTTCACAAAAAAATAATACAAACCCGTTACCATAACCCTAACCACCTTTTTACCTACCATTTTCTCGTTCAACCGATCAAACCACTTTTGAAACCGTCTCCAAAACTTTATAAAAATCAAGCTCATCCATCATTTATGACCCCCGGCAACATTTACATTGGAGTTACGCTACTATTCTGAGCAACCACATTTCATAAATCATTCGGTAACATCTATTTTTATTTGGTTTCAATAATTTGATCTTAAATCTTTTCTGTTGGTGCATTTTGATATAAATTTAGGGTTTGTGACAATAGTTTAAATCTTTTTAAGAAAAATTTATATTTTGATGCATACAAATGGTGAACCCGACGTGAACATGCCCTTCCTTAATCAATCGTTTTGCAAGTATTTGTGCTGAGTTTGTACAGGTTTTCGGTATGGTTTTCAATAAGTCTTGAAGGTCGATTTTTGCCGGATTCCTTCGGCCAAAAACTGATTGCGCGTTGTTACCAGAGCAGATCCATTGTTTTCCCTGGCCGTTATTCTTAAACAGTTGGTGCATCTATCTGATTAAATGATTATGGTGATTACTGGTAACAATTTACATTAAATATTGCCATTAGGGTTTTTAAGAAAGTTGATATTAATTCCCTTTTTCCAGTGGCATTTTTTAATAGTTTCTTTGAATATTGATTGACAAAGGTTATGTTTTATCTAAAGATTAGCAATCAGCATTTAAATTAGTGCCAAAGTTTGAAGTTAAAAAGATCATAGACTGTCATGGCTATTTTCCTGTTAGCATTAGCATAAAACACCATAAATCGTTATTTCTTATGCAGTATTGCTTTGCCAAATGCCTCATCTGCCTTCATCGTTTCCATCTTATCAATCTGCTCCATTATAATCCTGTCCATTCTAGTGTTCAGAAAATTGTTCTATGCTATTCACGATAGATTTTTATATGCACACATTATATTGCTTGGAAAATGCGGTCTCACGCCCTAACACAAATTCCACACTATAAAATTTTCTATTCGTTTGTTCCTATGGGCGTATGACTTAAAACCTCATATGTGTGTGAATTATCTCACGCCGTAAAAAGAATTCACGCTGGGAAATTTACTAAACTCGTTGGTTGCTTTTTACCTCGTTCGTTGTTTCTATTGGTAGTTTAGGTAAGCGTTTTAGTGCTTGGAGAATTGTCCCACACCGTAATAAATCTTCACGTTGGCTTTCATAAATTGCCTCATGTCATCTAAAAGGATTAACCCTGCAATTTCACTAAACTCGGTCGTTCCTATCAGCTTATTCCTTGAGCCTTTGGTGGATGCAATAACAAATATCGTGTTGACTGGGCAGATTTCAATACTTGTTTAAGTATACCCCACGCCTGGCCCGTACACCTCTGGTGTGTTCACGGTTTGCAGATATAACATAATAGCATGATTTGCTTTCCCTAGTCTAATCATAGTCTTTGGAGATCTTCGCTGAAATGTGTGATGAATTACACCGGAAAACACAATAAAACTGTGGAGCTTATCCTATCTTATTTTTCCAGATTTTCAAATATGAACTTCTTATGATGTATGAATTGCTGTATATTCCTTATGATTGGTTTTGTATTAAATCTTTGCAATTATTTTGTTAACATTGGCTTTGGTTGTGGCAGGTTCAATATTGGTAGTAAGTGATCATTTTGGGTTAAACAATTTATTGTTTAATCATAGCATAAAAACGTGGTTGTCAAGATTATAATAATGCAACAATTGTTCAAACAAAGTGGTGGTTTTGCACAAACATTATTATTTTAATTATCAACAACTCAAATCATCACAAAATACTAGTAACAAGCTAACCACTAGAGTGTCAAGCTCAAATCGTGCCAAGCTAATCGCCAGAGAGCCCATTTTTAGCCCTTGGAGGCTGTTTTATTTAAACAGGCCTAACTTTGTCATTTGTCATCGGATTTTCATGTTTTTTGTAAGAGTCAGAAAGCTGATTCAGAGGACTACATTGTGGTGAAGGCCATTTTCTTAAATTCATTTCAGATCTTTGGGTAAAATCATTTGAAATTCAGTCATTTTAAAACATCAAATATTTTCATCTTGCATTTAACGTTTTTGTGTGATTTTTGCGTGATTTTTGCAATCTTTGGGTAAAATCATTTGAAATTCAGTCATTTTAAAACATCAAATATTTTCATCTTGCATTTAACGTTTTTGTGTGATTTTTGCGTGATTTTTGCAAGATTATTCATGCCGATCTAATATATTTCATTGCAGCTTTACGCCTGTCAAAGACTATTTTGCAAACTACTAATTAGTTTTTTGCAGGACCGCTTGTCAAAGAATCTAATCTTGAAACATTCTGTCTTCATTTTATAGATTAGATCACATCATAAGCAAGGGTTAAAATTAACAAGTGTTTGCGATGTCTTGTCGTTTGCAATTTTGTCATTGAATGCGTATGCTCTTCTCTTGCACCATTCGGCGATCTTGAGAATCAAAAGCATTTCTTTGACATTTTGTATAACCACCCACACATTTGGATTTGGAATTAAAATGAACCCCATGTGAGTGTGAGGCAAAAGCGTTGTGTATGCTCTCTCCTTGCGTTTCATGCGATCTGGGAGATCAAAAACAACGTGTTTCCTTGCTTTTGTTATCCTTAGAGTGGGCCTGCTCTTGAGACACATCCGCAAGGAGAACTCATTTGCGACCCCAAGCGGGACTTTCGTCCGGCCCGCTATATAAATTGAGGATAAGGCGAAAGCCAAGTCTAACCGGTATTAGCGCTTACCGTACAGTGCTAGCTCGAAAGGAGGTGTACCTTGTGTATATTAAAACTCCTAGTAGGGTTAGTCAAAGCCTTTAGTGGCTTGCTGGACGCTCGTAAGGTGCCGGTCCCCCGGATATTCACTAGAACCCTTTTGTGTAGTGGCCAAAAACCCTCTACTTGTTGATACAGGAGGAAACTCTGATAGCCGTCCCATATTTTCGCGGCTTATGGCAGAGATAGTAAGGTACCTTAGGATCTGCGCGTCCTAGGACCTGGAACTTGGTGTCCCTGAGAAGTGAGTGCACTGTAAGGGGGAGCCCGTGCCCCAAGTTCCTGGAGCTATACACCATAAGTAGGCGCGGCTGGGTAAAACCAAGTGGGAACTCAACAAGTATTGTCCTTTCCTAGCCTAGGATCGTGCATGTTTACAAGTGTTTGCAAAACATCTAGGTGTCATAAAAAACAACCAATCAAGTTGTGTGTCTTAAATGATTGTTGTGTGTGCATATTTAATCATCATCACCATTATAACTTATCTCCTACATCATCAGCTGGACTTTCAAAATTGAGAATCTATTTATCCTCGTTGCACATCTCAAGTGGAATCTTGTCATTTTAAATCACAATAAGCTCTTTCGATTGATCATTCATCCATATCCATTCCCAAAATCTCTTTTCACTAGTTTGTAGACCCCCATTGTCCTATTGATCATATATCAACATCCAATTAAGAGACAGACCTTTTCCTAATCAATCCCATAACGATCCATTTGCTTAAGAGGCCCTGACCATTCTTAAGTTAGTGTATCTTTGTCATCTTATCTTTTCTACTCAATAAGCCCTGTCTTCCTTTGAGTAGAGGTGGCATTTTGGTCTCCTTTCTTCCTTAAGCATATCATCACCCTGAGTGTTTTAAAGGAGCCCCTTATCCGTATCTAATCCTAAGGTCCATCCAGTCTCTTTGAGTCACCCTTTTGACTCTATTTCTATCTTAAATCAAACAATTCATATCTACATCTTGATCCATATCATTTATCCCCACTTTTGGAGTCTTTCATATCATCCATACATATCCATTTGAGAGCTTTTTAACATTTCAATTGTCCTCTATTTTCATGGTTACTACCCGTGCCCAAGCCAAGAAAAACAATATGGATTTCACTCCTCAAAACTGGCAACCTCAATCCTTAAGATTCCTCGAAGAAGAGCCCATCCATGAGCAAATCAATCCTTCCCAACAAGATACGGGATCATCATCACATTTTCATAATGATCCATGTGGAGACCTTTCAACTTATGTAGATGTTCGAGATGACGTATCCGACCAACCAGTTACTCCCAAAACTCCTAAACCCACAAATGACTATGCTGAAACAAATCCAATTGCACTTCAAATTCAACAAGATCCTGAAACATTGCAACTTGTTCATCTCACTATGGATCATGATCCTGATTATTTTATGCAATACCTTTATGATTGTGGAGCTAGAGTCCTTGATGATATTTATGAGAGAGAAAGAGCACGAAGAAAAGCAGAAAAAGCTAAAGCCAAAGCTCAGACTACTTCCTCTCTCCACCAATCTTTTTCAACACCCATGTCAAACGTGTTCCAATCCACCTCATCTATCACACCACCACAAAATTTTACCTTGGGACCACAAGATACTTCTATTTCTACAATCCCATCTCTCTCTTCCCATCAATCATTTTCAACACCTATGTCTATCTCATCACATACTTACACATTGGGGATACCTCCCGACTATTGTCCTCCCGTGCTCCAACCTATTCAGTCATCACTTACACCCCCATCGATTCCACCATTAGGAATCTCACAATCTATCCCCGCAATTCAACCCATTCAGTCATCTTCATCATTTCCTTCATTAGGATCATCTCTCACAACCTCTTCCATTTCATCAGTAGGGATCTCACAATCTATATCTTCCATACCGAAAACCTCCAACATTCCCTCATCTCAATTAATTCCCAATGCAACTCATGTTTCCATACCTCAAACTTCTTCTATCCACATCCGTCACATCAACACTCAACCAAAACCGATATCCACTTCCATACCCTCAATTTCACGAAATTATAACCCTACCAATGTCTCATCCTCAAAACCCGTTGATCCCCAAATCCTTCAGCTACAACAACAACTCGCTCAATCACAACAACAGCTTGCCCAATTGCTACAACAAAATTTGAGACTCCAATCAGTCCAACAATCCCAATCATCGTCACAACATCACCCTCAAACATCACCTCAAACGCAATTACACAATCAATCAATCACCACTCCACCCATTCAAGACGAAATCGAACGAATCATTGATAATCGGATTGGTGCTCGACAAAAGAAATACTCATTTGCAGAACTATACCCAGATCCATTTGACAAATCTCTAATCATGGTACCTTTTCCTACAAACATTGAAATACCAAAATTTGACAAATACAAAGGAAAAGGTGACCCTCACGATCATATTCGTGAATTCTGTATCGCATGCATGGAATTTCGACATGAACCTACATACTTAATGAGACTTTTTCCTAAAAGTTTGGCTGGCTCAGCCCTTGAATGGTTCTCCCATCTCCCAGGAAACATCACATCTTTTGAACAACTAGCAGAAGAATTTGTCAAAAATTTTGCCTACAACATTGAACAAGACACTTCCATGCAAGACCTTTATAACACCAAACAAAAAGGAGGGGAAACCCTTACTTCGTTTCTACAACGATGGAGGCATATTGTCAGTCGACTCCCTTGTCATATTCTTGAGAAACAACTCGTTCCAATTTTTGTGCAAAATCTTAATCAAGAACTGGCCTTTCACTTACAAGTACAATGCTCTGATTCATTTGAACAAATCATGACAAAAGGGAAGATGATTGAAACGGCTCTTATCAATAAAGGTCTCATCAAAATTTACAACGACAATTACAATCGTGATTCCAATAACCAAAACAATGATAAATCCCGATATTGGAATCGAAACAAGAATATTGTGAATGATGGAATCACTGATACAAAACATGTTCAACATGTGCAAAACAAACCATTTGTCCTCAATTCATCATCAACTCAGAATACACCTCGAGATCGCCCACCACATATACAGAAGAAATTTACCTTTCCAGGTTTGCGACCACCACGCACATTTTCAGATTTAACAGAATCTCTTGAATCCATATTTCGGAAACTTAAACAAGCAAACATGATTGAACTTCCTGACGCTAGTAAACCTTATGATGACAATCGACCAAAACCCCGTTGGTTCCGAGAAGATCAATATTGTGAATACCACCGTGTCAATGGGCATGCCACTAATTCATGCATAAGACTGAAGCATTATGTCCAAGATCTAATTGATCAAGGAGAGATACACATAGATCAAATACCTCATAAGTCTCCCAATGAGAAACTCAAAGCCTACCAAGAACCATTTCCTCCACATGGACAAAAAAATAATAGAGCCAATAATGTTGATAACACATCACACAATGAAGTTCATTATGACTATAGTAACCATAGTGTAGTTGGCCGTATTGACGTTTCATATCCTCGTGTCAATGTTATAACTGTTAGAGGTCGAACTCCTGAGTGTGATGTCACTACACGAAGAGGTCGTATTACTGTTCAGGGAAATCCTCCTCCTACTTCTTCCCATAACCCCACGAGACCTCATATGTTATCCCATAATGTACCTAAATATAATATCCTAGATCAATTAAAAAAGACACCTACCCAGATCTCAATCCTAGAGCTTTTACGAATGTCTCCCCAACACAAACAGATCTTGGATAAAGCCCTTATAGAATCTCAAGTACCAGGTGATATTGACGTAGATCAATTCCAAGCTATGGTGGGGGCTCTTACATCCACTCCTCGCCTCATCTTCACAGAACCAGAACACTCCTCTCCAGAACATTTCCATAATGAAGCCCTTCATCTAGAGGTTATTGTCAAACAACATTTCGTGAAACGAGTCCTAATAGACGGTGGATCAGCTTTGAATTTATGTACCCTCAAATTAATAAAACAACTGGGATACTCCGATGAGAACATTGATGAGAAATATCAAATTACGATCAAAGCTTATGATGACGGAGAAAGAAAATTGGCAGGTACAATTAAACTCCCAATCAAGGTTGGCCCTATTACAATGGAAACTACATGTCAGGTCTTAGATCTTGATCTCCCCTATAAAATTCTCCTAGGGCGTCCTTGGATTCATGCCATGAGAGCCGTCCCTTCCACGTACCACCAATGCATAAAATTCCCATTTAATGATCGTGAGATTACCATACAAGCAGACCCTCGCCCATTTCAATACTGTAGACGACTAGAGGGTCCTTATCGCCATCAAAATTATTGCCCAACTAATGAGGTTGCCCAACCATCATCCAAATACATTGATCCATCCACCCTCACCCCGTCTTCTTCATCCACACCATCCACTTCCCGATCGGAGATCAAGGCTAAGATCAGTGCTACAAGCATGGGGGAGTACACTCTGTTTCATATCAATGAACTTCCTCTTTCACCTAAGAGCTATGGGCGACCTCGTCCGATTAATCATGTCTTGATTACTCATCCACAGTTGAAAGACTTCAAATATTGGGGGCAACTAAGTCAAGAAACCATTGAAGATGACATCTCTAAATGGCTCTATAGCGATGAAGATGAACAGAGACAATTACCATTGAGTATATATCACAGAGGTTATCCTATCATTAAAAAGTTGGGCTATACAGAAGGTCGGCTTGGGCAACAGCAACAAGGAATCTTAGAGCCTTTAGAATTTCATCACCGACCTAAGCATGCTGGGCTAGGGTTTGGATCCACCAAGCGTGAGTCACCCGATGTTGAGTTTATCTTAGACGAAGTGGCGAAAGCTTTTCCCGCAGTTGAGTCCTTTAATCGAGACACTTTCATAGATCCTTTTGAAGCAGCCGCCGATGTCTTCGAGGATAATTCCATCTATACCATCACCTATTCCTTTGATCAACCATCGTCCTCATCCACCCCGTCCACTTCCTCTCATTCATTATCCCTTGTTTATCCAGATCTCATTGACTGGGACCAACACGGACCTCCTGTTCTTGACGTCTTTGAAAATGATGAAGCTATTGGTGAATTTCTGGGGCTTCGTACTCATCTACCTATCGGAGATCACAAGATTGGTTACTCTATTGAACTACACTCCGATGCCTACTTTGGGGAATCTGTTAAATTCCTTAGTCAAAAAAATGAAAATGTAAAAATAACGTCCCCTGGTGAAAACCACTTTGTGGCACTTTCAGACGATGCAAAAATAAAAATAAAAGACGTATCCACTGGTGAAAACCTTTCTGAGGCGCCAGCGGATGAGGAATTTAACCTTCCCAAAGTGGGGGCACACCGAGAAAAGTCCACTATTCTCATAGAACAGACACAAGAGATGAATCTTGGAACTACAGAAGAACCCAAGATCACATATGCGGCAAAGTCATTATCAGAATTTGAGACTCGGGATTTCAATTCTTTCTTCAAAAAATGAGAAATCAATTTTGCTTGGTCCTATGCACATATGCCAGGATTAGATCCATCACTAATAGTACATCATTTAACAATCCGTCCTGGAACAAAACCAGTCAAACAAAAATTGAGAAAGATGCATCCCAAAATTGCTCTAATGGTCAAGGCAGAGTTAGAAAAGCTCTTGGCAGTTGGTTTCATCAAACCGATAGATTACCCTGAGTGGATCTCAAACATTGTACCTGTAGCCAAGCCAAATGGAACCATCAGAGTTTGTAATGATTTCAGAGACATCAACAAAGCTTGTCCAAAAGATGATTTTCCGTTACCAAACATTGATATCATAGTGGATCTGACAGCAGGACATGAGATGTTATCATTGATGGATGGATTTTCTGGTTATAACCAAATTAGAATAGCTGAAGAAGATCAACATAAAACTTCTTTCATTTGTGTCTGGGGAACATATTGTTGGCTTGTCATGCCTTTTGGTCTAAAAAATGCCGGAGCCACATATCAAAGAGCAATGACTGTTATCTTTCATGATATGCTTCATAAAAAAATGGAAGATTATGTAGATGACATACTTGCCAAATCAAAAACCAGAGAGGGGCACCTATATGTTTTGGAAAACATTTTTGATCGTCTTGAAAAGTACAATGTCAGACTAAATCCTAAGAAGTGTGTATTCGGAGTAACATCTGGAAAACTCTTAGGTTATATTGTCTCCAGAAGAGGAATTGAAGTTGATCCAGCAAAAGTCAAAGCTATAATGGAAATGCCTACTCCTCAAAATCTAAAACAACTTAGATCTTTGCAAGGAAAATTACAATCCATACGGAGGTTTATTGCTCAGCTTGCTGACAAATGTCAACCATTTACTCACTTGTTGAAGAAAAACACACAATTTATTTGGGATCAAAATTGCCAAGAAGCATTTAATAAACTTAAAGAATACTTGGGATCTCCTCCTGTGTTAGCACCACCTATTCATGGAAAACCCCTTATTTTATACATTTCAACAACATCAGCAGCATTAGGGGCTTTGTTAGCACAAAATGATGATAGTGGTAAAGAACGAGCAATCTATTATATCAGTAGAACTTTGGTGGGCTATGAAGTAAATTATTCACCTATTGAAAAGGCATGTCTCGCAGTTGTCTTTGCATCACAAAAGCTTAGGCACTACATGTTGAGTCATCAGACTAAGCTTATATCAAAGATTGATCCTCTCAAATATCTACTATCTAGAGTAGCCCTGACTGGACGTATGGCAAAATGGGTGATGATGCTTAGTGAATTTGACATTGAGTATGTTGATAGAAAAGCTATAAAAGGACAAATAATAGCAGATCAATTGGCCGAAGCACCCATAGAATCAGATCATCCCATGGTAACAGAATTTCCTGATGAATCAATCTTGGACATAGAAACTATTCCCTCTTGGCAATTATATTTTGATGGTTCTCATACTCAACATGGCTCTGGAGCTGGAATACTCTTTGTTACACCTCAAGGCGATTATATACCAAAATCATTTCACATTCAATTTCCATGTACAAACAACATCGCCGAATATGAAGCACTAATCAAAGGATTGAAATTGGCTATAACCTGGAATATCAAAGACTTACAAGTTCATGGGGATTCTCAACTAGTGATCAAGCAAGTGAACAACGAATATCAAACAAAGGATGAAAAGTTAAAGCCATACAAGAAACTAGTGGATACATTCAAAACATATTTCAACAAGATCACATTTGAACAGATTTCAAGGCTTCACAATAAAGCTGCTGATGCTATGGCCACAATTGGTTCAATGATAGAGATACCTGGGAATGATCACAAAATTGAATTCCTAATAGAAAAGTTGTTTGTACCAGCTTTTGATATCCCAGAATCAGAGTTGGTATGTGATATTGTTGGTCCTAACTCCACTTGGTTCAATGAGATCTACCATTACCTTCATAGCCAAATCATTCCACCAAATCTTTCCAAATCCCAACGTCGCTCCTTCATTCGTTGTTCTTCCCAATATGTCCTCCTTGGTGATACGCTTTATAAAAGGTCACTAGATGGTGTTTTGCTTAAATGTCTTAACCCGGAAGAAGCCCAAACTGCTTTGCATGAGATACACGAAGGCATCTGTGGTGCTCATTCTGGAGGTTCATCCTTAGTCAAGAAAATGCTTCGCACAGGATACTATTGGCCTACTATGGAGCAGGATGCACATGAACTTGTTAAGAAATGTGTACCTTGTCAGCAACATAGTGATCTAATTCATGCACCAACACAAGAACTGCAAACTATCACTACTCCATGGCCATTTTCACAATGGGGGCTCGATCTCATTGGAAAAATACATCCATCCTCCTCAGATGGTCATAAATTTATTATCACTGCTACTGAGTACTTCACTAAATGGGTTGAAGCAATTCCTCTTACTTACATTACGGGAAAGCAAATATCTAAGTTCATTTTCCATTATATCATTTGCTGCTATGGTATTCCTCAAGCCATAGTCACAGATAATGGTCGCCCATTTAAGAATCAAGATGTCAAAGAGCTTTGCAATAAATTCAAAATCCAACATCACTTTTCTACCCCCTATTATCCGCAAAGTAATGGCCAAGCTGAAGCAACTAATAAGACTCTTTTGAAAATCTTGAAGAAAACAGTAAACGAGGCTGGCCGTGATTGGCACTTGCAACTTCATCCTGCTCTTTGGGCTTATCGAACTAGTATCCGTACTCCTACTGGTGCCACACCATATTCCTTGGTATATGGTTCAGAAGCTATTTTACCCATTGAGATCGAGCTCCCTTCCTTACGAATATCCTTACAACACTTGATTTCAGATGAGGAGTATCGGATATCAAGACTACAAGAGCTTGAATTGTTGGACGAGAAGCGACTTACAGCTCTTAATCATCTAAAAGCTTATCAAAATCGCCTACGCCGAGGTTACAACAAGAAAATGAAGCCTCGTAAATTTGAGCTTGGAGATCTTGTTCTACTAGAAAATCAAAGGAATCTGGCTGATCGTGCAAAGAAAGGGAAGTTTGAACCTAACTGGTTAGGACCTTTTGTCGTAACCAAGAGCTATGGATCAGGAGCTTACCAACTTTCCACTCCGGAAGGTCAACCTTTGGAAGAGCCTATCAACATAGCCCATCTCAAACGGTTCTATACCTGACTCGGAGTATCCCAGTTAAAAAATAAAAAATAAAAAAGTTAAAAAAAAATAAAAATAAAAATAAAAAATAAAAAATAAAAAAAAATAGTAAAGAAAAATCATTTCGTCCAATGGTGAAAACCACTTCGGTGGCGCCCTGGATAAGTACCATGGTGAAAACCTGTTCGCAGGCGCCATGTGTAGAATTCAAGCTATCCCCACCATCCTTTAGGTAGCTTTTTCACATCATCCATCTCGCCATCATCCATTTCCCATCCATAATAAAATATGTCCTCCCTTTTGCTCCCATCCATATCTTGCCATACGCATCTACTCAGTATCATCTGGTCATATTGCATTGTCTCGCCAGTTATTCTACGTTCCATTATCACTAGCTTGTCCATTAGTCCTTTCCCATTCCTTCACCTGCTCTCATCCTAGTATTCTTTTGTCCACCTGTGTAGGTCTATGTGTCTTGGTACCTTTGAGTTCCTCATAATAGACTCTTGAGTTTGTCTGCCTTTCTAGTCTCATGTAATTCCGTAATAACATTTTTTTCAGCACTATAACTTCATTCTTCTCCTCCATCCAATCATTTCACTTCATGCAAACACAAAATTTCCAATAAAACAAGCACAACCCAATTTTTTGGCACTCGTACATTCCAAGCCATATCTCAAAAACACTTTTGAAACTCTTAGACTAAATTATGGAACTTAAACACCTAGTGATTCGATCTTGATTGTAGTAACTAAGTTGTAGATCCCCCAAGCCAACCATCCTTTATTTACCTTATCTTATCCAGGGATATATCGTTCCCGCAACATGGCACTTATCTATTTATCGTATTAGTCTTTGGCTTGAGATCTTACTGCCTATCTTACCGCTTATCATGATTAAGTCTTTTGATCCTTCTTTTTCTTTCTTGTCTAGGGGCAACATTGTGTATGCATGTTTTGCTTGTCTTGGTTGTGTGTGCTGACTCATTGATGCTTTTGTATCTGTTATTGGTCCTTGCAACATACCTGCCACACCGTCATCATGGTCTTTCATATCATGGTGCCATTAGGCATATGCTTGCTTGCGACTTTCCTCCTTTCTGCATTTGACACATCGTCACCCTGGTCTTTATACCTCAGTGCATAATGTCAGGTGCTATATCAAACATTAGGTTGCTCAAAAATTTAATCAGCATAACTCCATCATCCTTCCCTCCATTTCCTAAATTGCATCCAAAAACCTATGTTTTAATCTTCTTTGAAACAATATTGCTTCACAACATTGTCTCAAAGAGGGGCAAAATGTAGGCATCAAAAAATTGTCCTAATTTATCCTTCATCCAAAGATTTAATTAATTTTAATTAATTAAATAAATCTTACCATTTTATACCATATTTCGTAAATAATAAATTCAAATTATTTATTATTTATCCATAAACCACAACACCTCCCTACAAATAATAAATTAAATCAACTTAATTTATTATTTTATCCAAACTTTAACCTAAATCTATTTCACAAAAAAATAATACAAACCCGTTACCATAACCCTAACCACCTTTTTACCTACCATTTTCTCGTTCAACCGATCAAACCACTTTTGAAACCGTCTCCAAAACTTTATAAAAATCAAGCTCATCCATCATTTATGACCCCCGGCAACATTTACATTGGAGTTACGCTACTATTCTGAGCAACCACATTTCATAAATCATTCGGTAACATCTATTTTTATTTGGTTTCAATAATTTGATCTTAAATCTTTTCTGTTGGTGCATTTTGATATAAATTTAGGGTTTGTGACAATAGTTTAAATCTTTTTAAGAAAAATTTATATTTTGATGCATACAAGTGTGATATAGTGAAGAGCAGTGCGAAAGGCAGAGTAGGCGTTTTGGGCTTAAATGGAACTAATTTAGGCATGGTAAAGATGTCAATCTCCAGTTCAAGTTTGTAATACTTGTTATCTTGTAGACAGCGTGTCTCTTGTAGGTAGTGTGCCTCCTTGTGAGCAGTGTGCTCGGGCAGTGAGCCCTAATTGGCATGTGCCATCTATTTTTCTTATTCTTTTAACAGATAATAATCCTTGGGTTAATCACCCCATGGTTTTTCCCTTAACCAGGTTTTCCACGTCAAAATCTTGGTGTTTCATGTGTTGATGTGTATCTGCTTTGGTGTTTATGTCTTATGCTTCCATGAATGATTAATTGCTATGCTATTGATTAACAAAGTGGATTTAAGTGTTTAAACTGAAAGTGAATTAAGGATAACTGATTCACCCCCACTCTTAGTTATCAACACCATGATCATAACACCGATCCGATCATCACACCAGACATCATTTATCGATGGCCCTGTAGTTTCTTCAAGCATCCAGTACCACTCATTAGTCAGTTCAGTCCCAAGGCCAGCTCTCATTCCAGCTGGAGGCACTAGAGTTAGTGATTATCCTGCTTAGTGAACCCCTAAAGGAATCAATCCAGGCAGGGGTCCCGAATCCCAGGGGGTCGGCCAACCGGCCACCCACTCTCCTGCCCCCTCTCCCCCACCTAGGCCTATCGACCCTATCTTGTTCTGGTTGCTACCATCATGTGGTCGTGCTCAGGTTGTTACCATCATTATGACTAAATGTGACTGGATCATCTCCATCTAGCTACGGTGAGGAGGTACAGTGATCCGGTATGGTGATCTCCATGACAAAAAGGAAGTATTCTCCATGGCTCAAATAGGGCTACCCCCTTACTCAGGAGGGAACATCACTATGTCGGGCGGATTCATTTGGGAGGGAACATCACGCCAATATCTCCCCAGGGGTGGGTGGGTGGATGATAGTTGGCACCCGAATTAGAGTTCCCACCCACCCAGTGGGAGGCAATATATATGGTTGGGGTGGGTGGGAGGTGAAGTCCGAGGGGTTGTTGGCCTATATCCACCCACCCACCCCGCTATAGTTGACCCCCCTTATATCGATTTCTTCAATTAGGATATTTGTTGGGCTGGTTGGCATGTTACGTATAGAATCTGGCATACTCACTACTCTTGCATTTCAAACTAATCACCCTGCCTGCCTATGAATTGTTTTGAGTTCCTCCTTGTCATCTCTGTGGCTTGTTTTGAACCTAAAATTTATTGAATAAAAATGATGTGATTGTACCTTGTTTGAGCCTGAAATTTAGTTAATAAAAATAATGTGACTGAAATCTTGAAATTTATTTCAATTTGAGCTCATAGAAAAAAATTAATTGTTGTGTTTGTTTTTAAATAGAATGCTTGGAGGAGATCTTGTTTGTAGGGAAACTTCTAAATTGTGATTGTAGTTTGGATTTATTAAGTCAATATTAGGGAGAAGTTGATTTTAGAAGGTTCATTTGTTAGTAAGGTATCATTTTAGAATTTAATTTATTTAATTAATGTTGTCTTTTTTAAGTATATGCAAGAAGTTTAATAAATTAAGTTGTGTTTTTTTTTAAATATAACTTTGTTATTGATATTCTTAATTTGGTTATTTAGAAAATTATAATCTTAGAATATATAATGGAAAGAAGTCTTTTTTTTTTAAGGAAGATGATATTAGAAGGTTCATTTGTTAGTAATGAATAATTTTAGAATTAAATTTATTTAATTAATGTTGTTCTTTTGGTATATGCAAGAAGTTTAATAAATTAAGTTGTGCTCATTTTATTAAATATAATTTTTTTATTGTTATTCTTAATTTGGTTATTTAGAAATTGTAGTCTTAGAATATATAATGGAAAGAAGTCATTTTTTTAAGAAATAGATATCATGGTAGTTGTTTATATTAGAAATCTTAAGTGGTTAAATAATAGATGGTAATCCAGGCTCATAGGAAAATACATAAGTTTGATTTGTTATTATAAGTGGTTATATGTTAGGAATTTATATAGATTATAGTAGTTTGATTGAAATTGTGAATGATTAGCTAGTGATTTATGTTTATAGGAAGAAATATAGATGCTTATTGTTGTTTTAGAAGATGCAATTTGGTTATATGAATTAATTAGTAAATGGTGAGATGTTAGGAAAAGGTATATATGTTTAGAATTGAAATGAATTTAGGTAAGATGTTAGTTGGGTACCTTTGCATATAGGAAATAAAGTAGGCTTATAATGTTTGATTTAAATTTGTAATATAGTAAGTTATGCTTATGAAAATTATATGAATATAAATATAGATGTTGTTTTAACAGTTGGTAGTTATTAGAAAATGAGATAGTTAAATGACCACCAGAAGTTCATGTACTTATTGTAGTTGTTCTTAGTACGAAGTGTTATTAGAAGTTTGACAAAAAGTATTATAGCAAGAATATATATATATTTGTTATCGAGTCTATTTGTAATAGTAATGGATAAATATATTAGATGAAAAAGTTATGCTTGGGAAAGAAGTATATTTGTTTTGTAGGTGTTCTTATGTCAATGGTAATTAATTTATATGGTTGTTGGCAGTTGGTAAAGGTAATGGAAGTTATGCTTATAGTGAAGTTTATAGATTCATAAATTTATAGTTGTTCTACTGAAATTATAGTTGGTTTAAAGTTACTGGAGTTTTATGCTCTTGGTAAACATATGATTAATTTTATAGCTTGTTTTAATAGTAGTCTTTCAAGGTTAGTTAGGAAAAGATTATATTTGGAGTTGTATAGATGTGTTGCTTTTGTAGGCTTAAATTTCTTCCAAAGAAGTTATAACCTTATATGTATTTCCATGTTTTAAGTTATGAATTATTGAATCTCATTTACTCGTTTTCCATCCTAGTCGTATCTATATGCTTGTATTGGATAATTGTGGTTTCTTTGGGGTGGAGTTTATGTCTTTGATTTGGTTTATTGTGAAGTGGGAATCTTGAGGGATGTCATGTGTACTTGGTGTCAAAATACGGAAGCATTGTCCCTGTCAGATAAGGGTTAATTGGTTAGTACCTAACTCTAGAGGTATGGTGTCTTGGTCTTTGTTCCGGATAGTGGCATGCCAATGCAATGGGATTTGTATTGTTGAGGGCAAGTGAACGACATGAGTAATGGTTGGAAACCATTTTGTATCTTATCTTTGCATGTGGTGGTTTGGTTGTTTGATTAGAGATTGCTAAGGGAGTGGCATCCATGGTGGGGCTGGTGCCTAGTGAGAGGCCACCTGGGTAACCCCATGGAAGTTATGAGCAAGTGGAAACATAATAACTTATTAGGAGGGTTGGGGTAGTAAAACACATAACAAGCTACGTAAGATATCTCATCCATGCCTTGAGTGCTCTCACAGGCTAAGGATGGGATGAGAAGGCCCGGTTGGCAAGGTCGACCTCCTTGTCTCCATGAGAGGACCTGTCGGCTCCGCATGTGTCACCCTATGGGGCCGGTGCCTAGAGAGAGGCTGCCAGGGTAACCATAGATGGGGGCCAGCTTCTGGTGATAGATAGCCTAGGTAACCCATGCTAGGACCATGCGATGACACTCTCCTTATGCAACTCAGTTACTTTCTCTTATTTTATTGATACCTCTAGAGTATAGTCTTAGCTTCTTGTTTGATCTTGGTTGAATGTTTGATTTGTTTGGTGGATTAATGTCATTTCTATGCAGTCTTGTTATCATGTATGCCTGTAAGGATTCTGTATCGTATTGTTGTTTCATTGTTATAACTTCAACCTAGTGGAGCCTCGATGTTATCTCCTAGCTTGGTGGGGTGGACTTCAAGGTTCCACATGGTTGGGAGGCAGAGCTATCCATTGGTATTCTTGGAGATTCGGATCGAGCCTTGTGCGAAGCTGTCCCAATTCCAGTTTGCTTTTTTGTGTTCAGTGATGTTGTATACTTTCTTTTGTATTCACTTGTAAACCGACACGATCGGTCTTGTAATCTTGTATTGTAACTTTGTAAATAAACTATCTTGCAAATGTAAAAGTTGTTCTTAACTGAAGTAGCAGTAAAATGTTATCACTTGTGTGGTTTTTACTTTATATTTACTGATGCAATTATGTTTCCCTAGAGGAGTTAGAAGTGCACTTTTCTTTACATTGTGTATTATGGCATCTTAGTTACTAATATTGCAAATTCTTGCTTTCAAAAAAAAAAAATTATTTCTGTAATTTTGCACTTTTTAGTCTAGCACTCTAGGGTTGCATGATGGGGCATTACACTACTACAAAATGAGAAAGGAAATTTTTATCAAGCACCCCTTGCTTAATGCCTATAGGGTCCTAATATTGAGGATTAATATGACATTTTCTATCATATTACAGTTAGCCTTGAGATTCAACGTATTAAGCTCTTTCCTATAATAGTTGTGTTTTACTCAATTGAAATCCATTGTGGTGATACACGAGGGTTTTTGAAGGTCTCTGTGTTGTGTAGAATGGGGGTCAGCTTCTTAGAGTTGAACCTGCTTCCTGTGCTAGCCTCAAAAAGAACCCTCAAATCTAGAGCATTTTTAAGGAAAGCGGGCTCGGGAATTATGTTAGAGCTCTACGTGGCCATGATGAATTTATCTCCTTGCAGTTTATAAATTCATAGAGAAATAAAGAGGTGAATGTAAATGGGGTCGCTTTTACAGTCACAGAGGAGCTTATTGAAGAAGCTACTAGATTGTCTCTTGATGGGAGAAAAGTGCAGAGGTCAGGAAACTGAGACTACAAGGACTTTATGGAAAGATTCTTAGAGGAGAATGAGAGGTTAACTAGACACCAGAATGGTTATCGAAGGATGTAGTGCCCCTCCATTCTAACAGTGGATGTGCAGTTTAATGATCATGGATTAAGTCTAACTTAGGTGTGGAATACATTCTCCACCAAGAGGTATGGAGCATGCTTGAAACTTACTTACTAATTATGATATTTATTTAAAGGAATAATTAGTTAATTTGCATTGTTCTACTTATATATTTAAGAAAGATTCTTTATTTCATTATTATATTTTAGATACATGTAATTAAGTGGCAGATGTTTTGTAAAGTGGGAGTCTTGAATCATTATTCCTTTTTAGTTTCAAATCAAAGAAGGTTAATTTTAGTTAAGAAGAGAAAGTGCGATAGTGGTATTTTAAAAAATGCATTTAAGGGGATTCTACTCTAGCTCAGAAAAGGTTATTTTAAGGGGGAAAATGCAGTTGGACATAAATTTTTTTAGAGCCTCGTCTTGTTTCCACATTCACATGCATGGCTACCTATGCACTGCCATCTAGTTTGGCACAACCATTTCATGAAGAGAATATTAATCTTTGTTCAAGATTCGATTTCAACACTGGAAGAATGTGTGCTTATTTACAATACTTGCTTTGCATAGAGGAGTTGCATGATCATCATTTAAGGTGCTCAAGTTTAGGGAAGAGATCACTGAAAGTAAAATTTGATTTATTTTGGCCCTTTCTGGATCTGTTCAAAACTACAATTGTGTTCAAAACTTTTCTGGCATGGTCTTTGTCTGAGGTATGTTCTCGTTACCATTCAATCCACATTCCTCTATTCAATTTCACTATTGAGGTATGTCTGACACCATCAATTGAAATGTTTAAGGGAATTCCTTTATTTCAATAACATGTGTATTATGGCAATGATTTTTCATATGTATTAATAAATGTTATAAAAACAACACCTGTTAGCAAACTGGTTGATACAAGTAGCCTGTACCAGTATGTGAGAATATCTTTAGGTTTTCCCATTGAAGAGAATACATTATAGTAGGCATACAATGTTGTATGGGATGTTTGTTAGAATATAATGAATAATTAAGTGTAAGTGCTGACAGTTTACTTTTGTGTTGTCAATCAGTTGTTGTAGATGTGTCAATAAGAGTTTTAGTTGTGTTGTAAGATCCACTATTCTAGGAGTTAGTTTAGGGATTTGTTGAGTTATTTGTGGATCTATTAATCTTAGCATTCCATTATAAATTGTAATACTTCCAGTTTAATAGAGACAATATATTTTCCAGATCTATATTTTATCATGGTATCAAAGCCATACCAAGTTCATTGCTGGTTCGTGGTTTTATAGTTTCATGTTCTATTTTTTTTGTTTGTGTAGAGCCAATCTGGTTGGCGGTCTAGTGTGACGACCTTGTTCTTGGCAAAGATACTTAGCCCTATGGGAAAAACCCCATTGGCAAGGTCGTGGAGGCTACAGAGACCTGGAACTGTGCATAGAATCAGGACGTGATAGGGGGGACTCGGGCTATCGCATTTGGCTTTGCCCTGCACTCTCACAAACGTGTGCTCTCCAGGCTCATAGTTTTGACACCCTTGGTGTGAATACTAGATAGGCGGATGCCCTTTGTGGCAAATCTTGATGTCACTGATGGTTGTGATGCATTTCTAGTGTTTCACATGGTGGCAGAGCATTGGCATGGGGATGTATTCACATGGCATGTAGGCCCCTGACAAGGCATTTATTTGTTTTGTAGGCCTTTCGAATTTGGGTGCTACAGAATCTACAAAGAGAGAGCTGTTGCTAATTTAGTGTCAAGTGTTCCTGTTGTTGCTGTGATTTCCTTCTGTTGCCTATTCCTCTGTTTCACTATTAAATTACTCAAGTCCTACCGCTTTATATTGGTCTTTGCATTAAGTAGTTGGTGCGGTGAGCATGGAATCCGGAGAGGAAGATGATCATACTGCAGAAACAATCAAATGGAATGGTTTTCTATTTGATATGTGATTGCTGAAATTGCATCTTAGATTTTCTTGGAGACGTGTGATAATACAAGGTAGATTGTTATGAGTTGCAGTGCAAACCGTGGGAAAGGTGATGGCTGTGAGAGCATAGTGTTTCCTTCTATTTGTCAATGTATGATGAAGAAGAAATAATCATTCAATTATTTGAATGACTGTTAGATAGTTTGAGATCATCAAAGCACATTGAAAAAAAGTTGTCAGAGGAAATATGGGTTCCTCGACATGCCTCCATTTATGGTGTTGGAGGAGGAGTGGTGCATGAGATTTCAAAGGAGCAATGTTGTGCTCATGTGAGAGTTGGAGTTATTTTAAGTTATTCATTAAGAGGGGATGTTAGAATATAATGAATAATTAAGTGTAAGTGCTGGCAGTTTACTTTTGTGCTGTCAATCAGTTGTTGTAGATGTGTCAATAAGAGATTTAGTTGTGTTGTAAGATCCACTATTCTAGGAGTTAGTTTAGGGATTTGTTGAGTTATTTGTGGATCTGTTAATCTTAGCATTCCATTATAAATTGTAATACTACCAGTTTAATAGAGACAATATATTTTCCAGATCTATATTTTATCAATGTTGTGTTGGCAAGTAAGTATAATCACGGCTCATTCATCCTTTTGCTGCTATTCAAATTTTTGCACATAGATTATCTATATTACAGAATGTTGATTTCGTCATATATGAAGTAGTAATCTGGATGTGGTGACATGCACGGTAGCAAAACATTGCATATTCTCTTAGTCATGCAATACATCTATGCAACTTTTTACTTAGAAAAGATAATAGATTTGAAGTATCTGATTGATGAGTGATTTTATTCTATTCCAATTACAGTATGAGTGAAAGGACATTTTCTGTTTATTACAATATTCTTGCTTGCAATCATGCTTCTACACTTGATTTTGGTTAATAATATAAAATGATTGGTAATTCGCTAGTATAGATTCATAGAGAAATTGTCTTCTATTTGTTGACATCAAAGTAAAGAAGGTAAAATCTACAGACTTTGTTGACACTAATCCCTCTGGTAGGACTATCATATCAATTTTGAATATTTGAATATCATATTTATAAATCTGACCCGAATGTTTGACTTCAAAGATATAATAGATCTTTTCAAGGCAGTTGATTTGGCTGGAAGAGATTCTTTAACGGGTGATTCTTAGGAAACATTCAACCCCATGTAATTGGTATAACTATATATATATATACTTTAGGTGGAACTCGTTACCATTGGTTGATGGTTGATCTTATATTGCTCCATATAGGGGACCGATACAGGTATTAGCTAGCTTGTAGATTTTCTGATTATTTTGTACGAATGATGGTAAGTGTACTATCTGGGAGTTAGAGTTTGAATTGCAATGGTGGTTCCATTGAGTCTATATCACTCTTCCAGCAGTGTGATTCTTCCAATGGTTCCTTGTTATGTGTGGAATTAGAACCTGAGCCTCACCAGTCCAAACAATTAGATAGCTTTGCAAATCACTACCAATACTTGGTTTACGTCTTTCTTTTCTAAGGAACTGAGATTACTTTTTTTTTTTTAATCAGAAAAAGGTGACGGAGCACCATAGATTGAAAGAAAAGAGCTTATACATGAAGTTCAACAGTCATAAGACTAAAATATAAATAGAAAATTACATAACAGGGCCCTGTCATGGCCAGATAAAACATGAAAAGAAAAAGAGCCAAAAAAAAAAAAAAAAAAAACAGTAGTAGAGACTACCGTCAAATACGCCAAACCCTGACAAACAGCCACCACCAAAAGGCCATCCCAGCCAACATACCAAGGCCGGACAACCGGTCACCACCAAAAGGCCAAACCCGAGCAAAGCAGAGCTGAGAACACCGTCTTTCTTTTCTAAGGAACTGAGATTATTTTCAAGTTACTATCCTTATTTTCTTGTCGTAATAAAATTTGTTTTCTAGTAGTTATTTGATTATAGTTTCCAAAGCTCATGTGCTTCTTATAAGACGAGTACCATTTCCTATCCTCGATCAATTTTTATTGTCATTGTATGAGTTGTCGTTTAGACTCATTTTTTCCTCTTTGCACGTATTTTTCCTCATCCATATTTTTAGCAAGGCCGAGGAAATTGGCTCACATCTGTGGTAGCTTGAAAATTTCTAAAGTTATGATGTCAAACCGATTCTGTGCATATCCCGCAGCCATTACATTTGTTAGAAAGTTTCTAAATCTTTATGCAAACCCCCCCACTAGTCTGTCTCATCTGACAAAAATTAACCGTCTGTTATTCTTGTCATTAAGATGTCATTGTGGAGGCGTTATTCTTGGTGCCTTAATATCAGTTTCGAATATAGGCTTAGGAGTCGTTATTACTATCATGGTTTGTAACTTAGTAATCAACCATTCTTTAGAATGAAACTTTCACCGAAAACTTCTTTTTTAAATGGAATTAAGATCTCTTGCTAATTTTAGCTTTAGATGAATAATTAAAAATGAAGATCAATGATAAAACAACTAGAATAAGTTTTCTTTTCTTTTACTAATAAGGCTACTTTTCCCTTATTTTGTTCTCTTCATTTTATAAAGGAAATTTTCTTTATCTTATAATTCTAAATCCATCCTAAAATAATTATTCTATCTTTTAAAAGAAAAGGTATATATAGTAAGAATATGAATTATATATATATATATATAGATTATGAATTTATACTGTTTATAGCAATTATGAATATATAGAAAGAAATTATCTTGTTCATTTTATTATGATTTTTATCTTGTATTTTTTTTAAATAAATGCATAATATTCATATTAGTTTATTAATTCCTGAAAGGGAAAATTGGTATGATAATTATGCTTTGGCTTGTAGAAAAGTTTATAATTTTGGTGTTAATGTGTGATTTTGATGGGATGACATAATCTTATGGGATAACATATTGTTCTTTAGTAAGGGAGATTGAAGATTGTTTAAATAAATAGTCAAATTGAGTCAATAGGCTATATGTGATTAAATAGGTAGTTTTGTCGAGTAATAGATCAAATATCGGTGTAATGCAATAAGGGTGTAGAAGTTAGCTTGAATCTATTTTGTAATTATCTTGCTATGGTGACATTTCATGAAACCATAGTTTTTGTAGGATTTATGTCAACAAATCTTGAGCCTTTGATGTGTTTCCTATCATTACATTCAATTTTATATAATCTTACTAGTATGCTATTTGTCAATTTAACTTGCATATCTATTGTACCACTTGAAATGTTATAGTCAGAAGAGAGTAATACTATGTTTATTTTGGTCTCTCTTTGAAATTAGATATAGACAAGAATTAATTATATTCATGTAAATATATAGAAATAACTATGGTAGCATACATGATTGTATCTTAGGGATAGATTCAACAATGGTAATATGCATGGTTGTATATTGATTTGTTGATTATTTCATGTGATAATTTAATATAATTTGATGGCCATGACTTGATCACTCAAAATGAGTGCTTCTTAGTATCTGTGGCAGGCACTCATGTTTTTCAATCTATAACAAGAAGATTAGTATGATAGTATTTTAAAAAAAAAACTTTGATTCATAGTTAGTCATGAAATATTTTCTTGGATATAAAACACCTTGGTAAAGACATTAGGTTTTGACAGATGTTTGTTGCCTTATGATTTCACTGTGACAGATGTTTGTTGGGCCTTATGATTTCATTGTTCGATCAAGAGGTTTAGTTGATTTTTATTTATAGACAGATATCAATTAATTATAGAATGTAGGTTATAATCTTGTAACTTTTTGCTTAGGTTCAATGGATAAGTTATGACATTGCATTATTATGAAATACGCATATATCAGTCTACCAATACTCTATTGCGTTCTACCTTTCTCCTCGATTAGGGTTGGGATAGTTTTGAAACTTGTGGATTATATTCTTGCTTTATTAATTATGATAATTAATAGTATTATCCATAGTGTTTTGAACTTCCCTATTCTTTAATTTAAAGTAATGTGATAAAGTGTTGAAGTAAATATTTTTGGATCAACCAAGTTAATAACCTAAAGTTAGTAGTTAGTAATTATCACTAATAGTTTTGTCTTGTTGCAAGCCTTAGTTGAGAAGGTATCTCTTTACTCGTTAAGTAAGATATTTGATTAGTTTATTTAATATGTTTATTTTTTACTTTGCATGTACTTAATTGAGGTTGAAGACTTTACTTTATTTTGGATTGTAAAGGTTTCTAGTTATGAAGTTGTCTAGTTGTGTAATAAGAATGTTTGATGACTCTTCATACTTTGTTGACAAGGATAACTATTTATTATCATTATTGTTAGAAACTATTTTGTGGTTGCAAGATCAAGTCCTGAACTACGATGTCTCTATGCTACACGTACGTAGGCAAGGCCATCATGGATGAGCCCTCGAGACATTAGGTTGGCCCCTTAGGGCCTTAGGCTTGTCATTTCATACAATTGGTAGTTGTATTATGTAATCTATATTATACAAGACTAATATTTTGTTAGATGTACAGTTATGATCTATAGCCTTGCAAGACTCTGGAGCTAAGGAGGTACCTTTCCACTTGGCATATGGATGATTATCTGGCATTATGGTAAATGTGTCTACATGTGTATAAATTAATCTGATATGATTGTATTCTTACAATGTTGATATACTCTTATATGTAATCTAAATTTACTAAGTTAAATTTTGTAAATTATCTTCTATCACCCTGTTAATTTCATTATCGTTATTTTCACAATATGTGTGTGTGTGTGTCTTCATTTGATGCATTTGGATTTAGAACTAACTATGGATGTAATTAGGTCATGTTAGTATGTAGTAATGCAAACATGTTATCCCTAGAGATGATAGTAACTTGTTAAATTTGACTAAGTATATTTTGTTATGGTTTAAAAAAATTAAAAAATTAAAAAAAAAATTCGCTTTCTTTATTGTTGTAGTTGACTTATCTCTAGGGTTGCATGGCGAGGCATTACACATGAGGAATGGTCTCATACTATTTGATGAAGTATGTGATATTGGAAGGTCAATATAAGATGATTCATGGATACCATTTTCCTCTCCCGAACCACCTAAGACACAGCAATTTCATCAAATTTCTTTTTTTTCATACTTTCTTCACTTCAAAAAAGTATAATGAAAGGCGCAAACCCCCCTCTGCACCAAGGGCTAATGCTTGTATTGTATGAGTTCAATGTGATGCTTAATCCTCATGTTCCTAGAGAAAAGTGTGGTGAAAAGAAATCTAGAATGCTAAAAGGAAAAGGAAAATTAAACCCTAGCTATGTGGGTAATGCTGATATCAATACTAAGGGAAGAGATCCTAAAAACAAAGGGCCACATACTTACAAGGGTATTTAGACATCTCTGCACCTGCCACCCCTCATAAACATTCTAGTTCCAAACAAACCCCAAACGAAAAAGATTCATTGGAAAACATTTTTCTGTCTTTGAAGGATAACTATGGAAAGATATCTAAGGGTTCTAGGAAGAAAACAAAATTCTTGAACATTAAGTCTGATGCTGCTAAGGTTAATCTCTCTGCTAAATTTATTGAGAAAGATGTAAACCCCAAGATGCATAGTGCTAGCCCAGAAAGGAGATCTCCCAGACTTGAAAAAGTGCAAGAAAAAACTAGTAATAAGAGAAAAATTAACAAGACCAAAGAGGCCTCTATTGAGGAAATAGACTCTGACTCTGAGGAAGATCTAGATGTTGAAACAGATAGGGATGACCAAGTAGCAGTAGATGGTGACTAGGAAAATTACTGTGAGGGTTTAGAAGAAACCAATTGGGAGGAAAATGAGGTTAACAAATAGAGAGAAATAAAGTGCAAGATATGGGAAGACAAGGCTGCTGAACATGAACATCCTGAGCAGAATGAGGATTTGGAAGGAAATGTTGTTGATGACACTTATGGTGAAGACTTTCAAACTGACATAGGAACCTTTGAAGCATAGAGAAACAGTCCTAAAAAAACTAAAAATCTCCATGCTAACTATGGCTTGCAGAATCTACTTAAAAGGTTGGACAAGATAGAAGCTTTCTTTAACAAAAGGGTAAATTGCACAACTTGTCAAGAAAGCTGGAGCAATATCTATGAGATGTACAACATGTTCCAATTGAGGGTTGACAAATTGGAAAAAGGCGTGAAGGATCTTTTAAAGTTCAATAATAGTATATTGAACAATATTGTGGAAGAAGTTAAAAATATAAAGACTCAGCTGGAGAAAAGAAATTCTTTGTATGAGAAGGATTAGGTAAAAGGTAAGAGGCATAAGACTGACAAGGACCAAACTTCCTGGGAGGAGGTGCTCAAGAGAATGAAGAATGATTGAATAACTCAAAATTCTAGCTTTTTGTCTTGTTTATGTTTACAAATCCATGCTATTCTTTTGTTGTTTTACAAATGTTTTACTCTATTGAACAATTTCCTGGCCTTTAAGGTTATTATCAGGACTCCTTATCTGTATGATACTATTTCGTATACTTTTTGGTTTTGGTTTTTGGTTATGCGTCCCTTGCCCCAGTGGGGTTATTATCAGGGATGCTACTGTAAACTTTATGAGGGTACTATGGACATACTAATGAGACTATAAGAATGCTTTGTTGATGGCCCCCTGGCTCTGTTGGGTTATTATCAGGGAGGGTTTGTGATGTTCTATTTAATCTTTTGTTCTTCTTTTTGTATGGGTCTGGGACCCTCTTCCCAGCTTAACATAATAAAAAACAAAGGTTGTTATAAAATGTAATACTAGTCTAGGTCTTCAAGTTTTATTTCACTATAATGTTTTTATCATAATTCATTTATTAATCCTCTGGAAAGATTCTATGTGCCATTACTTATTGTGACTTCAATAAAAACTTCACATTCATCTAAATCTTAAAAATAATAGAATATATCATGTCTTGTGCCCTATTATACTTATTGTAACACACAATCAAGAGATTCCACATAAACTCACATTAGCAAGATATCTTAGTTATTATAAAAGCATGAAGAACTAAACAAAGTTATGACTTTCCCTAATAATATAGGGGCTCCAAATTAATCTCTAGAGGCCATCTTAACACTACTCCAACCAATATCCTATAATTCATCCTATTCTCTAGTTTCATATTTGTGATTTTCACATAGCTTCACTAAACTAGGACAACTAAACATTATTACATCTTATATACATTATACTTCAATAATATTCAACAAGCACAAAATTATTAAGCTTGTTTCCACAAGATTATTTAAATGGGAGCATACAACTCCATCTCATTATTTTTTATATTGATAAGCGAAAAAAACAAGGGTATTGATCCCTAGTACAGAATAGCCGAGAGGGTGCACAACAAAGGATCAAAAGGCAGAAATAGAGCATAAACCTTACATAAATAGTAGACAGACAATAGATAAAAAAGACATCGAACCACAAAAATAGTAGAGAGCATGAAGCACCCAAGAGACTTAGTTAAAGAGCTGCTCCTAGTCTTCCGTGAAGAAGGCATGTACATATCTTCATAATCTTTCATTTTCTCCTTCCTGATTCCATGTTTTTTCATCTCCAAGTCTTGTAAAATAGCCAAAGTAGTGGCTGAATAGTGCATTACCTTGGTTGTGAAGTGAGCAAGGATCTTGAAGTTTTTTTCCAGCTGTGTTAGCCTGGCTTTCATACTTGCAAAATCCACAACATCCTAGGAACTGATATCTTCTTCTTTGTTGACTTCTACATGCTCTTCATCATCAAGCATCTCTGAGTCTGAGTCAGGAAGGTTCATCTCAGAGAATAAGCTAGGCCCATCATCTCCACTAGGACCTTCCTCTTCAAAAGAATTGGGCACCTCCATTTTATCAGCATCCTCCTGAATGCCTTCAACCTCATCTTTCATATCAAATTCACTGGAAACAACCATCTCCTTGAGAGACGAAGTGGGTTTACCAGAATTCACTAGACCTTCTAGCTGTAGATTTTTTTTATTTAGCTTCCCATGATGAGTAACAATATCCTCATTCTTAGTATCATCACTACCTATATCATCCTCAACAAACTTATTTGTCTCCTGCCCCTTCCCCATTTTACCCCCCTCCTTCTTGAGCAACTTGCCAACATTAACATATTATCAATCAATGTTATGAGCATGAATGTTCCTATAATTCACTTGTATGTTAGCCATCAATAATATAGTATAAACATCACATATTCCATGGGTTAAATTCATGTTGCAACATAACATAAAATATAGTATCATGCTAATCTAAATCTAAACCAATTAGAAATTATATCACCAAATATCTCCTTGATGCTTCTTAGTCCTCCATGCACACAACCAAACTAGAGGAAGTGGAGCAATTGTTCCACCCATGCACCCTCATAGTAGGTTCCTATCTCATAGTGACATAGTGGATGTGAGTAAATAATAATCATAGATACCTTAACCTCTTGAAGAACTAGGTTGGTCAACAATCACTTAACATTTGGCTCCTCATCTCATACTTGTGAAGCCTATAGACAAATTCTAGAAGAGACCATTTGAATAATCATAGGAATGAAGAAGGAAAGATGAGAAGAAGGAACCCCCTTTTCTCTTTATCCCCTCGACTTTATATAGAGTTTACTCTCTAATTTTAGCATATGTCTTGCATCTCATTGTGGTTTTATAACTTTGGTGAATTTAATACCTAGCCATCATATTAGGCTCCTCGAATTGCGCATTCTTGATTTCTTTCATGCCATAATCATTCTTTGGATTTCTCAGATAATGTGCCATTAAACTTTATCACTCTAAGTGATTCTTTATCTATAGGGATAATTCCTTGAGTTGTTTGTGGCACTCTACCACTCTCACAATCCATTCATATTTTAGATGACCCTCTATCCATTTTCTATGTTATCTCCCAAACTTAATTATTTGGGAAATTTATTCACCATTTGCTTGGTTTGTCAATCTATAATTCCTTGCATCTTGTAGATGCAACCGATTATGGGGCATATCCTAGGGCCCCCAGATCAACCCACATGATTTTTTAGGTTTGTGCATAATTTAAGGACAACGAGCATACCAAGATTATCATTTTCGTATAGTATAACAAATTGATTCTACTAGATATCAACATTCTTACCTTTTTATTGGATTATGAGCTAAGTTAACCTTTCCCTTAAAATTAATTTCTTGAAATAACATTTATTTTTAAATTATGTAACACCAACTATCATTAATTTAATCTAGGTTGATTTATATGGTATGCAATTTATTTAATTAACCTAAGTCATATTTAAGGAAAAGAAAAAATATTTTTCACTTTATTTAATTAGCCTATTAAGTTTAGCTCTAGCAATTTTAATGTAAGTTAAATATCACATTAAAATCTCTTGCACTTGAAGTAGTAAATGAGTAACTTTTGAGTTAATTTTTGAAAGAAAATGTGTTCTTTATTTTTGGGGGTTTTTCTCTTCTATTGAATTGTCTAGGCTCAGTGCTTGTTTAGGATTTTGACAAAATCCAAGACTATGTGGTGTAGAAAAAAGATAAAGTTTCATGATTGAATTGTGCAAAGATATATGTAGAGGATTTGGAATGTCACTTATAAACACCCCACCCACTTTTATGTGTGCTTCCCAACCCTCAATACCTACCCATATCACATTAATTAAATTATTCTATTTCCCTTTGATACTCAAGTGACATATTGGGTCACATTTTGGCTATTTAAATAATCTCAATATGCATGCATGTGATAAGATATTGATTTAGAGATGAATTCCTAGGGTGTTGGGTTGTGTTGTCATCATTGGACATGCCATGTATGCCTAGATTTGTTTTTAGGCACTTATGGGGTCAAGTCTACACCTGTGAATTTGGTCTAGGGTGATAGATAGGAGATCTTGGGAGCAAGACTGATTTTGGGTGATGAATGATAATGGTATCGAGATATGGTAATGTCATGAGTCGAATTTATGTAAGAATATGCCACTTGTAGACTAGTCATTACATTTATGCCACTCTAATCAAAGTGGGTCCAATACATAAGGGAAAAGGGGCATGGGTATGTAATTTGCACCATAATAATAATATTGTTTACTAAAAAAACTTAATTGGTATAAAGGGGTTGAAGATCTATATATATTTCAAATTATAAAAATGAATAAAAGAAAGTAAAAGAAAAAGCTATATAAAATAATAATCCAACTCAAGATGCCCTTAGGGTCTAGATTGATTGATAAGTTGTTGGAAAACACATATATTGGTTTTGTGTTCAAACCTTGACCACACCACAAGTGAGGGGAAGGCTACTTGGTAAGGAGTTATGAGATTTTGCCCATAACAATAAGTAGTATTAAAAAGAGATCTTGATTCTTCTCATAAGTACTATTAAGAAGATCTTTATTCTCCTGGTAAGTAGTATTAAAAAGAAGAAGAATTAAGACAAATGTTAGTTTACACTCTTGTACTTAATAAATTATTATTAGTGTTAAAGAACAATGAAGCCATTTATATCTTGAGAATGAGGTTAAAAATAAAAAGAAGAAGAATTGAAATATATGTTAATTGAGATATATTTTAAATTTTATAATATAGTAAACAACTAACAAATTTTATAATATTGTAAATTGTAAATTTTATAATATACTAAACAACTAAATATTAAGATGGAGGATATTTTTTAGTATGAAGGGGAAGAAGTGCTCACAATCTTTCTACCCTTGTGGACCTTTTTTGACTGGATACCAAAGTGGGGGTGGCTTGGCTTGATTTTCTGGATGGATGAGATCAAATCGACGAGATAGTCGTTATTTTGATTTCTGTATGTTACCGTTGAGAAAAACGCGATTTCACCTCTTATACCGATCTGTTTGTCTCTTGGGATTGATCAACTGCCCAAGATTTGCAGCAAGCATGAACAACCACTCATTCGTACCTCTGGTTTCCCCTGAAAACCACCACTGTGAAGGTGCTGAAATTCTTCAGGGGAGAAATATCTTCATGGGCGAAAGCAATCCAATCCATCTCCATAGGTATGAATTTTATATAGTGGGGTCAGGATGCAGAACAATACTGTCAATGGGTGGGCTGCTATTCGATTTGTAGCTGACAATTTCAGGTTGATTTGGGTCATTCTCCTCCGAACATCAGGGAGAGGGATTGTCCTGCTGTAGCGGCGATGGCTTTTTTATCAAGAATTCCAAGACCAAGATTTTCATGCTGTTGTATGGGGTAAGTTCTTTATTATTATTTAATGGTTTGAAATTAAGTGGAAAGCTTATGACTGTCATATTCACATCCATAGGCAGCAGCATTTTCAGACTCTGTCTTCTGAACATTTTGACTTGCTCGTTTCTAATGAGGTGACTTTCTTGTTTTTTAGATATCTGCCTCTATCCAGCCGCTCGGTAAAGTGGGTAAAATGCCAATGAAACTCTAATTGTAACAGCCCCTGCTTCAGTCTCTAGTATCTACCCAGTCCCGACAGAAACTGAGGATTCCAGCAAAACGCTAACTGTAACAACCCCTGCATCGTTCTCTGCCAGCTGGCTCATCCCATGTTACACGCTCATCATCAAGGAATAGGTACTCTTCAGTAAGTGAATCCATTACTCTTCGGCAAATGGATCCATTAAGTGTTTTCTTTTATCTTCTTCTGTTCATCCTGGGAATAATTTATACCATCCTAAAAATTGTTTGTGAGACCTCCCTTTACAGATTGAATTCATTTAAACCTTAAGGTGTCAATCTGAATGATAACACTTTATATGTGTCACATTGTTTGATGACCTTTGGCAGCATGTGAATCAGATTTTAAAAATTAATTGTTTTCGTTCAATTTTTAGCTGAATATTAGCTCCTAGCAAATAACTAAATGGAGGACAGAGTCCTAGTCCCCTGCTTCTAATACTGCATATGATCTTGATACATAAAGGCTCCATGAACCGTACTTAAACCTTACATTTTGTTGGTGACAATATATACTTAGTGTTACTATGTGATAGCATTTTATTCTTGTGAGTGTTTCTTTGTTTTTCTTTGTCCCTATTTAAGGAGTCTTAAATGAGTACTTATGCATTCTTACCTTGTGATAACTCATTATTCTTGTGAACATGTTTTGTCTCTGTTTTTCCTTTTTCCTTAACTGAGGAATGCTCCACATTTACCCATGCATTCTTTCTCTTGGCATGCTCCACTTGTTCTTGTGCATGCTTTATTGAATCTTGTACTTTCGCATGCTTCTACTTGCGCATGCCTTGTGGAATCTTCGACTATGCATGCTAATGTTGTCCTCCATGTTGAGCCTCTAAGAGCATAGAGGGCATTCCCTCAGGGAATTTATTTTCCCTTGTAATTCTCGTGAAAGGGGCATTCTTTTCTCTTAATTTTCCATAATGCTTTGTAGGAGACAATTAGATGATGACACAGATGCATTTAAACACCGTGTAGTTTGTGATGCAGTCTTTTTGGCAATATAATGTTCAAACTCTAAAGCTAGAATGCAGATCATGCCTACATTATTCACCACAACTTAATGAAAGTGTGAAGGCTTCTTCAATTTCAAACTACAACTTGGAATTAATATTTAAGAGCTTTGATTTTCATACTGGTATTTATACTGCAGTTTTCTAACCTTTGTTACTGTTTCCATATTCTTTGTTGACATGTAAATCTGCAAAATGACTAAACTGTTGTAATGGACCAAAGCAAAGGACCTAAGCGTGCAATATATATATTATCTTCCCTAAATAAATGTTTACACAAGGAATCAAATGCAGCTGCCATGCTTTGGCCTTGCACATCACTCTAGCATCCATTCTTTCAGAAGCCTGCATTGGGTTGTAAGACCTTCCAAAGGTCCTCTCAAGCCAAGGAAAAGATAAAACTTCTCAACTGAAAAGACTAGAGCATCTCAGAAAGGTATAACTTAAACAACTTTCATCTTCAGCCTCCAGTTATTATTTCACTCTCAGCAATGAAGTAGAGGCCAAACATGTTAGAGAACAAATTCTTAAGCTTGATATGGCTGAATTCTCTAGTAAGAAAATAAAATATTCAGGTAGCTATAAAATAAAATAAAATATGGATAGCTGATAAAATGCACTAACTCATCTGGAAAATTGTCGTGATTTATATGGTTGAGTCTTACAGTATTACCCCATTGCACTTTTTTTCAGTTGATATTGTTCTGTTTTTCTAGCTTCGTTTCA